>CM065805.1:100654500-101254500 GCA_033398695.1 Orobanche coerulescens
AGTAATAACAAATATGCAATGAAATTACTTAATAATACAATTGGTTTCTAGATTTCACCATTAAGGGTGTTTCCACCATAATCAATCCCTATAATTATATATATATATATAAATATATATATATATATATAAATATAAAAATATATATAATATAATATTGAGGCGGGGCGGAGCAAGGTCACCCCAGTTACTACCCGAACCCCGAAAAAAACCCTGTTAATGGCCCGACCCCCGCCCCGACCTGTTAAGATCGGGTTTCGGATTTCCCTGTTCGGGTTCGGATTTTCGTGCCATCCCTAGTTAGAATTAAAGGCTAAAATAGCTTTATAATAATATCTGATCCTATTATCAAGACATTTAGTTAGTAGTGTACCTAGAGCCATGCAAGAGCATTAGATAGATACTTATGAACAATAAACTATAAAAAGTATTAATTAAGCTAACAATGATTATATTTCATTTACATTCTAAAAAAAAGTTACTCATACTGTTTATTTGTTATTTTATAACTATTTATTTATGAATGTTCCGGGAATTATTATTCCCGTGATGTGTCTTACCTAATACTGATTGTATATACATAGATGGAAGGTTCTAGATCCTTCTAGAGGTAGTAGGATCATATTAGATGTCTTACCTTATCTAGAAATCCTATGTATGGAAGGACTCTCATTGTAATGCCTATATAAAGGCCGCTCTATCAGTGTTATGAATACAATTGATTTGATGTCTTTTACTTTCTCCTGAAACACATTATCAGCACGTAGTACCCCAACTGAGCAAGAAAAAAAATCGTCCAAAATTCAAAAAAAAAAATCGCGGCCGAAAAACCTATCAAAATAAAAAAAACGAGAAACGAGAATTTCCGCGCGTAAATTTTCTGCACAGCGCAGTCGTACCAAAATCATGTTTCCTGATTCGTTAACCGTCGGATCGGTGTGAAATTTTGACAGCAACTTTCCAACACAAATATCTGCATATTCAACGGTGGAGATCGGATTCTGAGTAATATTGCTTACTGAATCTACCGCCGAACAGAAGCAGATTTTTACGAGAAAATTTGGAGATCCGACCTCATCCAATACCAAGCGGCTGCATCGCCGCGCTCGAGTCCTTTTTCGGCCGAATTATCGAGCCCAGTAGCCCTATCCGGGCATTTCTCAACTCTACATCTTTTCCTAATTAATGATTCATTTGTTTATTAATTTGTACACTTATGAATCTTACCATGTTTATGTTTTACGTGAATATAGGAAAATATGTTGCTCATGATGATGTGCAAAATATGGAGAGAAGTCATATTTATTATCCCGTTCAAGGATCAAAGTAAATATGGAACCGAATACCACGAAAATATTGCTCATATGGAGAGAAGCTCTCGTTCAAGGATCAAAGCAAATATGGAAGTACCCGTAAGATTTTATTAAAGTTCCCGTTTTTCAATTTCTCTCTTTTGGGAATTTTTTTTTTGGGAATTGGGGAATTGGGTTCTTTATCTCCCACGCTACTTTGCACTGGATGAGACTATGAGAGGTGGTATCACTATCATATGTCGAAGTAAACTGTGTGACGGTCCTGGGGGAGTCACGGATAATTGTTGAAAGTCGATATTTGTGGTTGTTGCATACACCATGTTTTGGGTGCGATTTGACGTCACCGTTTTGTCGATTTTAAACCAACAATTGAAAAAAAATGAACATTGTTGGTAACGGTAAAGTTATGACTCGTTCATGATTAGTCATGGATTTGTGACGTACAAATGGGACAAACATCGATTGCGACGGATATGTCGTGGTTAAAATCGATTTGTGATGGATTTGTCACGATGAATTGAGCGACCACCACGTTGGTCTTGACCCAATCCCATACTTGGAAAACTCCATCTTTCATCCTATTAAAATAAAATATTGCATGTGGGTGAAGTCATGCACCGTCTCCTTGCAATAAGATATATGAAAGAATGTACGAGTAATTCTCATGAATTTTAACATGTAAAGCAATGGCATATTGCGTTAAGTACATGAATTCGTTGACCTTGATTATAGTTCGTATGACTATAGGTCCGAATACTTTTCCGAGTATTTGTAAAGGCATGTGCCTTATACATTTGACTATGTTTAGTCAATCTTATTGGATGGTCAAGACGAGTTGGTTATGGTATATTTATTATGTCTCATGGTTCAAAATGCTTAATATTGATGCACCGCGTTGCATCCATATAACATGGCTATTATGACGTATACTTGCAAATTGAGAATTAAAATTCTTGGTTGATTTGATGCACTTTGGTGGATTTTTTCTACACTTTTGATCATGACTAGGCGCATCCTCCTTGGTATTTGTTTATGCTTTGAAAGTTCAAACGGAATAAGTGGTTTTTAAACAGCCTTAGTTGTACCGACATTCCTACTTTCTCTGCAAGTCTACCAAGTTGGAGTTACTGAAAGGATCATTAGTCGAGATAAGAAATCGAATACACTACTGCGTTTAAACGCACCTATGACTGTCATTGCCATGTTTTTGCATAAACACTTATGCCATTGGATATGGTCTCAACCTTGTTTTCTCACTAAACTTGAGAAATACTAAAGCAACCAATTAAAATATGCACTGTGATCTTAGTTTAATGATCCGTGTGGTGCACAACATATAGATAGAAAGATAGGGAAGTCTAGTTTCCAGAACATCTGACCGTTCGTCCATAGACTTCCTAACAAGGGAGTTATCGCTGTTTTAGTGAACAAAGGTCAAGCTGCGCGGAATTTTATTTCCAGCTATTGTGCTAACTTTTGTCCCAACCAACTTGGTTCTCATCTTGAATTTTCAAGTGGTCTTATGAGACATATTTTTCAACCTCTTTTTGGCCGAATTTGCCATATATGATGCAGTTTTTGGTATGCGTTGTACGCTAAACTATCATCTTTCAAATGTTGAAAAACAGTTTCCTTGGGGAAACCCAAAATACGCACCATTATAAGAAGGTCGAGCGTGTGCATGTTAGTGTTACACCATACTTGTGTCGTAATTTTGCCCCTTAGGCATATAACCTTGCCATGTTATGCACTCAATATGATAGATCATTTTGATCATATCTGGTATAAAATCTCTATGTTGTTAGAGTGTTCGCTATGCTCATATTTGTAAAATTTTGCAAGCGAAATTGAGTGCGTATTAACCTATTTTCAAGGAACACGATATTTTTGGATTTCGGTTTATAAATCCATTGTGACTATGATGACTAGGTCATCACAACCAATGAGTGGTATAATGCTCAAGTTGTTGAATGCCGAATGGCGTTTTCTAGTCACATATATTCCGTAACAATTGAACCATGTTATGACTCGATGATATATATGCCAAAGTGTATCACTCATAGCATCTCATTGTGATTTGTGAGAATAAAATCTTATGCATCACTTGTATTGGATATGTGAAAAAGAAAAATATTCATGAGTCAATATAATCCGGCTTGCATCGGTTTTGGTAACCAGAAGATGTATTGGGACATCGACACATTTAGGATTTAATAGTCTGGAGTTTGGACAATTTGATGATCCATATACCACGGTATTGCCATGGACATCATTTTTTCTTTGAACAAAGAAACTAGCTGGATCAAAGACACCAAAGTACGTTGGTGGAGTCGTGAGCAGGGCTCATGACCGATGATATTTATGTCATCCGCGTCTTGTTTTCATAAACATGTGTGACCCCAAAGACCCTCCCAATGATCCTTCTTCACCATGTTCATTGATTTAAGCCTATTCTTTGCCATGAATAGGAGATGACACCCTCCTATGCTAAAGAGAATAATGTAGCGACTCGCATAAGCATGGTGCTGAGTCCTCCCTTTTCACCGAGTCCTTATACATACATGATCATAAGTATTAGCTTGGGTGGCTTATGATGCTATGATTATGTTCACAAATGGTCGTACTCAAGTAATAACATTATATGTTATGTGGTTCCTTTGACAATGATTGATAAGTTGATGAAACCTGAGTTTATAGTTGTCCAACTTGCGGACCAGTCATTATAAAGGTCGGTTCACCCACTTTTTGACCAAGTCTTAAAGTGAAATTTTAACAAATACTTCATAACATCCAAAACTACCTTCTCACAAATTATGGTGCCATTTGGAGACTTGGAAGGAGGTTAACCACTTAAATGAAGTTTTCACATACCACCAGCCGTCCTATCAACCAGTTCGATATCATTTCGACCGGTTTCTGACCACAAGGTTGATGGTTTTGGAATCCTAAACATCCGTTTATATATGCTCACGAAATTTTGAGGTGTTTGGGGCTGGTGAAGGGAGTGAACTCTTCAAGAAAGTACTAGAGGTTCGATAAAACCAACGGCCTATCATTGGTTCAATCGTTTCTTTATGTTTGATCCCGGTGGTGCATGGTGGTGGTTTTGTTGGATTCTCAAGACCAGTATCTACGGTTATGTAGCATCGGTCAACATTTCATATTCACCTATACCTATCATCATTCAAATGCTTAGTTACGTGTGTAACAATATGCATTTTGTTAACTGGATTGTGTTAACACTGAAAACCTTTATCGTCCACATGTTCATGTGCCAAAGTGCATCACCACAACGCATTATGATGGGTTATAAATGATGAATATGACATGCGCTTTCACTCATAGTCCGCTTAAAATATACCTTGGCAGACGATCTCATAAGTCACTTTGATAAGCCAGTCTTCCCGTCGTTAGGAGGAGATGCGAACGATCATGTTTGAGTAGAACGACTTGGAATTGTCGTAGTTTGTCCCTACTGTGCCTCACCAAGTTCCCTAAAGTGACGAAATTAACTACATGCTGCAAACATGTCTGCAAGGATTGTGTCCGGTCATGGACGTTCGTCACCTATAAATGGGTATATGGTAACACCACAAATTGTGGTAGGTGGTGTTACTAGGCCGTAGATCTCATAGAGTATTGGGATGCCACTTGGTTCGATAAATACTCTCGCTAAGAATGTATGCGAGCTTGGTACATGAAACTTGATCATATGATCAAATGAACTCATCCGTCTCATGTGATTCTGGATTATAGTCATCATTGGGGGACGCCTCAATGAATGTCAATCCATAAAGAGTACTCTATGAATAAAGCCGGTTCATGAGGATGTGGAATGTGAGTTTAATCGAACCATACTTCGTTGAAAATCTACAACATTGTAGCCTTGGCCTAAAATGGAAACATATGCGACTCCAGTATAAACAAAGTGATAGCCCTTTGTTGAAGTGGTGCCAACACTCCAAAGATAAGCTCTAACTGTATACTTTGTCAAAGCGAGTGAGAGAAGGAGTTAAACTCACCTCATGGCGCGAGGTTTATCATGAACGCACTGGAATCGACTACGATGACACGAAACTTAGTTGTGCTATCGTAATGGATGTTATAGCATCCACTATCTTTTCAGTTAGATAGTTTCCCAAAAACTGACCTGCAACTTGTGGTTAAATCTTATCTTAGTGGGGAACTAAGTTAAGTGATGCAAGGATCTCGTGGTGGATCAGACTCAAATCAAGTGGCTCCTGACCACGGAGTGCGTCGACAAGTGATTTTCCGGAACGCATACTAAGTATATACTTGATTTGGAAGAGATATGAAGCTTTTGCGTGTAAAACTAAAGGTTTATAGTGATGTACTCTTGTGAGACTAAGAGATTCCGCTAAATCCAAAGTTAAGAATGAAAGGATTTTGGGGAGACTTGATAATGTGTATTCATCAATCGGTTTAAGGCAATCTAAGGGACGGTTTCCCTAAGAGACAATAAAGTAATTCCTATATGATTCCCAATGACTAGTCGAAGTCATAATAAGACTTGTCCCATTTAAATGATTATGCAGTCTTAAGAGAAAAGTACGGTATTATGTACTTATGTTTGACTCGATGTACTCATTCGTAATAATCCGGTAAAGCTACTGTGATGATGGCCTAGGATGCGCTCACGCAATGTCTGTGAATGACAAGAAGCTTGAAGCTCGCTCTATCTCGATAAAAGGACACTTGAAAACTGATACCCGAATCTGCCCAGAATGTATTGGTCTATCTCCCATATGACCTACAAGGCAGCTCGCTTGTTGGAAAATGGTGAAATTGGTACCATTGGAAAGGTTTGTGTCTACTTTCCAAGGAAACCAACCATTTGATCACATCCATCATGTTGAGTGACATATGACTATTGTTGCAAAGTAGGACAGGATATGTCCGGTAATTTGCTGAGTCAACTTCGATAGAGCTTTGTGATCTGCTCAGGTCGATCTAGGTTACGTACTGTATGTTAATGAAAAGCTATGGGTGTCTAGGTTTCATAAGTTCTTACAGTTTTGTTGATACCTATTGAATCGAAGAAGTTATGACTTATTTAGTGCATGGAGGTCAAGACTTTAGAAAACTTGATTTTCGGATAAGTCTTTAGTGAATATGCACTTTGGATGCGTCGCGCTCTTTTTGTCCTTAGACCAAGGCTTGTTTTTTTCCCATTGGGTTTTCACTTGGTAAGGTTTTTAACGAGGCGACCTATGAGAACATCCATACAATGATGCCTTGTATTTCTGTTCAACTTAGACCAAGAGGTATTTTTCCCACTAGTCAGGGGGAGTATACATGACATGTTATGTTGGTGCGTTGCAATCTTTTCCTCATCAAGCCTTTATTTTTCCATGGGATTTTGTTTTGGCTTGGAATAGGTTTTTACGAAGGCAACATCTTCTGCACCATTGTTGTATTAGTGCTCGACACAGGGGGAGTGTTCCGGGAATTATTATTCCCGTGATGTCTTACCTAACACTGATTGTATATACATAGATGGAAGGTTCTAGATCCTCCTAGAGGTAGTAGGATCCTATTAGATGTCTTACTTTATCTAGAAATTCTATGTATGGAAGGACTCTCATTGTAATACCTATATAAAGGCTCCTCTATCAGTGTTATGAATACAATTGATTTGCTGTCTTTTACTTTCTCCTGAAACAATGAATTCAATCCTATAACTATTAAATTTATGTTAAGTATTGATAATCAGTAGATACAGAAAAAGAATTGAATACTTCTCTATGCAGATATTATAAGTAATAAGTAATTGAATAAACGTGATGAAACATGTATGCATGAAACAGATGAGATCTACCTAATTGAATAATTTTGTTATAACAAACAAACAACTTCCGTTAACAACCATATGAACATTCATAAAGGCAACACATCTCATCTTCCTTGATTCAATACACATAAAAAAACATTCCAATATGTAGAGTTCAAAAAAAACATAATTATTCAGTAGATTAAAAAAATACTCCTTCAACCAAGACCTCAATATTTTTATTCCTTCACCTTCAAAGACTCTTCCTTCAGCTTCCCTTTTTTTAGCTTCTCTTCCTTCACAAAAATCCTACTCTTGGATGAGATTGACACCTCCATGCCAGCATCATCTTTTTCATTCATTTGATCACCATCAACATCAGAACACCCACCTCTCTTTCCAAAGACAATTTCAGGAGACTTCAAATTATTTCCAATTTCAGTATTGAACAATTCATCTTCAGGCTCAAGATCCCAATTTGTGTCACCAACAATGAATTTATGGGGTCTTATAGCAAAATCAAGAATTTTATGAGGAAAATTTTTGTAAAGCTCAATCGTCTCAACATCATCAAAATATCTCTCAACAACATATGCATTATCCCTATTTTCCATGTGCTTTGCTTCAACCCCAACCTTAAATAATAACTCTCTTCCAGTCAGACTATCAACCTCATGAGTAATTTTCAACTTGCTTGTTGTAAAGTGATGTGCCATCGGGTAAGATTTGTTTAATCTCCGGGATTCGTCCTTGCTAGTATGGATCGAATGTGACCATGGAGTTATCCAATCGGGTATGTCTTGCGGAGGCTCCGAGGTTCGTGGCTTGTTAGCACGGGATGCGAGTAATCCTTGGGAATATGTTGATATGTATGATTGGGTCGTGGATCTTTTCCATTACCTCCAAATTCAGTATCCCGCGCACATGATTTCTAAAAAAGATAAACAACATAAATAGAGAAAAAAGTTCATCAAAAATAAAAATAACTTATAGTTATAATAAAAAATTATACCACCACCAATCTCCCACAAACTTTGTCGTAGTAGTCCATATCAAGACCCTTGCATTGTCATCCCAAAAAAAGAAAAATGGTATTGGACTTCCATCAATACCCTTCACATGAACTTTAAATCTTACATTATCCACAATATAATCACCACACTTGTAACACCCCCAATCCGCTCAGGGATATTACACGCCGTAGAACCTTTCCTCAAGGATCTACCAGGCTGGTAACAACATAGAACATCTCAACAATGCCTTTAAGGCTAGAATGACTCAGTAGACCAATTTGGTTTTTCAATAAATGCATACAACTCAAACACATTACATGCCCATGCAGGGGTCGAATACAACACACTCTCGTACAACGGGAAAGAATACTGTAGCGGAAATAAAATACAACTAAACCAATGACATCATACGGATCCTCGTGTGATTAGTATCGTTCATCTTTCATCATCATTCGTGCCGACCCTATGTTTGTTAGGATTCGGTGCCTAAAATCAAAGGCCCACCGGAAGCGGTAAAATGAAAATTAATTCGATCCGAATCCCTACGAGGATCAATCGAGCTACGTATATACGAATATTATACGAAACACAAGAGATATAGAAACTCACCCTTGTAGTCCGTTGATTAAATGGATTCCTTCTCTTGAGCTATTCCCCAAGCTTTAGGCGATCTCCCTGCAATTCAATCCGCTCCAAGCTCTTGAATGATCCAACGCCGAAAGAACCGCGTCTCTACTTGCCACGCGCCAGAGAAACAACCGGAACGACGATCACCTTGCTATCCTCCGAGCATATGGCTAGAGATAAGTGATGAAGCTTCCAATATGAAATTATAACACTCTGAGTGTATAACTCACAATCTCTCTTTGAATTCTTGATTTTTCTCTAAGAACTACTAAGAACAAAAATGAAGAAAAGGAAGAAGAAGAAGACTAGAGAATTATGAAAATGAACTCAAAGTTCTTTCTTTCTCTCTTTCTCTCAATTCTCACGTATGGTATGTCTTGGAGGTCATTAAGTCTTCTCCCTTTTATTCATTCTTTATACACCAACAACCCACAAAATATCTCATCTCATATGAGAGATGCCTTTCAAGTCATTGTCATCCATTATAAAATGGAAACAAAAGACCAATAGGAATGTAGGTGGAAGGAGGGCGGCCATCATGGAATAATCGGACGAGTTCGGTTCGTTTCGGACTCCTGTGAGTCCAAACAGATAAACTCCGATTTCGTTCCGATGTATTTATATTGATTAATTAATCCAATTAATTAATCATAGCAAATACATGATAATATAATTAATTTTCCAAGAAATAATTATATTCATGAATTAAATTAATCACCCAGTAATTTATTTAATTCATTAGGCCGTAAATCAATTTATCCAATAAATCGATTTAGACATCCAATGTCCCAATAAATTAGATATCCAATATCTAATATTCATAATGAGAGAATAAGCTTGATTCATTCCGTCATCAATCCTATTGCGCGACTCGGTAGGTCCGTCTCAGTCAGCAATGGGAGGAACCAAAGAGTAGTAGCACCACCTAGCCAGCCTGGCGGCCTACACTGCACTTGTACCGAGAACGAATGATTGGGATCATTCAAGAACCATTCTGTCGTGAATACCAGTATACATATAAACCCTTCTTTCAAATGTCCCGATCAAGTTATAGGGTCACGGTCAGTCAAACCCTATCTGTACTTGACGCTATGTATGCGTTAATGCAAATCGAGATCATCGAGCTCTCGTGTATCCAATACAACTAGCTCCAATACTTTGGCCAAAGACTTATGATCTCATCTGCCAATAACCGCATAGGACATACAACCCGCTCACTAACGGGAGAAAGAATTCTATCTTGGTATTCAGTAGGACCTGCTACTTGCCCGTTAAGATGCACGTCGAGGTTCACCCCTACCTCCTGGTTTATAGGGTCGAACTACTCTAATGAAAATCTTGACGTCACAAGCACATCCCTACTAAATCCTCAAGTCGAAGGTTCACGAATACCTATCACAACCTTTCGATTCCGCCATTGATTGTCCCGGAGTGAAATCTGTGTGACGAGTTGAGTGTGAGTCGATTCGAGTATACTAACCCAATTAGCATACCTATAACGTGTGCTCCCACTAACCATTAGCGTTCGACAAGCACTCTCCATGTCAAAGAACATGTCATACAAGTCTTCACATAAACTTAACGCCCAGTTAAGTTTCATCGACTTGCGAACGATTAAGTATTTGAGCTATAAACCTTTTCAGTTCCGACCCCCTTATCTAATAAGGAGTGGAACGTTTTGCTCTCAAATACACAGACTAGTTTCTATATGTATATTTACGAGTTAGGAATGCCAGTAACTACTAGTAAATAAAGAAACATCCATTGCCTTGTATTAGTGATTTACATAATAACAAGTACAATGCCCTCATTCAACATCCTCTGAGTGGCATTCGAGGGCATAGTCCCAACAATCTCCCACTTGCACTCAATGCCACACACAATGGTATCTAATACCCATGTTCTCGAGATTACGCTCCAAGCTAATCTGAAAATGTGGCTTGGTCAGTGGATCAGCGACGTATTCAGATGACTCTACTCTATACAGCACAATGTATCTCTATGCGAACAAATTCTCCTACGAGATGATACTCTCTCTCAATATGTTTGGTACTGTTGTGAAACCTCGGCTCCTAGGCCTGTGCTACCGCTCTGGCAGCGCAGCACAAGGTGTCACGTGAAGTTTACCCAGCAACTTCTAAATTCTTCCTTTGGAGGCCTCCGAGGCCGCTTTATACTCAGCCTAACAGGTGGAATTAGCAGTCGCGCTATACTTGGCACTATTCCATGATACTACTCCTCCATTAAGAGTAATTGTAGCCAGAAGTAGACATAGAATCGTCTTTCTGTCCTTGGAAGTCCAATACAGTGAATCCCATCACATTCAGTTCTCCACCACCATATATAAGAACCATATCTCTAGTCCTTCTAAAGTACTTGAGAACGTTCTTTATGGCGGTCTAATGTTCCCGAACTGGGTTAGCCCGAAACCTACTTACCATGCTCCCAGCATGCGCAATGTCAGGTCTCGTACACAATAAAGCATATGTAAGGCTACCCATATATAAATCATTTCCTTTCATTGTTCCTCACTATGAGGACACATCTTCAAGGTGAGTTTTATTCCATGTCGCATCGGAAGGAACCCTCTTTTGTAACACCCCGAGATATTCGGAATAATTACAGCGCCGTAAACCCTTTAGATAAGGATTTACAAGGCTAATTTTAAAAGAAGTATACAAATAAACCAATCGAACAACTGGAATTCAAATACAGATTTGGTTCAACCAATCTAATAAGTTAACTTATACAACCATATCGAATTGACTTTATTAAAACAGACGTACTCGAGTACTAAACGAACCAAGAAGACCAATCACAATAACAATAACACCAATCACATCACTGAGCCATCTCATCGTCCTGCCGGTACTGTGGTTGCTTTCCCGCTCCTCGGCTACCTGAACATCAAAACAATGTCCACCCCCGAAGGGGTTAGCAAAACAATGCTAGTACAAGTATCATCATACAATAAATCATCAATGTATCATAAAACATGCAAAACGGACTTCCGCCACCGGAATCCAACGATGCGAATCCTCACGATTCCATCAACACAATACATGGTAATCCAGCGATCCAGCGCCCTCAGCATAGATCCCCATGATGATCCCGTCGGACCAACGCATGGTGGAAAACCCGTCCAGCGATCCAGCGCCCTCAGCATAGATCCCCATGATGATCCCGTCGGACCAACGCATGGTGGACATTCGATCCAGCGCCCTCAGCATAGATCCTCATGACCCCCTCGGATCATTTATACCATAATCAATCAATTATGCATACACATATGCATTTCAATATGTTCATCAATACAAACAAACAACAACGAATATCACGAAAATTTCCAGAAATACATCTCATTTTCAACAATATGAACAAAACCACAAGCATGATAAATCAAACTCGACATATGATACTTGCCTCGAAAATGGCAAGGACGAAACACTTCAATGTTCTCGACAGACTCGAAGACCGCCTCCTTCGATCAACGTAACAGGCTCGAACCTTAACAAAAGTAACGATATACAAATCATCTCAAGTCGAACGATGGCCTAACAATTCGGTCTACGGCCGAAAAGCTCAAAATAACCATTCGCTGATCGCTTAGCGCGCGCTCGTACTCGTAGCGTGCGCTAAGGACGGAATGTTAGCGTACGCTATCGTATAAGACTAGCATGCGCTTAGCCACGGCCTGGCGACTTCATTGGTCTCATAACGTACGCTACGTTTGACCGACCCGATAGCGCACGTTAACTCACACGTGTTAGCGTGCGCTAATATTGCATGGCAGAATACTGCAAACCGAAAACTGGGTTGAATGGTGAAGAACTCATAAATTCTACCGTGATAATACAAGTTATCCTCGGGCAAATCATGCTAATAAGGTTTGTGGAAGATTTATGATCGTGAAATACAAATATACGGTTAGTCATCTCAATATCATATCTTTTCTAAGATCTTCAAGAAGTATTCTAAGTTCCGATTATTCCAAGTCCCAAAACACATGATTCCAACGTGTACAACGTAGCAACTGGGTCTGATCATAAATTTATTTGAACATGCTTAGGAGTCCTTATAATAAGATGGTTCAAAGGTTCATACGATATATAGTGCCTATACGTCAAACGTATCCTTCTAACATGTGATGACCGATTACAAACGAAATACTAGCTATCCAAACATAATTCAAACTTCCTTAGGAACATTACTAAGCATTGGTGAAGAATCACCTACCTCAAGTAGTGAAGAACACGGAGGAAAATGAAGCAATCCGACACCGAAAGCTTGAACACCAATCTCCAATGATATACGATCTTCAATCACGAATCAGGATGTTGGTATGAAGTGTTTGGGGTGAAAGAAGTTATGTTCTAAGTGTAGGAATTCGGGTAATGAGAGTAGAGAGAACTGGAATCACGAATAGGATGCTGTCCTATTTATAATAAATGGCTATTAGCGCGCGCTAGACCCTGTTCGTAGCGTGCGCTAACGGCTCACGCCTAAATCAGACTCGGTACTTAGCGTGCGCTACGCATATACCTATAGCGTGCGTTAAGGCGTTGACTCGGCTTTTCCCGAAAGCCGTCCAGGTACATCCGACACGATCCGACAGGGGTCCCCCGGCCAGATCTCACCTACCGCACGTCTCAATCAAATTGACCATGCATAGCGTGCGCTAATGACCCTCTGTAGCGTGCGCTATGAATCTACGTTAGCGCACGCTAAACACAGCCAATAGCGTGCGCTATATGCGCAGATTTACAATCTTTAAATCACAACCACGGAATTAAACGCTCGACAACATCGGATTATGAAATACGGAAAATAATACTCAAATCAAGTACAATCCTTACAATATCACAAGTTCCAATTACATAACAGAAATCTCGGGTATTACATCCTTCCTCCCTAAAAAGAAGTTTCGTCCCGAAACTTAAGATGAAAACAACTCCGGATATCTAGTCTTCATACTGTCCTCCGTTTCCCAAGTGGCCTCTTCGACTCCATGTCGTGACCATTGTACTTTAACCAAGTGTATTGGTTTATCCCTCAATTGTTTGATCCGGCTCTCAAGTATCTTGATTGGTCTCTCTTCGAAGGTGCCATCATTAGCTATCTCGATCTCGTCGAAATCAATGACATGACTGGGGTCCGGTACATACTTCCGTAATTGGGATACGTGAAACACATTGTGAACGTGACTCAGCGATGGCGGTAAGGCCAACCTGTATGCTAAATCCCCAACTCTCTCTAGGATCTCAAATGGTCCGATATATCTCGGACTTAGCTTACCTCTTCTCCCAAAACAGAAAATCCCTCGTGTAGGAGACACCTTCAAGAGTACGTGGTCCCCGGCGTCGAACTCTAGAGGGCGACGACGTACATCTGCATAAGACTTCTGTCGACTCTGGGCAGTCAACAGTCTCTCTCAAATCAAGGCTATCTTCTCTTGAGTCTGAATAATCAATTCTGGTTCCGTCCCGATCAAATCTGAAGAATCATCCCAACATAGGGGTGATCGACATCTTCTTCCGTACAAAGCTTCAAATGGTGCCATCTTAATTGAAGCATGCCAACTATTATTGTAGGTGAATTCAACTAATGGCAAATGAACTTCCCAATCAGTTGACCAATCCAAAGCACAGGCTCTAAGCATGTCTTCTACAGTTTGAATAGTCCTTTCGGACTGACCGTCCGTTTGGGGATGATAAGCTGTGCTAAAGTTGAGCTCAGTCCCCAGAGCCTTATGAACTGCTTTCCAGAAGTGCGACACGAAATGACCATCTCGATCCGAAATAATGGTCTTCGGCGTCCCATGCAATCTGACTATCTCCGCAATAAATACTCGCGCCAATCTCTCGGGTCCCCATGTATCTTTGATCCCTAGGAAATGAGCCGACTTGGTTAGTCGATCAACTACAACCCAAATCATGTTCATTCCCGTTCTAGTCCTTGGCATACTAGTGATGAAATCCATCGAGATATCCTCCCACTTCCATTCAGGGATCGGAAGCGGCTTTAACATTCCGGCAGGTCGTTGATGTTCAATCTTAACTCACCGACAAGTCAAACACTTCAAACGTACTCCGCCACGTCCTTCTTCATATTTCCCACCAAGTTTTGCTTTAAATCCTTATACATCTTACCGCCGCTGGGTGAATAGAATAGGCGTGCTATGAGCTTCCTTCAAAATTGTCCGTCTCAAATCATCATCCTCGAACGCAAAGTCGACTCAAATCTCGTAACTCCATCGTCTTGTATCACGAATCCTGGGGCTTTTCCTTTCTTTACTTCGTCATATAATCGAAGAATCAGAGAATCGTTCAGTTGTTTAGACTTGATCTCCTCGACTAATGATGAAGTCAGTTCCATCACATAAAGTCGCCCTTGGATTCCTGGTGCCCATACCTCAATCCCCTCGTGGATCAATTCTCGTTGAATACTGGTTTGGGACGTAAGTGCTTCCAACACTCGAAGAGAAACAGGTTTACGGCTCAAAGCATCAGCTACTACGTTTGCTTTCCCCGGATGATAGAGAATCTCCAAGTCGTAATCCTTGATTAATTCCAGCCACCTTCTCTGCCTCATGTTTAATTCTTTCTGACTGAAGATGTACTTGAGGCTCTTATGATCTGTAAAGATCTGAAAATGAGTGCCGTACAAATAATGTTGCCAAATTTTCAAGGCAAAAATCACAGCTGCTAGCTCCATATCATGAGTCGGGTAATTAATCTCGTGTGGTTTCAATTACCGAGAAGCATAAGCAATCACTTTATCCTTCTGCATTAATACACAACCCAGACCCTGATTCGAAGCATCGCTGTATACCATAAATCCGTCAGTTCCCTCTGGCAGCGCTAGTATAGGTGCTGTCGTCAGCCTCCTCTTAAGTTCGTCAAAACCAGCCTGGCACTTCTCATTCCACATGAACTTTTGAGTTTTCTGTAACAGCTGGGTGAGCGGACGAGCAATTTTGGAAAATCCCTCTACAAAGCGGCGATAATATCCAGCTAGTCCTAAGAAGCTTCGGTCTTCTTTCACGTTCTTAGGGGCTTCCCAATCCAAGATTGCTTCGACTTTCTTCGGGTCCACCTGAACTCCATCGGCTGATATCACATGCCCAAGGAAGGTTACTTCCTTAAGCCAGAACTCGCATTTTGAAAATTTTGCATATAGCTGTTCCTTCCTCAAGGTGCTCAAAACCACACGTAAATGTTCAGCATGTTCCTCTGCGTCTTTCGAATATATCAGGATGTCATCAATGAAGACGACCACAAATTTATCCAAGTATTCCAAGAATACCCGATTCATCAATTGCATGAATACTGCAGGAGCATTGGTAAGTCCAAACGGCATCACTACGAATTCATAATGCCCGTACCGGGATCTGAAAGCAGATTTCGGTATATCCGATTCCTTAATTCTCAACTGGTGGTATCCTGATCGCAAGTCAATCTTCGAGAATACCCTTGCCCCTTGCAGTTGATCAAACAAGTCTTCGATCCGAGGTATAGGATACTTGTTCTTGATTGTCATCTTATTGAGTTCCCTGTAATCAATACACAGTCGGAGGGATCCGTCTTTCTTCCGGACAAAGAGAACGGGCGCTCCCCATGGAGAAACGCTCGGTTGAATATAACCTTTCTGCAATAATTCCTCCAGTTGTTTCTTGAGTTCATACATCTCGGTTGGCGCCATGCGGTATGGTGCTCTGGAAATAGGAGCTGCTCTAGGCTCTAGTTCGATAGTGAATTCCACTCCCCTCTGCGGAGGTAACCCAGGTAGTTCGTCAGGAAATACATCTGAGAACTCGTTCACAACTGAAATAGACGAGAGCTCTACTCCTTCCTCTTTCCTCATGGCATAGCACCAAAGTCCGTGACATCCCTGCTTCAGTAATTTCACGGCTTTCATTGCCTTGATCAATTTTCCCGAGCTTCCCGGTCTCCATCCTCGGAATAAGTGTTCAGATCCGTCATCAGCAATGATGGAAACGACTCTCTCTCGGTAATTCAGCACATCTCCATAACGGTTGAGCCAATCATCTCCGAGAATTAAATCGTCACCGCAGATGTCAACTACAATAAGATTCGATGGCCAATCTCTTCCTTCTATAGATACTGGGAAATCCTTAGCTTCTAAGGTTCCCACAATTTTCTCTCCACTCGGTAATCCCACAACATAAGGTTCACAATTATACAAGCACGAGATGTTCAAACGATTAACACAGTTCAAAGATATAAAAGAATGCGTAGCTCCCGAATCAAACAAGACACTAACTGGTTGCAAAAGGATCTGAATCGTACCTGATGCAACAGCTGTGTTTTGATCATCAGATTTCCTCATTTCGTACAGGCGTGGAGGAACGGACCCAGAACTGGATGCCTCCCTCTTCCCAGCGTTCTGCTGCTGAAATCCACTTTGCTGCGTCTGGTTCACACTCGTCTCTTTCGGGACTGGAGCTGGAGTGCGAGTACCAAAAGATCGGGTCGCATTCCCACAAAATGTTGCGCGATGTCCCTCCTGTCCACACTCGAAACAGTCACGGAAAGCGCGAAACAATCACGTCGAACATGTCCCGCCTTGCCACAGTTGTAACACTTCTTTCTGCGTCGAAGCTTGATCGGTCTTTGCCGGAACTTCTTTCCTCCTCGAGAAGGATGCGGAGGTCTCTGGATGAGTGAAAAGAGGACCTGACACGGCGGCCCGCTATTCTTATTCTCCGTGAAGTTGCCGGACACCTTCTGTTTCTTTGCTTCGTCGATTTCTCTCTCCGCCTCCTTCATGTCATAGGCCAACGCCTTGTCCTGCATCTGTCGCAAGGTGGCACATTCAAATCCGGACATATCTTCTGAATTTCGGCTTCATTCGCATGTCAAAATGAAAAATCTTCTCCGCCTCGGTCGACTAAGTGGCGCACATAAGTCATTTGGTGATTAAAAGTTTTAATCACGTACGTCCTGAATGCTTCGAATTTTGTGGTGAGAAAAACTCCCGAACTCGGGCCTCTCTAATCAGGCGAGGACAATCGTGCCTCCATCATCAATTTGAATTCCGTCCGATCAACAATGTGCTCCTCCGGTCGAATGGCCTCCCACCGGTCAGCATCCCCGGTCAAAAGATACTGGGCGACCGGAACCTTCCTATCGTTGGGACAGTTAATCCCTGCAAAAATCTTCTCTAATTCCTTCAGCCAATGATCCCACGAAAGCGTCTCAGCGGAACCGTCAAATTTCGGAGGATGCAGTTTGACCACCTCGGTAAGCCATTTATCTCCCCGATTATCTGCGTTATCTTTCTTTGTCCCATCGCCGTCTGCATGCGATCCACAACTTGAGCAAGCTGGTTTATCACGGGCAACCACTGTGAAGCACTCCGGCACGTTAAGTGCGCATTATTATTTGCCGATCCCTGCTGTCCCCCGGAATGTGAATCCGTTTGACTAGCGGCTATCTCTGGAGTAGATACCGACTCTTCTTGCCTCGCATTGCCACGTCCGCGTCCACGACCGCGTCCGCGTCCACGACCTCCTCTCAATATACTGTAAACATAAATACTCAATATCCAGGGCAAACGTTCTAAAAGTACATCCATCAATGTTTACAAGACATGAATTAAATAAAACAGTAGTATTCGAGATTAGGAAACTTACAACCACAGTCCATACGACGATGCTGGCTCAGCAGTGATGTTACGAACGACCAATAATCAATAACGTAAACAGACCCAACTAACCCGACTGCCAAGATATCCATAAATCTTAGCTCTGATACCATATTCTGTAACACCCCGAGATATTCGGAATAATTACAGCGCCGTAAACCCTTTAGATAAGGATTTACAAGGCTAATTTTAAAAGAAGTATACAAATAAACCAATCGAACAACTGGAATTCAAATACAGATTTGGTTCAACCAATCTAATAAGTTAACTTATACAACCATATCGAATTGACTTTATTAAAACAGACGTACTCGAGTACTAAACGAACCAAGAAGACCAATCACAATAACAATAACACCAATCACATCACTGAGCCATCTCATCGTCCTGCCGGTACTGTGGTTGCTTTCCCGCTCCTCGGCTACCTGAACATCAAAACAATGTCCACCCCCGAAGGGGTTAGCAAAACAATGCTAGTACAAGTATCATCATACAATAAATCATCAATGTATCATAAAACATGCAAAACGGACTTCCGCCGGAATCAACGATGCGAATCCTCACGATTCCATCAACACAATACATGGTAATCCAGCGATCCAGCGCCCTCAGCATAGATCCCCATGATGATCCCGTCGGACCAACGCATGGTGGAAAACCCGTCCAGCGATCCAGCGCCCTCAGCATAGATCCCCATGATGATCCCGTCGGACCAACGCATGGTGGACATTCGATCCAGCGCCCTCAGCATAGATCCTCATGACCCCCCCTCGGATCATTTATACCATAATCAATCAATTATGCATACACATATGCATTTCAATATGTTCATCAATACGAACAAACAACAACGAATATCACGAAAATTTCCAGAAATACATCTCATTTTCAACAATATGAACAAAACCACAAGCATGATAAATCAAACTCGACATATGATACTTGCCTCGAAAATGGAAAGGACGAAACACTTCAATGTTCTCGACACACTCGATGACCGCCTCCTTCGATCAATGTAACTGGCTCGAATCTTAACAAAAGTAACGATATACAAATCATCTCAAGTCGAACGATGGCCTAACAATTCGGTCTACGGCCGAAAAGCTCAAAATAACCAATCTTCCTGGACTGCTTAGCGCGCGCTACGTACTCTACGTAACGTGCGCTAAGACGGAATGTTAGCGTACGCTATCGTATAAGACTAGCGTGCACTAGCCACGATGCAGCGGTCGACTTACCGGTCTCATAACGTGCGCTACGTGCGTTTGGCGATCGACCCGATAGCGCACGTTAACTCACACGTGTTAGCGTGCGCTAATATTGCATGGCGAGAATCGCAAACCGAAAACTGGGTTGAATGGTGAAGAACTCATGAATTCTACCGTGATAATACAAGTTATCCTCGGGCAAATCATGCTAATAAGGTTTGTGGAAGATTTATGATCGTGAAATACAAATATACGGTTAGTCATCTCAATATCATATCTTTTCTAAGATCTTCAAGAAGTATTCTAAGTTCCGATTATTCCAAGTCCCAAAACACATGATTCCAACGTGTACAACGTAGCAACTGGGTCTGATCATAAATTTATTTGAACATGCTTAGGAGTCCTTATAATAAAATGGTTCAAAGGTTCATACGATATATAGTGCCTATACGTCAAACGTATCCTTCTAACATGTGATGACCGATTACAAACGAAATACTAGCTATCCAAACATAATTCAAACTTCCTTAGGAACATTACTAAGCATTGGTGAAGAATCACCTACCTCAAGTAGTGAAGAACACGGAGGAAAATGAAGCAATCCGACACCGAAAGCTTGAACACCAATCTCCAATGATATACGATCTTCAATCACGAATCAGGATGTTGGTATGAAGTGTTTGGGGTGAAAGAAGTTATGTTCTAAGTGTAGGAATTCGGGTAATGAGAGTAGAGAGAACTGGAATCACGAATAGGATGCTGTCCTATTTATAATAAATGGCTATTAGCGCGCGCTAGACCCTGTTCGTAGCGTGCGCTAACGGCTCACAGTCTAAACTGTACTCGGTACTTAGCGTGCGCTACGCATATACCTATAGCGTGCGCTAAGGCGTTGACTCGGCTTTTCCCGAAAGCCGTCCAGGTACATCCGACACGATCTGACAGGGGTCCCCCGGCCAGATCTCACCTACCGCACGTCTCAATCAAATTGACCATGCATAGCGTGCGCTAATGACCCTCTGTAGCGTGCGCTATGAATCTACGTTAGCGCACGCTAAACACAGCCAATAGCGTGCGCTATATGCGCAGATTTACAATCTTTAAATCAAAACCACGGAATTAAACGCTCGACAACATCGGATTATGAAATACGGAAAATAATACTCAAATCAAGTACAATCCTTACAATATCACAAGTTCCAATTACATAACAGAAATCTCGGGTATTACATCTTTAAGATCTAATCTATATAGAGGGCTTGGGAAAAACTTATCATTCTCTTTGATCTATCCTAGTAGAGTCGAATCCCAAGAATATAGGTTTCTTCTCCCAAGTATTTCATGGAGAAATTACTCAAAAGCCAAGCTTTCACAGAACTGAGCATTCCCACATCATTTCCTATTAGTAGAATGCCATCTACACATAGTACTAAGAATGCGATCTTGCTCCCACTAACCCTCTTGTATACACAAGATTCCTCTTCATTTTGCATGAAGTCAAACTCTTTGACTGCCTCGTCAAAACAAAGGTCCCAACTACATGAAGACTGTTACAGTCTATATCATGGAGTCTACATCCACCATTGCTAGGTCATTGCTCGCGGGTCGATCTCTTGTTTATCACCTGGAACCTCGTGGAAACCCAGTTCTTCCAAGTGCATAAAACTATACCTTTAAGGTAAATGAGACACCCTAATAGACCTATTAGGTGGTTGTACTTGTGTTTCAGAAGGTTTGGTTCCATTTTTTTTGCACAGGTGTCTCCTGAGGAGCTTCATTGTATTCTTCCAAAGAAATATTTCTACGTGCTCCGCCTTCCTGAATGAACTCTTCTTCCAAGAAGTGTGCATGCAAAGCAACAACTATCTTTCGATATTTGGGCATGTAGAATAGATAATCCATCGTCTCAGATGGGAATCCAATGAAAAGTCTCTGCACGGACGTAGCTTCCTACTTGTCCACCTTAGTCTTATAGACATAGGCGGGACATCCCCAAATCCTAATGTCATTAAGACTTGGTTTCCTTCCCTCCCACATCTCATGTGGAGTTTTAGGAATGGATTAGGAAGGACATCTGTTCAAGATATTTGCAGTAGTCAGGAGTGTATACCTCCACAGGTAAATCGGTAAGTCAGTGTAGCCCAGCATGGAAACGGACCGTGTCCAACAAGGTATGGTTCCTTCTTTCTGACACACCATTTAACTGAAGAGTACCTGGAATTGTTAGTTGTGATACTATTCCATGTTCCTTAAGGAACTCGTCAACTCGGTCCGACCGAAGTGCTTTGATATGATTACCAGTTTGTTTCTCGACTAGGGCCTTGAATTCCCGGAATTTCTCAAAGGCCGCGGATTGATGTTTCATTAAGTATACATAACCATATCTAGTATGATCATCTGTAAACGTAATGAAATATTTATATCCATCACGTGCTGCTTCCAAAGCACCACATACGTCGGTATAGATTAATCCCAGTTTATCAACGGTTCTTTCAAAAGTCCCTGTGAAGAGGGACTTTAGTCATTTTTCCATTAAGGCAAGATTCACAAGTAGGAAAAAGGGATCTGATCCCAATGGACACATAAGTCCATCTTTTTCCATCTTGTAAACCTTGGTCTGACCAACATGACCAAGTCTAAGATGCCATTTCAAAACTTGATTGGTTTCATCCCTACCACATTTTCTAGTTATAGTATTCACAACTATTTTGTTGCTGAGATTTGGATGATACAATTCATTTAACAATGTAGCAGTACCCACTAGTTTAATTCTAAAAGAAATTTTGCAGGAACCATCACCAATGAAAAATGAAAAGCCTTTTCGGTCCATGACCGGAATGGATACAATCTTTTTATGCCCCTTGGGCAAAACAAGTACATCTTCTAAAGTCAAAACAAAGCCGGGTTCTAAACCCAAAAGAAGTGATCCTATGTCGGTTGCCTCGACACAATGCCCGCTTCCGACTATGATCATAACTTCTCCAGCTCCAAGCTTCCTACTTAGTTCCAGATCCTGATTCACGGTACAAATATGAGAACTATCACCAGAATCCAGTATCCAGCAAGTAGAAAATACAGTAGTAGAACAAGTTGTTTCCAAAACTAAAAGTTCTGTACCTGAAGTGCCATGAAGAATCGGACAGTCTCTTGCCCAGTGGCCCAGCTCACCGCACTTGAGACAAGCATCCTTATTCTTGCTCTACGGAACCATTGGGGCCTTGCCCTTACCCTTAAGATCCTAGACTTGTGGTCCCATCTGCTTCTTGGTCTTTTTCTTCTTGTTCTTGGACTTCTGAGATCCAGAAGAAATCACAAGGGCAGACTCCTTCATCCGCGAAGTCTTCATCTGAGACTGAGGAGTCACAAGTTTGTTCATTAGCCCAACTAAGTTACATGCAATCTCATTGCAGTTGAAGTTCATTAGAAATTGT
This sequence comes from Orobanche coerulescens, assembly GCA_033398695.1. Lineage (NCBI taxonomy): Eukaryota > Viridiplantae > Streptophyta > Magnoliopsida > Lamiales > Orobanchaceae > Orobanche > Orobanche coerulescens. The sequence goes on from CM065805.1 coordinate 100,677,550, forward strand.
GAGAAGGATTCAGGCAGAGACTGTAGGATAAGGTCGGTTTGGAGAGAAGTATTCATTTTAAAATCAAGAGCCTCCAATATCTCGATCATGGATATTATTTTGAGGACATGTTCCCCAACCTTCTCACCTTCCTTCATCTTTGTACCGAACAGTTGCTTGGATATCTCATATCTAGCAGTTCTGTTGTGCTCACCATAAAGTTCGGTTAAGTGAGATAGAATCTGCCTAGCATAACTCATTTTCTCATGAGCTCTATGAAGCTCATTAGACATGGAAGCCATCATATAAGCACGGACTTTCATGTCATCCTTAACCCACTTTTCGTGGTTTTCAATCTCTTCCTGATTTGCTCTGGTCCGCATAGGAGGCGTCGGAATGTCGGTCTCTAAGATGTATCCCAATGCCTCTATACTGAGGACGATCATCAGATTGCGGAGCCAATCCACAAAGTTAGGTCCGCTTAAGGTGTTCTTTTCGAGTAGAATTCCGAGTGGGTTCATTATCATATTGAGAGTTATGTCTGCATTAAGTACGACAGATTAATTAGTGACTCGTTCAATTATGTTCTGAGTATAGAATTAAGGTCTTTTCTATTCTTGTTACCCAGCTCCCACTATTTTTATCGGAATAACACACTCCCATGTGAAATCTGGAAGTATCGTTCGCTCTACTTCATAGTGGCGATCGAGTTCTTTACAAATCTTAATAGAGGGCAACCGAACAGGTTTATAGTCTATTAATTTTCATAAAGTGGTGTCCAACACCAACCCATCTAATGGATGATTCGATCTTCTTTTTCCCCTTGTTCACTCCCCTCAACCTATACGGTTTCTATGGTTCGTGAACAAGTTAAGTTTATACCATCGACGCAAATCAGTTTCACAATTGAATCTTATCCAGCAACCTATCAGGTTTCTAGAGATAAAATTTGCTCCAACCGAAGGCATCCAATGCGCTCTCGGTAATTTATCCGTCCTCCCCGAACGACTACCCCGATAACTCGGAAGCATAGCACATCCGGTTTGGATTTCATTTTCCCGAAAGCTCGATGGAGGAAGGAAAACCTTGAAACCTTATAAACTTAATAATTTGTTGTAGGAGAATTACCGCGATTAACGTTACACTTTGCACATTAATCATTTAAGTGCGTTTGTGGCATTCATACAATATGAAACAACCATTCACAACCTAGTTGCTACCAATATGTGGTTCATGGACTGTTCCTAGAAAACAAAAACTTCGTAATCTAATTACAAGTCTTCGTCTTGAATCTTCGTCTTCTCGAAACGGATCTTCCTCCGGTCTTCGTCATTACATATAAATTTTACATCGAAAGTTGCATCCTAGATACTAACATTTCTAGTAAAATAAATAGGCTCAAAACGGCCTTTACAACCCAATTGAATAAAACGAACGATTCAAAACTAAGTCCATGAACCACATCCCCATTCAAAAGCATTCATCCAATAAATACTATATAAATGGAAAGCGTAGAGATACATTGATCCAATCAACAATACGAACCGATCCAATCGATTCACACAATCGGTAATATGATAACGTTCAAAATAATTCAGTCGACCATAAATATTCCAATTAATCAAATTTCCCTTATAAAATGAAATACCACAAATCATTTTAATCATATTAAATCCAATTTAACATGCGGGAGATTAATTTTCAAGAATACACGAAAAAATCGAGCCGGGTGAAAACTGGCCTGCCTGGCCGAGTCACTGCCGGCAGCCTGCCGGCCAGACACGGTCGGGTCGTGCTGGCAGTGTCCTAGACATTCCTGCCAGACACGGCCGTGTCGCCTGACACGGTCGAGTCACCTACGGAAGCATACCGGCCAGACACGACCCGTGTCGCCTGAAACGGTCGGGTCTGCCAGGCAGTGACTTGGCAGCCTTCCGGACACGGCCGAGTCACCCAGGACACGGTCGAGTCACTCCTGGGCAGATTACCCTTTTTGTCCAAAAAGTCGTCCGACGACGATTCGGGGCTAGATTTTCGACCGGATATCCAATATCAATATTTTCCGACTTTCAAATCTTCAATATAAATCATATTTTCTAGAAATTTAAGATTTATATTTAGACATAAACTTACGAAAAATACAACTATTACGAACAAAAAATATATACCACGATTATGACTAAAATGATTCCAAATCATTCACCATCTAATCGAGCATTCCAAACGCCAATATCGTATATACGATCGCAAGACCTACGCTCCGATACCACTGTTGGTATTCGGTGCCTAAAACCGAAGGCCCAGCGGAAGCGTTAAAATGAAAATTAATTTGATCCGAATCCCTACGAGGATCGATCGAGCTACGTATATACGATTATTATACGAAACACAAGAGATATAGAAACTCACCCTTGTAGTCCGTTGATTAAATGGATTCCTTCTATTGAGCTATTCCCCAAGCTTTAGGCGATCTCCCTTCAATTCAATCTGCTCCAAGCTCTTGAATGATCCAACGCCGAAAGCACCGCGTCTCTACTTGCCACGCACCGGAGAAACAACCGGAACGACGATCACCTTGCTATCTGTTGTTGCCCAAAATATTATCCGAAGATGAATATTGCTGGAATGGTCGAGCAACAGCAAATTGCGAGAGCACGTCCGTAGGGGTGTGAATAACACAAGATTTGCTGGGTTTGTTAGGCCCGGGCTTGAATGCTCTCGCGAGATGTTATTAATAAGAATACGTATGAGTACAAATATCAATGTAAGGATGCGAATATAATGAGTGCAAATGATCCTAGTTATCTAGCTCTTGAGCGAAGCTTTGTGTGTTCTTGTTCTCGTTTCTGCCGACCGTCTTAGGAGTAAGAGGTCTTGAGAGTGAGAGAGGAATATGTCCGAGAGATAGTCGCAAGAAAAGCCAGACCGTTATCCAAGTGTGGGAAGCCTTCTATTTATAGGAGCTGAGATTCCCTGCTCTGACGGGCAATCGCCTTCCTTATAATATAATAAGGGGCGATCGTCTTTAAGCACATGGCCTGTCTGCCTTGAAATCTGTGGCTGCTGCTGGCATCCAGCTGTGCGGTCCAATGAGAAGCCAACACGCGTCCTGAGTCGCTGTCCGGGAGGTCCCACTGTGCACCTTTCGGCCGGCCTATCGATAGGTGAAAAGATGTTGACAGGCTGTGGTCAACGATCCATGTTCTGCGGAGCCTTTTCCGGATCTGCACGTGGGTCTCTGTCTTGAGCTTCGGCCTTCGCCGATTAGACGATGGTTGGCTTCGCGTGGCAAGGGGCGGTCATCCTTGGTGGGCACCAGAGTCGATCGCCAGGTGCCGAGAGACGATCGCCTTGGATGTTGATCACTCGGAACTGGGTCTTGACCAGGGTCCCTCGGTCGGCCAATCTGCCTTAGTCTATTTGGCTCTGGCTCGATCGCCCGGTCTCTGAGGCGATCGCCTGTTGAGACGTATAAATCTCGACACAACAATTGCCCCCCAGATTGCTCCGATGTCGAAGGCATGGGGTGAGGTGGTATTTCCGGCGATCGTTGAGGATAAAGACGGGCGACCCATTGTATGGACTTTGGTTTCGGACTTGGGCGATCTGTTCGAATAGAGAGCTATCTTCGGTCTTGTACCTGCAATAAATAATTTTGGCCGATCCCTCGTAGAAAGCTGATTGTTTCGTCATTGAGGAACCGTGCACAGTCGCGGAGTTCGATGGACCGACCTCCATGACCGTGTCTTGTGCGCGAGCGACATTGTCTGTCTCGTGACTCATTTTATTGTGAGGGTCCTCCGTTAGGCTGTGCCTCGCCTCGTATTTAAACGAAGGGCATGCGGTCTTGGTCTGGAGGAGTCCTTGCGCGGGGCATCGTCGGATTAATCGACTCCACGTCCGCGGCTAGTCTGCTCTTTTCTACCTCGGATCGTCATGTTAGATGGCAATCCTCGACGGTATATGTTGAGACGGGGATAGGGACGCGTCGTATTGTCCAGGCTCACCAAGTTAAATGATGAACCTTTGAGGGCGGGCGAGCGTGTCTGCTGATTTATTTGGAGAGTCCTTCGGCTACGCCCGCCTCATATTTAAACGAAGAGCGAGCGATCTTAGCCCAAAGGAACCTTGCATGGCCGAAGCAGTCGGTTCCATCGACTACCAGGGCCATGGCTGCACTCTTCTACCTCGGATCATCATGTAGATGCCGACCTTCGACGGTGTACGTTGTGCGGGGGAGGCGATCTCGTGCCTTAGTCCACCATGTTAGAAGACGAAGTGTAGATGGCGAGCGAGTCCTCCGTTTTAGGAGATGTTGCTTGATTCTAGCGATCGGGTTGGAAGACTGATGATCGTCGTTCAGTCGCCGATCGCATTACTAATAGGTGGAAAAGTAACCTTTGCCTGTCCAGAAAGTCTGCAGCTTTGGCACGGAAGATCGCGTAGGTCGGGGGATGTCCTTCGTAAAGTGCCTGAACATAGGCGAAAGACCATCGAATCCCCCCTAGGACCGAGTAGAGGGCGATCTCGTCACTCACTGGCTCGCTGTTGAGGATTATCTCGTCCACCTGGTTGATGTAGTCTGCGTCGGACTCTTCTCCCCCTTGTCTGATCTGCATCATGCGATGGGGACCTTCCGGCCGAGCGACCTTGGCGGCGAAGTAGGATGTGAAGTTGTTCACCAGTTGATCGAAGGAATTGATGGATCGCGGCGGTAATGAGATGTACCACCTATGGGCTAGGTCGCCCAGCGTTAAGGGGAACATTCGGCACCTGGTCAGGTCTGATGCCCCACACCCGGTCATGTAGATCCGGAACTTGCTCAGGTGAGTTTTGGGATCCGACCTTCCCTCGTACAAAGGTGTTTTCGGAGGAGCGATCTTACGCTGCACGGGAGCGAGCTTGATGTGGACCGCGAGTGGCTCGCTCGGACCGGGGATCTTGCTATTGGCGCCTGCCCCAGTTTCTAGGAGCGCGTTCATGTCGTCGAGCTGGCATTGCATCGCGGCCATCGCTGCAGCATGGTCGCTCGTAGTTCGGATTTCGGAGCGGGAGCCAAGGCGATCGTGTACCGATCTCCTGACTCCGCGGTCGACGATCTCGGTTCTTTGGCGAGGATGAACCAGATGGCTGGCCTGCCTTCTAGGAGTTGGGTACGCCGAACTCCTGGTGACGGATTCGGGCTCCGTCGTCTCGTGGCTGGGGCCAGACTGCCCCGGTCGCCAAGATGGGTCGCTGCCTAGGCGGCTGAAAACAGAGGTGTCCGGCCTTGCGGACGCCTTTTCTTGCGAATCGGGGCCTCCTGGTGATCGCTCGGTCAGTAACCCCTTGAACTTCCATTTGCTCACGCGGCGGATGGCCGAGGGGGTTATAGCGGGCGCGTTGAATGCTCTCTGTCGCTCCCGTAGGATGGCCAGGGCCTCTTCGATTTGTTCCGCGGTTTGGAACTGATCGAGCGAGAGGTTTGGGCCGTCCCTCGGGGGCGGGATCGAGAGTCTCGGGTCGCCGCGGCTCCCCTCTGCCACAGGCCGGGGCTCGGATTGAATCGGAATGAGGCGTCCGGTGGATCGGCCAGCGGCTTTCTTCGATATGGAGGCAGAAGTCATGATTCTGAAAGCTTTTCTCTGAAGAAAAGTGAGTGTTTCTTCAGGTATATGCCCCGGAGAACAGTGAGTGTTCTTCGAGACGGTAGGAATGAAAATGAGGGTTGATTCCCTTCCTCTAGCGCCAATTGTTGTTGCCCAAAATATTATCCGAAGATGAATATTGCTGGAATGGTCGAGCAACAGCAAATTGCGAGAGCACATCCGTAGGGGTGCGAATAACGCAAGATTTGCCGGGTTTGTTAGGCCCGGGCTTGAATGCTCTCGCGAGATGTTATTAATAAGAATACGTATGAGTACAAATATCAATGTAAGGATGCGAATACAATGAGTGCAAATGATCCTAGATATCTAGCTCTTGAGCGAAGCTTTGTGTGTTTTTGTTCTCGTTTCTACCGACCGTCTTAGGAGTAAGAGGTCTTGAGAGTGAGAGAGGAATATGTCCGAGAGATAGTCGCAAGAAAATCCAGACCGTTATCCAAGTGTGGGAAGCCTTCTATTTATAGGAGTTGAGATTCCCTACTTTGACGGGCGATCGCCTTCCTTATAATATATTAAGGGGCGATCGTCTTTAAGCACATGGGGCTGCGCCTTGAAGTCATGGTGCTGCTGGCGGCCAGTGTGTGATCAATGAGGAGCCGGCGCGTCTGAAGCCGTCAGCTGTCAGGAGGTCCCACTGTGCACCTTTCGGCGGGCTTGTCGGTAGGTGAAAAGATGCTGACAGGCTGTGGTCAACGATCCATGTTCTGCGGAGCCTTTTCCGGATCTGCACGTGGGTCTCTGTCCTGAGCTTCGACCTTCGCCGATTAGACGATGGTTGGCTTCGCGTGGCAAGGGGCGGTCGTCCTTGGCGGACACCAGAGTCGATCGCCAGGTGCCGAGAGACGATCGCCTTGGATGTCGATCGCTCGGCACTGGGTCTTGACCAGGGTCCCTCGGTCGGCCAATCTGCCTTGGTCTATTTGGCTCTGGCTCGGTCGCCCGGTCTCTGAGGCGATCGCCTGTTGAGACGTATAAATCTCGACACAACACTATCCTCCGAGGATACGACTAGAGCTAAGTGATGAAGCTTCCAATATGAAATTATAACACTCTGAGTGTATAACTCACAATCTCTCTTTGAATTCTTGATTTTTCTCTAAGAACTACCAAGAACAAAAATGAAGAAAAGGAAGAATAAGAAGACTAGAGAATTATGAAAATGAACTCAAAGTTCTTTCTTTCTCTCTTTCTCTCAATTCTCACGTATGGTGTGTCTTGGAGGTCATTAAGTCTTCTCCCTTTTATTAATTCTTTATACACCAACAACCCACAAAATATCTCATCTCACATGAGAGATGCCTTTCAAGTCATTGTCATCCATTATAAAATGGAAACAAAAGACCAAAAGGAATGTAGGTGGAAGGAGGGCGGCCATCATGGAATAATCAGATGAGTTCGGTTCGTTTTGGACTCCTGTGAGTCCAAACAGATAAACTCCAAGTCCGTTCCGATGTATTTATATCGATTAATTAATCCAATTAATTAATCATATCAAACACATGATAACAAAATTAATTTCTCCAAGAAATAATTATATTCATGAATTAAATTAATCACCCAGTAATTTATTTAATTCATTAGGCCATAAATCAATTTATCCAATAAATCGATTTAGACATCCAATGTCCCAATAAATTAGATATCGAATATCTAATATTCATAATGAAAAAATAAGCTCGATTCATTCCGTCGTCAATCCTATTGCGCGACTCGGTAGGTCTATCTCAGTCAGCAATGGGAGGAACCAAAGAGTAGTAACACCACCTAGCCAGCCTGGCGGCCTACACTGTACCCCAACTGAGAACGAATGATTGGGATCATTCAAGAACCATTCTATCGTGAATACCAGTATACGTATAAACCCTTCTTTCAAATGTCCCGATCAAGTTATAGGGTCACGGTCAGTCAAACCCTATCTGTACTTGATGCTATGCATGCGTTAATACAAATCAAGATCATCGAGCTCTCGTGTATCCAATACAACTAGCTCCAATGCTTTGGCCAAATACTTATGATCTCATCTGCCAATAACCGCATAGGACATATAACCCGCTCACTAACGGGAGAAAGAATTCTATCTTGGTATTCAGTAGGACCTGCTACTTGCCCGTCAAGATGCACGTCGAGGTTAACCCCCACCTCCCGGTTTATAGGGTCGAACTACTCTAATGAAAATCTTGACGTCACAAGCACATCCCTACTAAATCCTCAAGTCGAAGGTTCACGAATACCTATCACAACATTTCGATTCTGTCATTGACTGTCCCGGAGTAAAATCCATGTGACGAATCGAGGGTGAGTCAGTTCGAGTATACTAACCCAATTAGCATACCTATAACGTGTGCTCCCACTAACCATTAGCGTTTGACAGGCACTCTCCATGTCAAAGAACATGTCCTACAAGTCTTCACATAAACTTAACGCCCAGTCAAGTTTCATCGACTTGCGAACGATTAAGTATTTGAGCTATAAACCTTTCCAGTGCCTACCCCCTTATCCAATAAGGAGTGGAACGTTTTGCTCTCAAATACACGGACTAGTTTCTATATGTATATTTACGAGTTAGGAATGCCAGTAACTACTAGTAAATAAAGAAACATCCATTGCCTTATATTAGTGATTTACATAATAACAAGTACAATACCCCCACTCAACATCCTCTGAGTGGAATTTGAGGGCATACTCCCAACAATGTTATGCTCCCAAACCTGAATGCAAAAACAAACATCCACCCCCCGAATACTCGGGGGTTAGCAAAACTCCATTGTTTTGATAGTGCAAGAACAAAGTGCAAATACGAGCCATACAATACAAGTTCCAAGGATAATAATAACCAGGAATCCTCAAAGATTCAAATGTAACGAAAAGTACTTCCCGAGGCAAGAGTTTGGGTAAAACATTCTAAAACCGAAAGGTCACAAATAAAGGGAAAACAATTTATAAAACAGTTTAAAATGCCATCGAGAGTTTTAATAGAAAACAATTTAGGATTACTGAATCCTCTTTCCAAAATCAACAGGGTCACAGCCCAAAGGTTTTTGTTTTCGCAAATAGAAAACCACTAACAATTCACAGGGTCAGAACCCATATCACGTGTCCTCGACGGACATAAAATCAACACAATATAATCACGTACAAGTATTGCCTAGGACCAGGACGAAGCCACAAATCCCACTCGAGACCTCTAAGGACCCTTCCGAGCTGGCCACAATCATAAAAAAAATCACGCACATGCATCACCTAGGACCGGGACGAAGCCACAAATCGCACTCGAGGCCTCTAAAGACCCTCCCGAGCTGGCTAGCGAAACAAATCACACACACGCATCACCTAGGACCGGGACGAAGCCACGAATCCCACTCGAGGCCTCTAAGGACCCTCCCGAGCTGGCTAGTGAAACACAAGTCACAACATCTCACGGTTGGAGCAATCACTTGCTGCATCCTAGCCACATGATCGCATGCCATATGCCACCGTAGATTATCTTTGGCGCTCACGATTGGATCAATCACTTATTGCATCCTGACCACATGATCGCATGCCATGTGTCACCGTAGTTTATATTAGGCTCTCACGGTTGGATCAATCGCTTATTGCATCCTGGACACATGATCGCATGCCATGTGCCACCGTAGGCCCTGCCCACATCCATACATTCACACACAGCACAATATAACACATATATTCAAACAATTCACCCAGAGGCATCAAACACTTAGCAAAACACCACGTCAAACCACAACACACCGAAATAAAATAATATACGTCCGCACGCAATACCAAGTGCAACATCAACAGCAAACATATCCATAGAATTCATATAGTCATTCACAAAACACACGCGTTTTGAATGCAAGCATTTAACAAGGCTAAACCGAATCGTTTGAAAGTTCGATTAAAACGATCAAACAAACACATAGAGACGATCACTAATTATCATATCTACAAAACAAGGATTGTATGGACAAGGTACTTGCCTCGAATAACCACAACGTGGAGAATCGACCGAAGTAGGTTGGCACGAACTAACTATGAACCAGCCGACTCCACCGAACACCAACTCGCGATAATTAACTATGAAATTCAATAACAACAATGAAAAGGAATTCCATAGCACGACTTAAAGCCGTTGAATTCAAAGAACGAATTACAAAATTTCAAGTGTTTCCCCCAAAACGCCCAAGAACACGATTCGTCCCGTCAAAACACGAAAATGGAATTCCAAATCGAAATATGGATATAAAATCCATAAGATATATTTAACAACGTCATTTAACAACAATCGATCCATCAAAAACGGATACAAAGCGAGATCAAGAACAAATCCCCCAAAAAGTCGATTCGAAGGAAATCAAGAAATATACATTGATTCGACGAAGAACAATGAATTAAATGATGTTAAACACAAGAATACTACTAAGATTAATCATACCCATCATGGATTAATCAACGATATGGAACGAATCGGCCAAAAACGCAAAACCCCCAAAATTTCTCAAAATAGGGTTCTAGGAAATCTCACCTTGATTCGCTGGATCGAAGGATGATATAAGATGATCAATCAATGATATGAACTCAAGAACTTCATGGATTTGTTGTTCAACAACATGGATTCACCTCTTCCGAAGCTCCAGCCGAGGATCAAAAAGAAGGGAAATGAAAAACGAGTGAAAATGCGACTGCTCTGTCACATTTATATTGGTGCAGCCTAGCGTGCGCTATCGGCCCGGGCCGCAATCGAGGGACTTCCTGGACTAGACTGCTCGGCCAGGTAGCGCGCGCAGCCTTCCGGCCGTAACATGCGCTACCTGCCGGTCATAGCGTGCGCAGTGTCCGGCAGTAGCGTGCGCTACCTGCCGATCCACCCGAGTCCAGAACCTCACTGCCCCTACTGTCTCGGCCGACTAGCGCGCGCAGCTAACCGGCCGTAGCGTGCGCTGCCTCCCAGTCGTAGCGCGCACTACCTTTCGGCCGTAGCGTGCGCTACGCCGGTTCCTGCCGCACCCATCCGGCCAGTGCCCGCAACCGTCCGGCCAGTGCCCGACCACCAGGACTCGACGAGTCGATTATCTGAAATCGCACGGAACGAATACGAAAAAAGCTCGTGGGCAACAACATCGACCCGAAATGAAATACCATGCAACAATTAATCACACGCGACCATGAAAAGGGCTCAAGACAACAAATATGAATGCGGATACCCACAACTTTGGGTAAATTACAAAATGGCCCAAGACGCCCGAAAATCACGATACGTGATTGAATAACCAAACCGAAGTTCACAACACATCTAACAAAGTTAAACGGACTTACAGGAAACTCGAAACAGTAGTTTCAAACGAGATACGCATGAATCGAACTTGAGTGCGGAAAAGTCGCTAAGAAACACGAAACTCAACAAAACGATACCGAAACGAACTCGGTGTTGGTATATTATCGGATATTTGCGCCGTTTTGTGCGGAAGCGAAAATAAATTGCGGAAAATAAATCACACAAGGATTTATAGAGGTTCGGCTATTAACGAAGCCTACCTCCTCTATTCGATGTATCTTTTTCTTAGGATTAAGATCAAAACCTCTACGCCTCTCTTCTATCGGTCGAGGGATTACCATTACAAGCTCGTCTTCTATCGGTCCGAGTAAAACCATTTTTCCTTTTCTATTGGATAAGGAATCAACCACTCTAGCTTTCTATGGGTACTAGATAAACCTCACTTAGATATCGATTGCGATTCTAACAATGCCGGATACTTGATCCTAATAACACCGAATCCAATCGTATCTTTTCTTTTACCTCTCGTGTATAATGTTGAATGTATAAACACTCAAACTAACAATATAAGCTTAATATTACAACAACAATGTAAGTATATGATTCTCAGATGTATGACTCGTTTGCTTGAAGTTTTTGTACTCAAACAATACCATAGGGATGGTATTTATATCCATTTCCCATAAACTAGCCGTTGCTGGCTGTTTTGACTTGCTAGCGTGCGCTAGCCTTCCTCTGGTAGCGTGCGCTAATATTTTAGCATGCCTGTAACGTGCGCTAGACTGTTCCCAGTTTCACAGTAGCTTCGTTTCTTCTTTAGCGTACGTTATGCCTTCTGCCTTACGTACGTAACCTTCTTGTATTAGCGTGCGTTAATAACACATTGTAGCATGCGCTAATCCAATATATCCGTTGCATGGATTGTCAAAGTATCCGTTTGATATCCTGACTTTGACCTGCTTTTCCAAATGTTCTGATTGACTTGATTCAAACTTCTTAGCGTGCGCTATTCATACTTTGTAGCATGCGCTAATACTGACTTCATTGCATACGTTATTCTATGTTTGAATTCCTTCACAATGGTAACAAGACTTCGATAGCGTGCGTTAATGATAACGTGTAACGTGCGCTATCCCATCAGCTGACTTCACTTCAGCTTACTTCGAACTTGGCTGATATGCAGATTACTCCTCGTTAGCGTGCGCCAACATATATGTCTTAGCGTGCGCTAATGTAGTCCAGATTGCAACTTTTTGCGTCTTTGTCTGCTTCGTCGTTTTGCTTCGCCTTAATGTTGTTTTGTTTGTTTAGCAACTTTAATCATCAAAATACAAATTAAATAATGTGCGGAATAAATATTCCAACAATCTCCCCCTTTTTAATGATTACAAACAACTCTTGAATTGGATAAAACCTGAAAAAAATAATATATGTATATTTCTACGAATCAAAGTTTTTGGCTTTGATCGTTTCGTTAGTTTCTCCAATCCTTATTTCTTTTCGACATCTCCTTTATTTTTCGACTCCGTCGTTTCTCATTTTCAATTTTTCAACTCCCCCTATTTGTATGCTTTTCTTTTCTTTTCGACTTCTTCGATTTTTCTCATTTTTATCTCAATTCTTTCTCCTTCTCATTTTTATCTCAATTCATCTACTTCTCCCCCTTTTTGTCTTCATCAAAAAGTAAAAAATATAGAGTATATCGAGATATAAATATGCATGATACAAATGAATATGTATTAATAAGCAAAAAATACTCCCCCTGAAAGTATTATTTCTCCCTGAAAAATATTCCTTCTCCCCCTTTGTAAAATATCATTTGTTAAAATTTATTTTTGGGGATCCAACCTATAGTTGGTTTTTGTTTCGAGACGTGAACGATATTTGTAACGTTTGTTCCTTTAGGAACCCAAATCTTTTTAATTTTTATCGTCCGTCTTGGGATTTTGCAATTTGAAATGTGATGCCCGATTTTCAAACATTTTTTGCATCGGGGTATTTTGAAATTGACGGATTCGTTTTTCGAACGTGGTTTGAATCCTAACCCCTCTTTATTTAGAGTATATTTTCGAACACATAACATTTATTCAAATTTATCGTTTCCGCACGAGAATTTCTTTGTCAAAATTTTCAGTTCATCTTGAACTTTTAAAAGATCATTTTTAAAGTATTCTCGTTTTCAATGCATTTCGAATGATCAATTTCAACAAATTTCCCTTTTTCAAGTATTTTGGAATTTTCAATTTCCAAAGTTTTATATTTAGACTTGAGGTATTTAATTTCGTTTAAAGCATTTTGATAGTCCGTATGTAATAACTCGAATGCTTCAAAGAGTTCGTCGTAGGAGTTACTTACTTGGCTTTCGACGTCGCTATCGTCGAATGAACTCCGGGCCATGAGAGCGAGATTATTTTGGTCAAGAAAATCTTCATCGGGATTTTCGTCGCTCCATGTTGCGATTAAAACCTCCTTTTGCTTTACTCGACAGTTCTTGGCAAAGTGGCCTGGTTTACCACATAATCGACAAGTGTTGTCGGGTTTCTTCGATTCACCTGCTTGAATGTCCTTTTTTCTCCGGTTTAATAAGTGTTGGAACTTATTAATGTTCTTGGCATAATATGCCATTTCTTCGTCACTATCATCCACCGGAATTTCTTCTTTATTTTTAGACATCTTAGACTTGAAGGCTATCGACCTCTCCTTCGGTTTCAGTTTGGCATTCCGAGATTTTAGAACAATCTCGTAGTTGATAAGAGAACCAACGGGAGCACTAAAATCGAGAGTATTTAAATCTTTTGATTCTATCATTGCCGTAACCATACCGTACCATTCTCGAGGTAGTGATCGGAGAATTTTCTTTACCTTCTCACTACTCGAAAGGGGTTTTCCGAAACATGCTAATCCATTGGTGATAACCGAAAATCGGTCAAGCATAATTGAGATGGATTCGTCGTCCTTCATTTGGAATAATTCGTAATCGTGAAGGAGCATGTTTATCTTCGTCTCTTTGACTTGAGACGTACCTTCGTGTGTTACTTCAAGCATTTTCCAAATCTCTTTGGCACTATCACACGATGATATCCGGTTGTGTTCTTCCGGATTTAAGGCACAATAGAGAAGTTGAGTTGCCTTACAATTGAAATGGTCGTTTTTTCCAATCGGAGTCGTCATATTCTTCAAAAGTTTTAAGCGTACCGTTGGAATTTGTTGGAATTTTTGGACCAAGACAAATCACCTTCCAAAGTTCGATGTCGTAAGCTCGAATGAATATCGACATCTTCTTTTTCCAAGTCATGAAGTTCGCGCCATCAAAAAATGGTGGTCGATTGAGAGCAAGGCCTTCGGCTGGAGAGATTTGAAACGCCATTTTGGATCTTTTTCTCCTCGGATGTTAAGCCGCGTATTGGAGTACCGCTCTGATATAAATTGTTGGTATATTATCGGATATTTGCGCCGTTTTGTGCGGAAGCGAAAATAAATTGCGGAAAATAAATCACACAAGGATTTATAGAGGTTTGGCTATTAACGAATCCTACGTCCTCTCTTCGATGTATCTTTTTCTTAGGATTAAGATCAAAACCTCTACGCCTCTCTTCTATCGGTCGAGGGATTACCGTTACAAGCTCGTCTTCTATCGGTCCGAGTAAAACCGTTTTTCCTTTTCTATTGGATAAGGAATCAACCACTCTAGCTTTCTATGGGTACTAGATAAACCTCACTTAGATATCGATTGCGATTCTAACAATGCCGGATACTTGATCCTAATAACACCGAATCCAATCATATCTTTTCTTTACCTCTCGTGTATAATGTTGAATGTATAAACACTCAAACTAACAATATAAGCTCAATATTACAACAACAATGTAAGTATATGATTCTCAGATGTATGACTCATTTGCTTGAAGTTGTTGTACTCAAACAATACCATAGGGATGGTATTTATAGGCATTTCCCATAAACTAGCCGTTGCTGGCTGTTTTGACTTGCTAGCGTGCGCTAGCCTTCCTCTGGTAGCGTGCGCTAATATCTTAGCGTGCCTGTAGCGTGTGCTAGACTGTTCCCAGTTTCAGTCCAGTAGCTTCGTTTCTTCTTTAGCGTACATTATGCCTTCTGCCTTACGTACATAACCTTCTTGTATTAGCGTGCGTTAATAACACATTGTAGCGTGCGCTAATCCAATATATCCGTTGCATGGATTGTCAAAGTATCCGTTTGATATGCTGACTTTGACCTACTTTTCCCAACGTTCTGATTGACTTGATTCAAACTTCTTAGCGTGCGCTATTCATACTTTGTAGCGTGCTCTAATGCTGACTTCATTGCATACGTTATTCTGTGTTTGAATTCCTTCATAATGGTAATAAGACTTCGATAGCGTGTGTTAATGATAACGTGTAGCGTGTGCTTTCCCATCAGCTGACTTCACTTCAGCTTACATCGAACTTGGCTGATATGCAGATTACTCCTCGTTAGCATGCGCTAACATATATGTTTTAGCGCGCGCTAATGTAGTCCAGATTGCAACTTTTTGCGTCTTCGTCTGCTTCGTCGTTTTGCTTCGCCTTAATGTTGTTTTGTTTGTTTAGCAACTTTAATCATCAAAACACAAATTAAATAATGTGTGGAATAAATATTCCAACACTCGGATGACAAAAAGTGCAGAATTAATCATTCTCAGAATGATAAAACTGTCCCAAGCGAGTCGTCAAAACGGACTCTCTCCGAAAAAAAATTACCGGAAATCGAAATTGCGGATATTACAACACTTATCATAAAAAATGAGCATCTTTTTTAGTACCTTCCTCCTACAGCTCAAGCCGCTTGTGTAGCACCAATCCTTCTCAAACAAACATCAGATATAGAAGCAACAATCCAGGCCTTTGAACCCTAAAGGAATATAAGAATATTAATTATGAACTGAAAATATAAAATGTTTCAGATATTGATAATAATAATTCTATTTTTATACAACATCACATGTCTTCAATTGATCAAGAGTCATAAAAACAACAACAACAGACTATAATTCCTTTGATACACTAATAGCTGAAGGATTTGACAAATGACTGCCACTAACAGATTTGTTTGTTTCACCAATACGTAACCTGAAAAAATATATAAAAATAAAGGTAACATCATAATACAATAACTAAAGAACCTCAATCTTTATAAAACACAATAAAAAGAATAAATCATTTGCTACTGAATTCAACTATCTCCTCCAAATTAGGATCAATAATAACCTTTGTAGCATGATATGTATTAGAAACACCCACTTCATCTATTCACATTAATAGTCATATGATTAATCAATTGAAGCAACAACCTTTCAATGTATTTAAAAATTATTATTATATTTATATATTCAATCAACCAACCTCTGATACGTTTTGTCCTGCCGGCTGAATAATAAAACTTAATGACCACCTCATCCCTTTTTCAGTCTATCAACAACACACTGTAATTGATAATAGCAGGATTTCACAAAACACACGGCATATTCACCTTCCTATTGCATTAAGAAAATATTTAACATCTTAAAAAAATAATGTTATGTAATAGTGATTTAAAAATAAACAAAACAAAACATCTTTGAAATAACATTTTCATACTCCAAAATCTTCTAAAAGAAGTTTATATTCCTATTTCATCTAATGACATCTTCATTCTTAAATCATTAAAGTCAACAACATTACCAATAATATCCGAAAACGATCAAAAACATTATTGTCAAAATGAATATTATAAATATTCTTAAATTAAGAAAGATTTAAAAAAAGGCTCAATACCAAACGAAGGGGGTCATTTGTGCACAAATCACTCTTGATTGCATAAAAATTGACTTTGAAAAACGGGTGGAGACAGTATGTCTAATGTAAGTATTTTTATGAATTATTATCTTAGATGGATGAACTCCAACAAGAAAATACTTAGGTCTATCAACAGTAGAAAATTGCTTTATCACCATAAATTCTCCCTCATGCATTATAACCACAAACAGATCAATGATATGTCCCTTAACAGCTCCTTGAATACGTGTACTATTGCAAAAGTTATAATAGAAACATTAACAAACAAAGAATACAATGTAAAAACAGAAACACAATAAAGTTTTTTTGTTTTTTTTTTAAAAAACATCCAGTGTGGACGGGGGGTTGAGGCGGGACCCACCAACCTGTAGATAAGAAGAAATCAAAAAATACAAAGTATCAGTCCCGAATTATGACCCAAAATGGGCCATAATTCGGGTCCAAACATTAAAGAAGTCTACGGCCCGCTAAAGAAATACAAAGTGCACCACACAAATGTAATACCCGTAATTTCGATTTCCGGTAATTTCTTTTTTCGGCGGAAGTCCGTTTTGATGACTCGCTCATGACCATTTCGTCATTATGAGAATGATTAATTCTACACTTTTTGTCATCCGAGTTCGTTTCGGTGTCGTTCTATTGAATTCCGTGTTCTTTAGCGACTTTTTCACGTATGAGTTCGACTTTGTTGGATCGCCATTAATTTTTGGAAACTCCAAAAATTCTGAATCTTTGCAATATTATAAATCATCGACTTAGCTTTCCAATGGTTCAAACGGTGAGTCAATCGGAGTCCGGACGAGGGAGTTATGGTCGAAATAGCTAAGTCACTCTCATTTCCAGTTTTTGGCCGAGCACTCTGTACCTTGTGCCGCGGCACATGCCGGCAGGGCTGCGGCACCGCCGATCACGTGGGCAGATTTGGCCCGTGCCGCGCCACACTTCGGGCCGCGGCACACTGTGCGATCGATTTAAGGCGGCAGGCGTTTTTTCTCCCATTTTCTCACTCGTCTTCTTCCCTTCCGCGGCTGGAGCTTGATCAATCATGGAGAGATGTTGTTGGAAAATCAATCCATGAAGTTTTAGAGTTCATATCATCAATCATCCATCCTATAACACCCTCCGATCTACCGAATCAGGTCAGATTTCCTAGAAATCTAGTTTTGGGGAATTTGGGTGTTTTGGTTGTTTTCGTCCGTTTAATCCGATTTAACTTGGTATTATGATGGATTGATGATTATTTAGATGTATTATATTATTTCTCTTGTTATTCCATGGTTGGATCGTATCGATTCGTTGTTTTGGTCGAGTTCTTGATCGACGCCTTGAAGGTGTCCGGTAGAATGTCATAGTGGGTTTTCGGGCGTTCTACGATTATTCTTCATCGTATGATCATTTATTTATTAATTTTATGATGTTAGGGTCATGTTTCTTGCGAAGAAACCGTGTTGAACCCTTCCGTTCATTGTCGTATTTCTTTTCGTTAGCATCGGGCGTTTCGAAGCTTTCCGGTTGAGCCGTGTTCATCGGAATACTTGCGTGCCGATTTTGAGGCAAGTACCTTGTCCATATAATTCTTGTTTTGTGGATATGATAATTGGTGATCGTCTAAAAGTGTTTGTTTGGTCGTTTGAAAATTATTTTCAAAAGATTCGATTAGCCTTGTTAGAGGCTCTTTTCCAAAACGCGTGTGTTTTGTAATTGTGTGGGTTGTAAGTGACTACGTGGATCCTTTGGATATGTTTGTAGTTTATGTGGTGTTTGATAATGCGTGTGTACGTATATGGCTTCATTTCAGTGTATTGCGGTTTGGACATGAGGTGATGTTAGTCGTTACTCCTTTGAAAGGAGGTTGCGATGCTTAATGTTGTTTGGATTGATAATCGATTATTGTTGTGTGCTTGTTATACGTGATGTGCCTCCGGGTAGTATTGTTGAATCTCCGGGATCCATACTTGCTAGTATGGGTCGGGCGAGACCGTAGGGTTATCCAATCGGGTATGTCTTGCGGGGACTCCGAGGTTCGTGGCTTGTTAGCCCGATGCCGAGATAACTTATGGGGTTATCATCGGGTATGTCTTGCGGGGACTCCGAGGTTCGTGGCTTGTTAGCACGATGCCGGGATAACTTATGGTTGTGATTTGGTTGTGATGTACGTGTCATGGGTTATCCAATCGGGTATGTCTTGCGGGGACTCCGAGGTTCGTGGCTTGTTAGCCCGATGCCGGGATAACTAGTGGGGTTATCATCGGGTATGTCTTGCGGGGACTCCGAGGTTCGTGGCTTGTTAGCCCGATGTCGGGATAACTTATGGTTGTGATTTGTGTGTGATTTGTTTCGCTAGCCAGCTCGGGAGGGTTCTTCGAGGCCTCGAGTGGGATTTGTGGCTTCGTCCCGGTCCTAGGCGATGCACGTGCACGATTTTGTTTTGTTGATTTTTATGTCCGTCGAGGACACGTGATGTTGGGCTCTGGCCCTGTGAATTGTTGTCGGTTTTCTATGTGTGAAAACAAAACCTTTGGGCTGTGACCCCTGTTGATTTTTGGAAAGGATAAGGATTGATAATCCTAAGCTGTTTTCTATTAAAACTCCCGATGGTATTTTAGACCATTTTACAAACCGTTCTCGTTAATTGTGATCTTTCAGATTTGGAAAGTTTTACTCAAACTCTTGCCTCGGGAAGTATTCGTTTCGTTATATTTGAATCTTTGAGGATTCCTGGTTATTGTTATTCTTGGAATTTGAATTATATGGCTCGTATTTGCACTTTGTATTTGCACTAGCAAAACAGTGGAGTTTTGCTAACCCCTGAGTATTCGGGGGGTGGATGTCTGTATTGCATTCAGGTTTTGGAGCAGAGCACAGGGTCGGCATGAAGGATGATGAAAGATGAACGATACTAATCACACGAGGACCCGTTTGATGTCATGTTAGTTTAGTTGTATTGTATTTCCGCTGCAGTATTCTTTCTCCGTTGTACGGGAGTGTGTTGCATTCGACCCCTGCGTGGGCATGTATTGTAATTGAGTTGTATGTCTTTATTGAAAGACCAAATCGGTCTACTGAGTCATTTTAGCCTTAAAGGCGTTGTTGAGTTGTTCGGTTTTGTTACCAGCCTGGTAGAACCTTGAGGAAAGGTTCTACGGCGTGTAATATCCCTGAGCGGATTGGGGGTGTTACATAAATGGTATCGGAGATTTAGGTTGTGGAAACCTAGGCTATCGGGTCAGTGGTGTCCATTGAGTTTGGTCTCGTCGGATTTTGTCTGACTGAGTCGTGTCGCGACGCGTCGTCTGAGTTTGTTGGTCGTGATTAGTATCGTGGGCGATCATCATCTTCGTGCGACCTGTGAATGTAAGTCTCCCTTCTTTGTGTTGTGCCTCGTGTGACACGAGCTATTTTTATGATTATTTGTTAAGTGACGGAATCCTCTTATAGATTTTGATTTCGTGATATGTGGTTATTTGACTCTCATATTTCGTTCATATGAGGAGTAGTGTTGCTGGATTGTGCATGTTGAACTGTATTTCTTTTATCCGCTGCATGAGTTCCTTTGTAATGACTTTCGGTATTTTACCGACCGAGTTTTATTTCGAAAATCGATTCCCTTAACCGAGTTTTTGGCATTGTGGACTTTATCATTTTGGCGAAATTCTTATGACGGTATTTAGTATTTTGTAAATGGCTTTTTTGAGTTTTTGAAATATTACCGTCATCGGCCTTTTTGGCGTTTTTGTAAATAGTTTTATCCTGGTGGGTTTCGGTGCGGGACCCACGGCGCTATAATGTTCCATGTAATTACCTGAAATTTTTGGGCATTCTAGCCCATTGAATTATTTTCGAAAACCTTGAGTATCTTAGAAAATAAATTTCGAGACATACGTTTAAAATGAATTATTTTCTCGTGGTACATCCAAGGTGCCACAATATGTTTCAAAATTCTTCTACCTCGAGGACCCAAAATGTTTTGAGATATTTTCAATGTTTTATAAACACTTTTACTTAGACCCGAGGGTCGAATATTCTGAAAGTTTTTTACTAAGAGAAGGTGTCCTCATTTTTGTTCAAACGCAAGATGATTTTCAAAGTCTCGATAACAATGTTTGCACTACTTTTTGTAAAGTGATACTCAAGATCAACTGGTGTTTCCAAACTATTTTCAAAAGGTGGTTTTCGTTTTTAAACCCATCATTTCGTGCTTGTGGTCGGATAAGGTGTGTACGATGTTGGTATTGTTGTTAGGGTGTTAGCCCATTGTGGGAGGTGTGATGATGATCTTTGATGTTGTCATTTCGTGGTGGCTTGCGTGTTATCGCACCTATGTGAGCTGTTAAATCTTGGATTTTTGTGCGTTTATGCACATTGGTGATTATTTCATGATGTTTATGATTGTGTGCTGGCTATCGTTCGGGCCGTTGTAATCGTCGAACGATGCTGTTGTTGTGATTTTTGTATATGTTGATATGTTATGCTGAGTTGGCATCTCCGGTATGTTGTTTTGCGGTGTTATGTTCCATTGTATTTAGCATCTGTATTTTTTTATATGCCGAGCCGAGGCATTTCGAACGTGTTGTGCCGGGGGCATGTACGTGCAAATTGTCCTTCTCGTCAGTAACGCTTTTCAACTGTGGACCCGAGAGACACAGGATCCAGTTTTGCGAGTTGGGTTCCGAATCTATCGGGGCGCGAACTTCAGTACAGATATGAGGATCGGCTCTGAGAGGCCAATGGGAGATGTTTCTGTCGTTTGCTTTTTGTGTTGTCACCTTACTCCCGTTGTTGTGAGTTGCGGGAACGACATTTCTTTTATAAGAGGTCGAATGTAATGCCCGTATCATTTTTGACTTCCGCATTTCCTCTTTCTCATGTCTATCGACTCGCTCGTGTTCGTTGATACTTTCTGAACTTGTTCTGTATTTCGGTTTCATCGTCCGAACGAGCTGTGATCTTGTTTTGGGTCGATCTGGTTATCGCTGTAACTTTTTCGAGTTCAGTTCGATTCTTGTGAACCTTGTTCGGAAGTAACACCCTTTGGTCCTACTAGCTCTTCTATTCGACGTGGATCGGATTTTGAATTTCTGTATTTTCGACTCTGTCGACTCGTTTATGTTTTTTGATATTTCTGAGCTTGTCCTGCCCCTTGCTTTTGTTGATCGAACGAGTGTGGTATTATTTTGGAATAACTCGTTTGTCGCTGTGACTTTTCAATCGCTATTCCCTTTCCTGTGGATCTTATGGGAATGCATGTCTTGTAGTTCTCACCAAATCATCCTGGGAGTTGTTGTTTGAGTTTTATTATCCTTCGTGTTTCGGACATGATTGTTCGATTTTTGTTGTCTCGATCGTTTGTTTGTTTGGTTTTTGTTCTCGTTTTGTGATTGTTGAGCATTCAGGCTCCTTCCTAATTCCCTTAAGTTCGGGAAATTAGTCTCGTTTTCGATCTTCCAACCCTTGGGCAATGGAATTCCGTATTTGTTCAGCGTTTGGCTCGCGTTTCGATTGATGTACCGTTGGGTTGGTCAATCATGTTGATTTTCGTTAGTTGTATTTTGTGATTGTTCGGATAATTGACTTGACTATATTATCCGTTTGATGACGCTTGTCATTTGTTGGTTTTATTATATTCCTAACGGCGACGTTGTGTTGGTCGTCGTGGAGCGTGTTTTCACGCCGTATGTCTCTTTGCGTTCCTTGCAGCGCTTCGCCGTCGGGCGCGAGTTTTCGGTTTTTGCGTATCTCGTCGAGTTTTCCTGGCAGGGGATATTGCTTCTCCCTACTTATTTTAAGTTTCGGGACGAAACTTCTTTTAAGGAGGGTAGAATGTAATACCCATAATTTCGATTTCCGGTAATTTCTTTTTTCGGCAGAAGTCCGTTTTGATGACTCGCTCATGACCGTTTCGTCATTCTGAGAATGATTAATTCTACACTTTTTGTCATCCGAGTTCGTTTCGGTGTCGTTCTATTAAATTCCGTGTTCTTTAGCGACTTTTTCACGTATGAGTTCGACTTAGTTGGATCGCCATTAATTTTTGGAAACTCCAAAAATTCTGAATCTTTGCAATATTATAAATCATCGAGTTAGCTTTCCAATGGTTCAAACGGTGAGTCAATCGGAGTCCGGACGAGGGAGTTATGGTCGAAATAGCTAAGTCACTCTTATTTCCAGTTTTTGGCCGAGCACTCTATACCTTGTGCCGCGGCACATGCCGCGTGGCCGCGGCACCGCCGATCACGGTGGGCAGATTTGGCCCTGTGCCACGGCACACTTCGGCTGGGCCGCGGCACACTGTGCAGTCAATTTAAGGCCAGCAGGCGTTTTTTTCTCCCATTTTCTCACTCGTTTTCTTCCCTTCCGCGGCTGGAGCTTGATCAATCATGGAGAGATGTTGTTGGACAATCAATCCATGAAGTTTTGGAGTTCATATCATCAATCATCCATCCTATAACACCCTCCGATCTACCGAATCAGGTCAGATTTCCTAGAAATCTAGTTTTGGGGAATTTGGGTGTTTTGGTTGTTTTCGTCCGTTTAATCCGATTTAACTTAGTATTATGATGGATTGATGATTATTTAGATGTATTATATTATTTCTCTTGTTATTCCATGGTTGGATCGTATCGATTCGTTGTTTTGGTCGAGTTCTTGATCGACGCCTTGAAGGTGTCCGGTAGAATGTCATAGAGGGGTTTTCGGGCGTTCTACGATTATTCTTCATCGTATGATCATTTATTTATTAATTTTATGATGTTAGGGTCATGTTTCTTGCGAAGAAACCGTGAAGAACCCTTCCGTTCGTTGTCGTATTTCTTTTCGTTAGCATCGGGCGTTTCGAAGCTTTCCGGTTGAGCCGTGTTCATCGAAATACTTGCGTGCCGATTTTGAGGCAAGTACCTTGTCCATATAATTCTTGTTTTGTGGATATGATAATTGGTGATCGTCTAAAAGCGTTTGTTTGGTCGTTTGAAAATTATTTTCAAAAGATTCGATTAGCCTTGTTAGAGGCTCTTTTTCAAAAACGCGTGTGTTTTGTAATTGTGTGGGTTGTAAGTGACTACGTGGATCCTTTGGATATGTTTGGAGTTTATGTGGTGTTTGATAATGCGTGTGTACGCATATGGCTTCATTTCAGTGTATTGCGGTTTGGACATGAGGTGATGTTAGTCGTTACTCCTTTGAAAGGAGGTTGCGATGCTTAATGTTGTTTGGATTGATAATCGATTATTGTTGTGTGCTTGTTATACGTGATGTGCCTCCTGGTAGGATTGTTCAATCTCCGGGATCCATACTTGCTAGTATGGGTCGGGCGAGACCGTAGGGTTATCCAATTGGGTATGTCTTGCGGGGACTCCGAGGTTCGTGGCTTGTTAGCCCGATGCCGAGATAACTTATGGGGTTATCATCGGGTATGTCTTGCGGGGACTTCGAGGTTCGTGGCTTGTTAGAACGATGCCGGGATAACTTATGGTTGTGATTTGGTTGTGATGTACGTGTCATGGGTTATCCAATCGGGTATGTCTTGCGGGGACTCCGAGGTTCGTGGCTTGTTAGCCCGATGCCGGGATAACTAGTGGGGTTATCATCGGGTATGTCTTGCGGGGACTCCGAGGTTCGTGGCTTGTTAGCCCGATGCCGGGATAACTTATGGTTGTGATTTGTGTGTGATTTGTTTCGCTAGCCAGCTCGGGAGGGTTCTTCGAGGCCTCGAGTGGGATTTGTGGCTTTGTCCCGGTCCTAGGCGATGCACATGCACAATTTTGTTTTGTTGATTTTATGTCCGTCGAGGACACGCAAAAGATTCGATTAGCCTTGTTAGAGGCTCTTTTTCAAAACGCGTGTGTTTTGTAATTGTGTGGGTTGTAAGTGACTACGTGGATCCTTTGGATATGTTTGGAGTTTATGTGGTGTTTGATAATGCGTGTGTACGTATATGGCTTCATTTCAGTGTATTGCGGTTTGGACATGAGGTGATGTTAGTCGTTACTCCTTTGAAAGGAGGTTGCGATGCTTAATGTTGTTTGGATTGATAATCGATTATTGTTGTGTGCTTGTTATACGTGATGTGCCTCCTGGTAGGATTGTTGAATCTCCGGGATCCATACTTGCTAGTATGGGTCGGGCGAGACCGTAGGGTTATCCAATCGGGTATGTCTTGCGGGGACTCCGAGGTTCGTGGCTTGTTAGCCCGATGCCGAGATAACTTATGGGGTTATCATCGGGTATGTCTTGCGGGGACTCCGAGGTTCGTGGCTTGTTAGCACGATGCCGGGATAACTTATGGTTGTGATTTGGTTGTGATGTACGTGTCATGGGTTATCCAATCGGGTATGTCTTGCGGGGACTCCGAGGTTCGTGGCTTGTTAGCCCGATGCCGGGATAACTAGTGGGGTTATCATCGGGTATGTCTTGCGGGGACTCCGAGGTTCGTGGCTTGTTAGCCCGATGCCGGGATAACTTATGGTTGTGATTTGTGTGTGATTTGTTTCGCTAGCCAGCTCGGGAGGGTTCTTCGAGGCCTCGAGTGGGATTTGTGGCTTCGTCCCGGTCCTAGGCGATGCACATGCACAATTTTGTTTTGTTGATTTTATGTCCGTCGAGGACACGTGATGTTGGGCTCTGGCCCTGTGAATTGTTGTCGGTTTTCTATGTGTGAAAACAAAACCTTTGGGCTGTGACCCCTGTTGATTTTTGGAAAGGATAAGGATTGATAATCCTAAGTTGTTTTCTATTAAAACTCCCGAGGGTATTTTAGACCATTTTACAAACCGTTCTCGTTAATTGTGATCTTTCAGATTTGGAAAGTTTTACTCAAACTCTTGCCTCGGGAAGTATTCGTTTCGTTATATTTGAATCTTTGAGGATTCCTGGTTATTGTTATTCTTGGAATTTGAATTATATGGCTCGTATTTGCACTTTGTATTTGCACTAGCAAAACAGTGGAGTTTTGCTAACCCCCGAGTATTCGGGGGGTGGATGTCTGTATTGCATTCAGGTTTTGGAGCAGAGCACAGGGTCGGCATGAAGGATGATGAAAGATGAACGATACTAATCACACGAGGACCCGTTTGATGTCATGTTAGTTTAGTTGTATTGTATATCCGCTGCAGTATTCTTTCCCCGTTGTACGGGAGTGTGTTGCATTCGACCCCTGCGTGGGCATGTATTGTAATTGAGTTGTATGTATTTATTGAAAGACCAAATCGGTCTACTGAGTCATTTTAGCCTTAAAGGCGTTGTTGAGTTGTTCGGTTTTGTTACCAGCCTGGTAGAACCTTGAGGAAAGGTTCTGCGGCGTGTAATATCCCTGAGCGGATTGGGGGTGTTACAACAAACCGTGGGCTAATGTGCTGACCCGTAGACCAAAAAAACTCAATTCCGAAATATGACCGAAAATAGACCATAATCCGGAGCCTAAAATCTAAAGTGCCTACAGCCCGCTAGATCAATACAAGGTGCACCACATATACCGTGGGCTAATGTGCGGACCAATAGGCAATCCATCAATCAATCAAAAATGAAACCTACATAGAAAAATAATATTGTAAAATAAAGTTAATACTGTAAAAAAAAAAATTTACATCTTTATCAACTAAAAGAACCTCCATAGACTTAGGAACATTGTCAAAAGTAGGTGCACGCCATTTCCTACAGCATCGAACCTGATTTTTCGATCAATTCATTTTTTGTCCAAAACAACAATTTTTTTTTTTAGAATTCTGCCATACTTTGTAGATTATTAATAATTTCGAACTGACTGATGATGTATAATATTTAAGTGATGCAGGAGAAGAAAGATAAGCATGTGAGGATGAACAAAAAGAAACACACATTTATACACATGAATTGAAGTGTCCGGAAGGAGAATTTCAATCAGCAAGAGGAAAAAATTCATGATGATAGGAAGAGAGACAAACACCCTGAGAATTGTGCAGCCTCCACTTTTTGTATGTTTGTTTTTGTAGTATAATTAGAATTGAATGATAATTAATATGTTTAGTATAATAATTATAATTATTACATGTCTATAATCAAAATAGAGATTTAGTTATTAATATTCACTGAAAATTGTGAACATAAAAGGTGAAACGTATGAAAACGTGAAAATTATGTAATTAATCGGTTTAATCAGATTTAATGATTAATACTCATTGAAGCCGAATAGATTTATAAGCATCGGAGGCGTAAAACAATCTCTCATTTTCTAAGTAAAACAATAATTATAGGGTGGGAAATGCAATATTAAATTTAAGTGTGAACATACAATGTGAACACAATAAAAATTTAGTGGATTAGTAGTACAAATTTTAAGATTTAAGTGTGAACATAACATCCGATTTTTTATATATATGGCATGTATGAATATAGGCAAGATATATTTTCTTGCATCTTAGGACAAAAACCTTAAAGTAAAATAATAAATTGATTTAATTTTTTAAACTAAAATTAAATTGGCCTCCATTGTCACGCCCCCAAACATCGGGAAGGACGAGGGCGCGACGCATCAGTCGATCATTCGATTAATTGGAATAAATACACGGAATAAATAGCGGAAGCTCAATAAAGACAAGATAAAATTCATGGTAATGATCTTAGCCCGACGATTCTAAGATTCGTTAATACAAAAGGATAACATCCGAATTACAAAGTTGCAGCGAAAATAGAACAATTTAAAGTGCGGAATACAACTTGCTTATTATATTCAAGATAACGACATAAATCTAAGTCTAGGCAGCGGGATGATCTAATTAGTCTCTCCCGCAAGGTCTTCTTCTCCTGCGTCAATCTGCTCACCGTCTGATTTAAAAGGAAAAACGGTGGGGTGAGACGAAAGGTCTCAGTGAGTGGGTGATCGTGTGCAAGTGCGGCTTGTTTTCTTTCAAAGCTTTGAGTGATGCATGTCAAACGATTTGTAAATGATGAAATAAGATTTGTCTTAGTTTATCAAAATAATTTGTACAATTTTAGAAATAAGCCTTACTCATTTGATATATAACAATAATTATCCAACCCCGTGGATAAAATTAACTTTCCAAATATTCAATCATGCCAGCAATCAATCAATCAATCAGTTAGCCTCGGAACCCACTAGGAACCTAGTTCTTCATTGTGACTCCCATCTTAGCCTCACTTTATCGAGCTTGTGCTCTTCATGTTAGCCGTGCTTCCTTATCTCTTATCTGGGTAGGACATGTCCTGATCGTGGGTCTTTCTCCCGGATCATGTCATAATCGCGATTATCCCGCAGTCTACGACCCAGGTCCCTCGGAACACTCCGTTCCTTGGTTATGGGAATAGGTAACAACGGTAGCCTTGCTCATGAACCGCAGCCGCGCTGCTCGATCAAAGACTCGGTCTAACAATCCCGACTCGATTTGGGATTCTAGAGGTGGCTCCTGCAAGTTCAAGTGGTTGTCCCCGGATATTAGGTCGACGCTCTGTTTCGTATGGGCTCAAGAGGTGGCCCTCATCCGTCGACGTGGCACTTTGTCTCGATAGAGTTAGAGGACGGTCCCGTCCGCAGCACTTTGCTTGTATAGCACTTAGTTCCCGGACAGTTATACTTATCAGTTAAACGCATCACGATGTATGCACAAACATACAATTAAGGTCACATAATTAATTAGTAGTGACCTTGGTATAATTTGATTATACAATGAGATTGGAAGTTTATTTGGTGGCACGAGCATTATGAGATTATGGGCTTTATTGAAAACACATTCTTAGGATAAAACATTATGTGAAGAAAATTTTTACTCCTAATTTAATTTTAGAGTTTTGGTGAATTTACATCGGATTGTTCCGAGTTGAGTTCTAATGGTCATGAGACTTTATGGACACATCACATATGATTATTTGATTTCAGAATTAGGAGAGTTCTCAGAATTTCAGTTTTGGATATGATATTTCCGAAATTATGAATTTCCCCCAAAATTATGAGAGTTAATTTTTATGGCCGTAATAATTGAATTTCAACACGGATGGTGATGAAATTTTTACGGGAAGGTTCATATCGAACTTGGAATTCCAGAATTGGGAGGGTTTTCTAGAATTTCATATTTGGTATGAAATTCCAGAATTTTCAAATTTGCCCCGAATTTATTCAAAATGTCATTTTGACCCATCAATTAAAATTAGTTCCGATTTTTATTATAAAATTTTATGGACATAATATTTATACTTTAGTAAACAATATTTTCAGTCCAGAGTATTAAAATTTATCCTTGACTTTAATTTTTTAGGAATTTACTATTTGGTCCCAACTTTATTCGATACGTCAATTTAACCCCAAAATTAAAATGACTTCGGAACATTATAAAATTTTAAAGGCATATCATTTAATTTTAGATGAATCATATGTTAGATCCAGAAAGATAAAAATTTGTCTTGGTCTCGAAATATTAAAGAATTTATGTTTTGACCGTAAATTTTTATCTAAATTATGATTTTTAACCCGTAGACGTCGCAAACGAGTTTCGATTTTTACAAAACTTTATGGACATAGGCAATTCATATTATCGAGTCCCATTTTATATTCTAAACTGAAAATATACGAAATTTTCTTAATAGTTCCATAATTTTTAAGAAATGACACAATTTCACCTTATGACGATTTTTGACTCGTTGACTTCAGAAACGAGTTCCGATTTTAGTAAAATTTTACAGGTAGATCATTTATAACATAATTGAGTTATATATACTGACCCCAAGTTAAATTATATACTTATATAAAAAATATCTATAATTTTCTTTAAATTTACATAATTACGTTTTATGCTCGTTTTGTCAATTCAACTTCTGTTAGGCCATAATTTAGACATCCAACCTCACATGCATAATTATATATTATACATAAATCACTTCAAGGTAAAAAATTTCTAGAATATTTAACATATCATGCATAATCATTTTTTGATCATTTTCACAAGAAATCTAGTCACATCATTTTAATTATCAATATTTGTTGATTTCTCAACACAAACAAGTTGTAAGGAATCATGCATATTTATGATATGAAATGCAGAACATATAAACCACATAAAAGAACATGCATCTTCATTTGAAATCATTTCACATATAAATTTGAAAACAATTTTACACCCACCTTGATTCTTGATGTTGTGAAGGGATCTAAGTCTTTCGGTTAGTCGAATCGATCTCCTCCTAGCCTCTCCTATTTTCGGCCAACACATCATCACACCTTGAATGTTTATTTTATGATAAGATTTAAGTTAGTACATATGTAAGATAACTTAGGTATATGTTATAGAAGTTAACATAGGAAGTGAACTTTACCTTGTTATTCTTGAACCTTTCTTGTTCTTCCTTCTTTTTTTTTTTCATTCTCTCTTCCTTACCAATTCCGTCTCTTTCTTTCTCTCTCTTTCAAGTAGCGCAGTTTTTTGCATGAGAAAATAAGGAGAAATGATGTTTTAAAGTGTTTAAAATAAGGTGGTCAAAGGCATGGAGAATGGAGGCCTATGTATGTGTGATACACAAGTCACAATGTGTCTACCCCTTATTTCACTCCTTGGGCTGATTTTGTCCCCCTTTTTATTACTATATATTATATTATTATTTGTTTTCTTTTATATATGGTTGATATATTTGTAAGTTGGTTAAAAGTGTGTATAAGTTACATCATGGGTTGGGTTAGAGTTAAAGGTGGTTTAGACCAACCTTTGGTCTTGGGCCCTAATTGAACTTTTAATCCAATTACTATGATCCATTAGTGAGTCTGTTTATAATTAAGTATTAGTACATATCCCAATAGGTAAATTAATATCTCACTTTAAATTTTAATTAGCTTATTATTTAATTTATAATACAATTTCGAAATACTTGAGTAAAATAAAAATAAGTAAATATAGATTATATTGAGCTACAAGGAAAATGTTATTTGATTAAAATTCATCATGATGTAGTAAGTCGTACATGTAATATGCTACCGAAATTATGGGGTTTTACATCCTCCTATCCTTAAAAGAATTTGGTCCCCAAATTCCATATAGAATAGCTCTGGGTAGGTTTTCTTCATCTCGTCTTCTGCTTCCCATGTAGCATCCTCCTCTCGGTCGTGATTTGGCCAAACGACCTTGACTAAGGGAATTTGCTTCTTTCTCAATTCGCGCACCTGCCGATCGAGGATTTTGATTGGCCTTTCTTCATACGTTAGGTTTTCCTTGATAGGCGTAATATCTGTTGTAAGAACGTGAGTTGGGTCTGGATGGTATTTCTTCAACCTTGAGACATGGAAAACATCTTGAATTCCAGAAAGATTAGTCGGTAGTTCAAGGCAGTATCCTAGCCGTCCAATTCGTTCAATGATCCTGAATGGTCTGACGTATGTAGGACTAAGTTTCTCTCCCTTCCTCGATGCGATACGTCCCTTTTGTGGGGATAACCTTAGAAATACTTGATCCCCTTTCTCAAACTCTAAATCCTTCCTCCGATGGTCGACGTAACTCTTTTGTCTATTCTGTGCTGTGCGGATCCTTCCTTTAATCAATTGCACTTTATCTATGGCTTCTTTCACCAAATCTTTGTTTGTCATTGAGGGTCTTGTTCGTTGAGTCTTCATCGTCCGTCGGTCATCAATTTCCCAATGAAGTAGGGATCGGCATTTCCTTCCGTACAAAGCTTCATAGGGCGCTATTCCGATTGTTGCTTGGTAACTATTGTTATAAGCGAATTCGGCCAATGGTAGGTGATGATCCCACTTTACTTGAAAGTCTAGCACGCGGGCTCGTAATATGTCTTCAAGAGTTTAGATGGTTCGTTCAGATTGCCCATCGGTGTGGGGGTGAGCGCTTGTGCTAAAACTTAAGAAAGTTCCCAATTCCTTGTGGAAGACATTCCGGAATCGAGATATAAATCTTAGATCTCTATCAGATACTATATCTGCCAGCACTCCACGTAGTCGAAAAATCTCTTGGATATAATTTCTAGCCAGGCTATCGTCTTTTTTAACCGGCACAAAATGCGATGATTTTGTCAATTAGTCGAGGATCACCCAAATTGTGTTATAACCTCCTTTTGTCGTTGGCAGATTAGTAATGAAGTCTATGGTTATCTTTTCCTATTTTCATTCTGGGACTTCTAATGGTTGCAGCAGTCCTCAGGGTCGCTAATGTTCGGATTTGACTCTCTGACATGTGAGGCATCATGCCACAAATTCATCTACTTGAATTTTCATGTTTGCCCACCAAAAATGTCTTTTTAGGTCTCGGTACATCTTGTTACCACACGGGTGTACCGTATACCTCGAACAATGAGCTTCGTCGAGAATTTTTCTCCTGAGTTCCTCATCATGAGGTACGCATATCCGTTCTTTAAAGTGTACCATTCCAACCTCAGAAATTGTAAACTCGGGTCTCTCGCCCTTAATGATCTTTTCTTTCAATCCTTGAAGTTTCGAATCTTTCTCTTGAGCTACTCGAATCTCGTCTATTAAATTTGGTTTAATTATAAGGTTGGCGCAAACCGAGCAAGTACCTTCGGGAATGGGTTTTAGGCAGCTTAGTTCCTCAAGAGCTTGCCATTCTCGGACCATTAGTCGGGCCACCCTAGCCTTCCTACTTAAAGCATCAGCCACGACATTTGCTTTTCCTAGCTGATGTTGAATCTCACAACGATAATCTTCTAAAAGTTCTACCCATTATCTCTGTCGGAGGTTAAGTTCCTTCTGAGAAAATAGGTACTTGAGACTTTTATGGTCCATAAACACTGTAAATTCAGCACCGTACAAATCGTGTCGCCATTTCTTTAAGGCAAAGACTATTGCTGCAAGCTCAAGGTCGTGCGTTAGATAGTTTCTCTCATGCGGTTTGAGCTTCCTGGAAGCATACGCAATTACTTTTCGATTTTGCATTAGTACTGCACCAAGGCCTTCCTTCGAGGCATCGCTATAGACGACAAATCCATGAGTTCCTTCTGGAAGCGTCAGTATTGGTGCGGTAGTGTGCCTCTTCTTGAATTCTTGAAAACTCGCTTCGCACATATCTATCCATTCAAATTTGACTTGTTTTTGGGTTAGTTGGGTGAGAGGTCCTGCTATCTTCGAGAAGTCCTTGATGAATTTGCGGTAGTAACCCGCAAGTCCAAGAAAGCTTCTGATTTCAGTGACATTTTTTGGTCTCTTCCAATCCATAATAGCTTCAATTTTGGATGGATCCACTGCAATTCCTTCTCCAGAGATAATGTGACCCAAAAACACCACTTTCCTCAACCACAATTCGCACTTGCTGTACTTGGCGTACAATTTGTGATGCCTTAGTGTTTCTAACACCACTCTCAGGTGCTCCTCATAATCTTTCTTCGATTTGGAGTACACGAGTATGTCATCAATAAAGAACACTATGAATCGGTCGAGATACGGTTGAAATACTTTGTGCATTAAATCCATAAATGCCGAAGGAGCATTCCTGAGTCTAAAAAGCATCACTATAAACTCATAGTGACCGTACCTAGTTTGAAATGCGGTTCTAGGAATATCTTTATTTTTAATCTTCAACTGGTAATATCCTTGTTGAAGATCGAATTTGGAGTACACCGTGGCTCCTTGAAGTTGACCAAACAGTTCATCTATCCTTGGAAGAGGATACTTTTTCTTAACAGTGATGTTGTTAAGTTACAGTAATCTATACAAAGTCTCAGTGTCCCCTCCTTCTTCACGAACAGTATTGGAGCTCCCCATAGTGATATACTAGGTTGAATAAATCCTACATCGAGTAATTTATGCAGTTGTACATTCCACCACATCATTCTTTCCGGGAGCCTCTTGTCCGGTTAGGGCAAACACACAAGCTGGAGCCTTTCCGTTATGGTTCCCAGGCTTTGCCCAGTAGCTAGGTTGTTCGTTCGGTTCTCCACTTTCGGGCTGTTCTTGATTTGGTGTTGGGTGCTGCCATATTTCAAGCACTTTCCTAACATCTTCCAGCATTCACTAGCTTTATGCCCTTTCTTTTCACAATGCGGGCAGAGAGGTGCTGCTTTGTTAGGGACCTATGTTCTCGTTCTGCTCGGGTTTACCTTCACTCCTGTTTCGGAATTTCTGTGGAGATTTCATTATTGATCCATTCGTAGGTCTCTTGGAATTTCCAGCAAGTCTGTTTTGCTGTTGAGCCAGTCTTGCTGTTCCATTCTCAATTTGAGTTAATGCTTCAACTGCCTCGGCAAACGTAGTCAGGTGAACAGTCAGGAGACTCTAATGAAGTGTAAATCTCAGCCCTCATGTAAACTTATAAAGCTTATCTTCCTCAGTTGACACTAATCCAGGCGCATATTTGGATAACCTATTAAATTGAGCCTCGTATTGCACGACAATCAAAGACCCTTGCTTTAGATGGTAAAACTCATCTCGCCGAGCTTC
The DNA here is from genome assembly GCA_033398695.1 of Orobanche coerulescens. Taxonomy (NCBI): domain Eukaryota; kingdom Viridiplantae; phylum Streptophyta; class Magnoliopsida; order Lamiales; family Orobanchaceae; genus Orobanche; species Orobanche coerulescens. Next base: position 100,711,627 of record CM065805.1, read on the forward strand.
TCTAGCTACTGCTGAAACGTACTGGGTTCGGAAATCAGTTAGGAAGTTGGCCCATGTTCTGACGCTGTCCTCTTTTATCCAGCGTGCACCAACTACCTTCCACCAATCATGCGCTGCAGCCTAAAGTCTGAATGTGGCCAATGATATGCGTTGCTCATCAGTATACTGTGACACATTAAATATGTTCTTCATTTTCTCCACCATGATTCCGCGTTAATGTCATCAGTCTCTCCGTCAAATGTTGGTGGACTGAAGCGTAGGAATCTTTCAAGCATGCGATCTTGTGCCCCGCCAATAGTTTGGTTATTGGTGTAACACCCCCAGAATCAAACCGAGAATATTACACGCCGCAGACCCTCTCCGTGAGGATCCACCAGGCTAGACATCGAGACCACACAATAAATTACATACCGACATGATAAAATACCAAACCCATAGACCAACTTGGTCTTTCGTCACTAACATACAAGTCAAAAATACACATTTCTATCTCGACTCATACCCATGCACGGGTAAAATATACTCACAAACGAAAAGTACGACAGCGGAAAAGACCATACACGAACTCCGACTAACTGCATACAAAACTGGCCTTCATGTGATTAGTATCATTCGCCTTCCATCATCCTTCGCACCGATCCTGTGTTTTGCTCCCAAACCTACATGTACCTGGATGCAAAAACAGACACCCACCCCCCAAATACTCGGGGTTAGCAAAACTCCACTGTTTTGCTAGTACAAATATAAAGTGCAAATATGAGCCATACATAACACATTTCGAGAATATAACAAAAGATTTCCCGAGATATTTGAATTTAAAAATAGTTTAAGTCTTGAAAGTAAAACGAAACAAGTAAGCACTTTGCAAACACTTCCAAATCTCGGGAGTTTTGAAAATATTTGTGATTGAAAAGTTCTAATTCCTCAAAAGCCACTTAGGGTCACCGCCCCAAAATTCATTTTCCAAAATGCAAATCTGTTAACAAAAACACGGGGTTCACGACCCAACCATTCCGGTCACAAAACACAGGGTCCACGACCCAACCATTCCAGTCACATAACACAGGGTCCACGACCCAACCATTCTGGTCACAAAACATAGGGTCCACGACCCGATCATCAACTTCAATTCACTTCCAAAGACATATTACACATATTACATTACTCTTATGCCATTCTAGCCAAATAACACGACTCAATATATAATGTCTCTCGACTCTGACCCCCAAGCATTGTGATACTCCGGACATATCACAATTAATCATCAGTACAAACACGCTGGGAATTCTCGTGACCCGGTCCAGCCCTCAAGCCACCAAGTCCCTGTGTGCCCCGTCGAGCAATCCCCAGGTGAGAATGCCCACTCGAAGTAACCCTCGCGACCCGGTCCAGCCGATAAGCCACCAAGTCCACGTGTGACCCCGTCGAGTCAATCCCCGAGTGAGAGTACCCGCGAACAACCTTACAACTCTCATCAATTCTCATTTCCAAAACCACAATCCTCAAGAGTCAATCACAATATATATAGTCGAGGTATTTTACTAGAATGGCCAACTTATCCAACACAAACTCATGACCCAAAGCTTATACAATTAACAAAGAAGCACACCATCTAAACAGAACCAAACGACACAATCAATATCACACAAGCTCACATATTCACACACATCCGCATGACTCCACACGCAATCTTAACAAAATAATTGAACTTTAAAATTACCAACAACAAAAATCACACATAATGGCATCACTTGGAAATAAGGTGATCCTATACTCGACACCAACACACATAGTCAATTAAGCATATTAATTCCTGAACACAAGAATTATCTTTTAAGAAAACCATGATGGTAAATGTACCGATTCTTTTGAAAAATGGTTGTAAACAATTCGTTTAGCACATATCGTTGATTACCAACCATTATATCCACCAAACACGTAATGTATGGGAAAGATACTTGCCTCGATAGTCGATACCGGACACTCCGACAAACATGGCTCAACTGGGAAACCTCGAACGCCCACAACTCTCCGGCGGAAACGACGGTAACACAATCGATCGGGAAACGACGAACGGAAGGGTTCCGACTCAAGTTCTTTGCAAGGAACCTGACACTAACATTATACCATGAATAAATTGATGATTGAACGAGGAAGAATAATCGTAGAATGCCCGAATCCCCTTTGTGATATTTTATCGAACACCTTCAAGGTGTTGATTAGAAACTCAATAAAATGACGAATCCTCGGCAATCCAATCGTAGAAAAACAAGGGATTCGATATAATACAACTTAATAATCATCATTCCATCACTATTCTAAGTTATAACGAATTAAACGGACGAAATCAAACAAAATCCCCAATTTTCCCAAAACTAGGATTTTAGGAAAACTAACCTTGATTCGCTGGATTGAATGATGTTATGTGATTATTAATAGATGATATGAACTCCCAAATTTCGTGGATTCATAGTATAACAACATATCTTCATGCTCACCAAGGCTCCAGCCACAGACAGGGAAGAGAGTAAATGAAAAATGAGTGAAAACAGGACTGCTTGGTCATATTTATACTGGTGCAGCCTAGCGTGCGCTAGGCTGCCGAGCTAGCGTGCGCTAATGGGCAGTCATGGTCGAGAATGTTCGGTCGGGGCCCACCATCATGCGCTGGACACATGCGCTGTCGGGTCGGGCTGCAATCCAGAGACTTCCTGGACTAGACCGCTCGGCCAATTTAGTTGATGATCTTAAGTTCATTTATTCTAGAATCTTCCTAAACATGATGGTTTGCTTCAATATAATTGACAAAATCATCGCATTTTGTGCCGGTTAAAAAAGACAATATCCTGGCTAGAACTTATATCCAAGAGATTTTTCCACTCCGTGGAGTGCTGGTAGATATAGTATCTGATAGAGATCCAAGATTTGTATCTCGATTCTGGAAAGTCTTCCACAAGGAATTGGGAACTTTCTTAAGTTTTAGCACAAGCGCTCACTCCCACACCGATGGGCAATCTGAACGAACCATCTAAACTCTTGAAGACATGTTACGAGCCTGCATGCTAAACTTTCAAGTAAAGTGGGATCGTCACCTACCATTGGCCGAATTCGCTTATAACAATAGTTACCAAGCAACAATCAGAATAGCACCCTATGAAGCTTTGTACGGAAGGAAATGCCGATCCCCACTTCATTGGGAAATTGATGACCGATGGACGATGAAGACTCAACGAACAAGACCCTCAATGATAAACAAAGATTTGGTCAAAGAAGCCATGGATAAAGTGCAATTGATTAAAGGAAGGATCCACACAGCACAGAGCAGACAAAAGAGTTACATCGAACATCGGAGGAAGGATTTAGAGTTTGAGAAAGGGGATCAAGTATTTCTAAGGTTATCCCCACAAAAGGGACGTATCGCATCGAGTAAGGGAGGGAAACTTAGTCCTACATACGTCGGACCATTTAGGATCATTGAACGAATTGGACGGCTAGCATACCGCCTTGAACTACCGACTAATCTTTCTGGAATTCACGATGTTTTCCATGTCTCAAGGTTGAAGAAATACCATCCAGACCCAACTCACGTTCTTACAACAGATATTACGCCTATCAAGGAAAACCTAACGTATGAAGAAAGGCCAATCAAAATCCTCGATCGGCAAGTGCGCGAATTGAGAAAGAAGAAAATTCCCTTAGTCAAGGTCATTTGGCCAAATCACGACCGAGAGGAGGATGCTACATGGGAAGCAGAAGACGAGATGAAGAAAACCTACCCAGAGCTATTCTATATGGAATTTGGGGACCAAATTCTTTTAAGGATAGGAGGATGTAAAACCCCATAATTTTGGTAGCATATTACATGTACGACTTACTACATCATGATGAATTTTAATAAAATAACATTTGCCTTGTAGCTCAATATAATCTATATTTACTTATTTTTATTTTACTCAAGTATTTCGAAATTGTATTATAAATTAAATAATAAGCTAGTTAAAATTTAAGTGAGATATTAATTTACCTATTGGGCTATGTACCAATACTTAATTATAAATGGACTCACTAATGGATCATAGTAATTGGATTAAAAGTTCAATTAGGGCCCAAGACCAAAGGTTGGTCTAAACTACCTTTAACTCTAACCCAACCCATGATGTAACCTACACACACTTTTAACCAACTTACAAATATATCAACTATATATAAAAGAAAACAAATAATAATATAATATATAGTAATAAAAAGCGGGACAAAATCAGCCACCAAGGAGTGAAATAAGGGGTAGACACATTGTGACTTGTGTATCACACATACATAGGCCTCCATTCTCCATGCCTTTGACCACCTTGTTTTAAACACTTTAAAACACCATTTCTTCTCATTTTCTCAAAAAACTGCGCTACTTGAAAGAGAGAGACGGAATTGGTAAGGAAGAGAGAATGAAAAAAAAAAGAAGGAAGAACAAGAAAGGTTCAAGAATAACAAGGTAAAGTTCACTTCCTATGTTAACTTCTATAACATATACCTAAGAATAGAGATGATCTAGTGGCTCAAGTCAGATATTCAAGAGTAACCATAAGCCTGGTCTACATTACGAATTGTACACAGCCAGATTTGGCATTTTCTGTAAACAAGTTGAGCAGGTTCACGAGTAATCCGAGTAAAGAGCACTATAATGCACTGACTAAAGTTTTAAGATATTTAAAGTACACCCTAAGTTATGGGATATTTTATAGTAATTATCCTACAGTATTGGAAGGATATACTGATGCTAATTGGATGTCAGATACTAAAGACTCTTACTCTACACATGGGTATGTATTTACTAGTGGGGGTGGAGCTGTATCTTGGAAATCAAGCAAGTAAACTTGTATAGCCCAATCCATTATGAATTCAGAATTTATAGCTCTAGATAAAGTTGGAGAAGAAGATGAATGGATTCATAACTTTCTTGAGGATATACCATGCTGGAAGAAGCCTGTGCCCAGTGTTATTGATTGCGATAGCCAAGATGCAGTTGGAAGAGCATAGAGCCTGATGTATTATGGTAAATCTCAACAGATTCATCGAATACATAATACCATGCGATAATTGATCAAAACTGGAGGTATATATATTGATTATATGAGGTCAAATATTAATTTTGCTGGTCCACTCACAAAAGATTTGAATAGAGATCAATTTCATAAACTGTCAGAGGGAATGCGATTAAAATTCACATCTTGAAAGAATGATTATAGTGGTAATCCAACTTTGAAGACTGGAGATCCCATAAACTTGGTTCAATGGGAAAAAAGTTATGAAAGTTCTATTAAATAACGCTTATTATAAATCCATCCCTATAGAGCAGAATAAGTTTCGAGTCCTATGATTGTGGTGAGGTTAAGTCTCTGGACTTTTAATGGTTCCTTATCCTTGAAAAGGAGAAGTATTTTGTAGGGTACTTTATAAAAGGAGACCACCTATCTAAGTGTGAGGGCGGGCCGCCTTGCATAAACACTTAGGAAACCAAGATGTTGTCCATGGCTAAAACAAGCACAATTATAATAATGGAAGGTGTTGAGATGTTGTTGTGTAAGTGTCGTTGACTCGGTATACACTAAGGAGGATTAGTTCAAGGCACCATGTCCACTAAGCCGCCCGTATATCCGACGATGTTTTACTAAGGAAGGTTCACAAACTACATTTGCCCATGCAGCAGTGTTTCACGGAAGCTGAGTATGTGAATCAGATTCATGCATGTATTTATTTCTACTCATGTGGGAGATTGTTGAAAACTGGTTTGTAAGAAAAATGAGTTTTCACTCAATTTAAACGAATTTAATCATAATAAAATATTTCATTCTTGGGAATTAAATATTAAATTGTAATCTACATTTCGAGGAGATAAATATAGAATTTGTTTTTTTTTTTCAAAACCTATTTCTAATGATTGAGAAATAAATGATTAAAATTGGTCATTTAATTGAAATGATGAAGAGTTAAAAGTGGGTATGAAAAGTCATACCACATTGAAAATTAAATCCTTCTTAACTTATTACTAAGAAGATGCATGAGTATTTCAACAACCTAGTAGTGTATACTAATGGGCCAACGATGCAAAGCCATATGCGCGCCGCCGCCGGCTTAGGCTTGGGTCTTGGGCCTTGCTTCTTGATTCTTGGACTTTGGGCTGGACTTGGGCCTTGGTTCTTGATTCTTGGACTTTGGGCTGGACTTGGGCGACTTGGGCCTTGGGATCTTGGGCTGTAACTATATTAATTTTTTGCAGCCAAGTCCAATGTCATCAGCCAGGTTGAGAACCAAGCTGATATCAGCTATGTTTCATCCCAGCTGATATGAAACGATCAACATGCTTCGGACACAACTGATATGAGACACGTTCAGCTGATATTTGAACACAAGTTGAGAACCCAACTGATATTTGAACCTGGCTGGAATAAGCTAGGTTGAGAATCTAGCTGATATTTGAATACAAGTTGAGAACCCAGCTGATATTTGAACCCAACCGAATTAAGCCATGTTGAGAACCTAGCTGATATTTGAACCCAACTGAAATCATCCAGGTTGAGAACCTAGCTGATATTTTGACTCCACTGAAATAAGCCATGTTGAGACTAGAATATGACTCTTCACACTCCATACTGTAACGTCCGAATTAAATGAGATTATTTATGAAGGTAACATTTTAGCTAAAAGATTAAAGAGAATTAATGGCAATTTAATCTACAGTAACTTCCTACTTGATGGAGTGATTTTGGACCCTATAGAAGGGGGTCTTATGCATTTCATTACATACACAACAACTAGAACGAAATACCAGCATACAACATATTTCATCATATTTCTTTCTTGCTTTTCATGCCCAGTTTCTAGCACTTGAACGTTCGCCGGAGTTCTGAGTTTTGGAGAGCACCTAACTCAGAAACGTAGCAGTTGTATCTTGGGGATATCTTGCTTGAGCCGTATATGCTCTTATACGAGGGCAAAATTGTCTTACAGAAAGAGTTCCACTCGCCTCTGCTAAGTAGTATTTTAATGCAGTTCTTAATTTACTAGAATTATAATAGGTTGCCTTTATTTATACTTTTATTGTAATTACATTATTGGAAATTCACAATATCAATAATATTGTCATGTCTTTATCGGCAACTTGTTTGTGCTGCAAAATCACTGCTGTAAAAAGTTTCATGAAGCGTTTTGATCTACTTGAGAGAAATATTTTCCGAGCTTATAAACTTCTCAGCATATGCCAAAATATTTACAAGTTTATAAGCATTCAAAAATTTATTTTGTTTTTCTTAAAAATATTAGATGGAAAAAGAAACCCATTAAGATCTTATTATAAGATTTCAAAAAAGTCCAAATATTTTATAACATCTCATAAGCTCATTTATTTTGAATATATAAAATAGTTTATAAGCTCAAGCTTTTTTGTTTCATCCAAAACACTTCAACAACGTAATTTAGAATAAATCTTTGTTGGAAAGCAGAATGTATAATAAAATAGTTGGTATAAAATGAGCAAAATAATGGTACGCAACGAAATAGTTGAGATATGGGTTGAGCTCTTTCTCTTTGAGACAATATTTCTCCGTACATTGTAGTTGACCAAAACTGACAATCACGCATCCTCCAATATATGACGACTACTAATGGCAAGAAACGATAAAGTTTCTATCGTTTTGAATTCTCAAATACAGAGAAGAACAAAACGAATTCCAGAGGGTCCTTTACATAAAATATCGGATGTCCCAGCTGAATGGGTGCATACTAGGTCTGAATCGGTACGAAGAGCTTGTGATTCTTCAACCATTGAGGAAAAGGGATAGGTGGAACATAAGATTTGGCAGCAACTGGATCTTTTTGAGATGAAGGTCCTGATTCAGATTCTTTTTCGGTTTCTCGACTTTGTTTATTTTTTTGTTTTTCAGATGATTTTCCATAGAAATCTTGGGCAATTGCACTCCACTTCTTGTTGTGATAGCCTGGACACTCTCCCATGGATTTACCTCGGTATTGCTAGGTAACATGCCGTGGTATCTTTCGGAAAGTATTTTGGCCATTTGGCCAACTTATGTCTCCAGATTTTTAATTGAAGCATCATTGCGTTGTTGATACTTCAGTTGTCATTCGGCTAGATTCGTGATTGCTTCTTCCCACCCGGGCTTTTCTTGATGCGTTGGATTCAACACATTGTTGTTGTTTGCATAAGAAAAATTTGGATGATTTTTGTACCCTGGATTGTATGTTGGCCCGTAAGGATTGTATGTTTGCCTTTGGAAATTCTAAGCATAGGCCACTTGTTATGGTGGTGGGATGACTGCTCCTGTTGCACTAAGGGACACATAGTACTGTTGTGAGTTGCTCCATAAATTTCATATGAAAGAGCTGAAACTTGTGGAGTTTGCACCATTTTCATAGATTGAGGAGTTGAAAAATACATGTCCTTGACTTTCTTTGATAAAGCTTCAATTTTCGCCAATATAAGTGAATAAGAATCCACTTCAAAAACGCCATTTGGTTTCTTTTGGATATTTCTGTCTGGCCATCTTGTACTTTGTTCACTTATAACCTCAAAAAGATTATAAGCCTCTCTCATAGTTTTGTTTCCAAGTGAACCATTTGATGATGAATCGACATTGGCTCGGCATGTAGGTAAGAGTCCAGAATAGAAGTAATTGATTTGTGCTCCCAAATTAAAACCATGGTTAGGACATTTTCGTAGCATATCTTTGTATCTCTCCCATGCTTCGTCAAATGACTCCGAATCTTGTTGACGAAATGTAGAGATGTCATATTTGAGTTTCGCCACTTTTATTGGTGGAAAGTATTTAGTGGTGAATTTTTGAATAAATTTGGGCCAATTTGTTATGCTTCGTGGTGGCAAAGTATCTAGCCACTCTCTTGCTCTGTCCTTCAAAGTGTGCACGAAAAGTCTCATATTTATCGCCTCATCATTTGCATTTGGATATTTGAAATTTCCACAAATCTCAACAAAACGGTTAATATGGATATATGGATTCTCGTCGATTCTTCCATAGAATGAGTTGTTGTTGGAGAAGAGATTGATGACATCGGGGCGAATTTGAAAATTGTCCACTCCAAATGGTAGATAGATCACACTTGATTGCACGCTCAAAGATGGGGGGTTCATGAATTCCCCAAAGAACATGTTGTCTTCATCTATTTCCGGCACAATAGGATGTTGTTGATGTTGAATGTTTTGAGCATTGGGTATTCCCCTTACCGGAGAATTCTTTCGTTATCATTTTCTTGGAGGAGTGGTGGATTTGGTTCGTCCGCCATTGATGGTGAAGAAATAATGTTTGTTTTTTATTCTCTCCGCCTTCTTCTAAATGTGGATTCAATCTCGGGATCTAGTGAAACTAAATCGCGATTGTACGTCCTTCGCATAGACAAAAGAATTAACAACAAAGAGAAAGTTGTATTTATAATAATATTTAATAATGTAATACTTCAAAATAACTCTTATACTTACCCGGCAACGGCGCCAAAAACTTGACACGTCTTTTGTGTAACTATCGCAAGTGCACGATATCGTATCAAGTAGTAAGTGGACTTTTTGAGTCCGATTTATCGATCCCAGTTAGGTTATATATTGAATTATACACTATTTATCTATTTTCTATAGAGATTTGGATGAGTGAAACACACAATTTAAGAGTTTGGTTTGACAATTGCAAGGAAAATGCAATAATAGTTCTAAAATTTAAGGAAATGAAATATTGCACTAATAATAGATTAATAAAAGGTAAAATGAAATAGTTGGGATTACAAACTTTGTTCATCATTAGTTATAGAAGATGTAAAGGAGATCATAAGATGTATTTACTTATTATGTTGTGTAGATTCGATTTTCCTTAAAAATACGGTTCCTCTTTCGAATGTCAAAACACCCCTTATATATTGAATCAATCCACTATATTTCTATGTTGATTGGCTTCAATACATAGAATTAGATTTTATGAAAATAACTCAAAGAATCATCTAAGGTCTAGAGGTATATTTCTGTCCCCTAGAACAACTTAGAGTGAAGACCATTTGATCTAATCAAACATATTTTCTTTCGAAACATATGAAGACCATAAATATCATCATTTATTGGCCAAATAAATAAAGATTGATAAATCAATGAAAATCACACACAATAATAAGTAATCCACAATAGATCTTTGTTGTGTCACGATTTAATCATCCCGATAGGCGATCGACTATAAGGCCGAGCGACCAAGTCAACTCCAGTCAAACTATGGCTAGCTCGCCAAGTCGAAGATATCAAACCACCATCAGTTACCTAGCGATCGACTCCCAAGGCGATCGCCCTTTGGCAGCTGGCGATCTACTCTACTAACCGGCTAAGGGCAATCGACCTGCGCCCCGAGCAGAGACGATCGCCCGTCAAAACCATCAAGGACTGGATCTCAGGAAAGCACCCACGTGCAGATCCACCAAAGGCGCTGACAAGATCTTCGCAGCAGACAAGATCTTTTGCTGACAGACAAGACCTTTGACCACAGCCTGCCACCTACCTCACCTACCAGCAGGCGCGCCGAAAGTTGTCAGTGGGACCACCCGTGTTAGCAACTCAGGACGCGTGTAAGCTCCCCATTGGACCGCATAGTTGACTACCAGCAACTCCTGCAGACTTTGAGGGGACAGGCCCATGTGCTAAAAGACGATCGCCCGAGTATTATATTTCAGAGAAGGCGATCGCCCGACGTATCCAAGCCCTATAAATAGAGAACCTCCTCCTACTGGAAAAAGGTTCGGAATTCATTTGACTTACGTTCGAAATACATTCCACCAAAGGTTCCGAGTTCACATTCTCTCACATTCCGATACATTCACGGAAATACTGAAGAACATACATATCATCAAGCTCACGGCTACCTCACCTAATCCATCTCGGGACTTCTCTCTCCAAATCTCTCGTCCGTAAGACGATCGGCGAAGCAGCAAGTCTCCACTAGACAGATTCCAAGGGATTCATAAGCCCAGGAGCCCAAGCATCCAGCTAAATACTCGCCGTGAGAGACGATCGATCTCTCATCGCCGCGACTGTTCATCTCCTTTGTTACAAGAACTCACAGAGCATCAAATCTGGTTCTTCCGGCAATCTACACGCTCACTAGCTAAGATAACAAGAATCTTTACACTCATTGTAATTGTATTCTTACATTAGTACTTGTATCCCCGAATATTGGTATTAATAATATCTCGCGAGAGCATTCAAGCCCGGGACTAACAACCCCGGCAAATCTTGTGTTATTTATCTTTCTCACGGAAGTGCTCTTGCATTTGTTTGCTATCCCATTCATTCCAGCAATATCTATCTCCGGATAATATTTTGGGTAGCAACAATTGGCGCTAGAGGAAGGGGATCTAACCCTCAAACTTTATTTCTACCGTCCCGAAGAACACTCACTGTTCTCGGGGCATATACTTGAAGTGACACTCACTGCACTTCAAAGAAAACCTCCAGAATCATGACATCCGCCGGTCCATCGAAGAAAGCCGCTCTCCGAACTGCCGGACACCATTTCCCGGCCACCCGAACCTCCCGACGACGGGGAAGCCGCGCAACGCGAGACTCTCGATCCCGCATCCGAGAGATGGCCCCAACCTCTCACTCGATCGGTTCCAAACCGAGGAATGATCGAGGAGGCTATGGCCATCCTGGAGGAGCGACGGAGAGCATGCGCGCGCCCGCGATAACTCCCTCGATCATCCGCCGCATGGGAAAACGGAAATTCAATGGGCTACCAACGAGCGATCGTCAAAAGCCCCAATTCGCGAGGAAAGGCTCTCGCACGACCGGACGGATCCATATTCGATCGCTTGGGACGCGACCCATCCGGCGACCGGGCACTCTGTTTCCAACCTTGAAAAGACGGAATCCGAATCCGTCACCGGGAGTTCGCCTACTCACCTCACACCCAACGCATATCGCCCATCCGACTCCGCCCCGATCGCTGTGGACTCGGTACTCAATCGCCTCGGCTCGCTCCGATCGCGAGCCGCTACAGCAAAGCACGGCGATGGCCGCCATGCAACGCCAGCTCGACGAGATGAGAGCACTCTTGGACACTGGGGCAAGCACCAGCCAGAAGATCGCCGGGCCAACCGAGCCACTCGCGGTCCACATCGAGCTTGCCCCCATACAACCAACGATCGCTCCTTCCAAAACACCTCTGTATGAGGGGAGATCGGATCCCGAAACCCACCTGAGTAAATTCCGAATTTACATGACTGGGTGTGGGGCATCTGATGCAACCAAGTGCCGGATCTTCCCGCTGACATTGGGCGAGCTGGCCCATAAGTGGTACGTCTCACTACCACCACGATCAATCACGTCTTTTAAGAAACTGGTGAAGGACTTCACGTCATACTTCGCCAGCAAGGTCGCCAGACCAGAAGGTCCCCACCGCATGATAAAAATCAAGCAGGGGAAGGACGAAACTGACGCAGATTACATTGACCGAGTGGACGAAATCATCCTCACCGGCGAACCCGTCAGTGACGAGCTCGCTCTCTATTCGGTCATGGGGGGATTCCACGGTCATTCTCCCATGTTTAGACATCTCTCCAAGGATATCCCCCCAACTTACGCGATCTTCCGCGCTAAAGCTGCCAACTTCCTGGCCAGGCAAAGGCTACTCACCCTCCGCTTAGACGAGGAAACGCCACCTCTTGTCCAGAAGATAGCGATCGCCAAAGCAAAGAAGGCGATCGCCACGACGCCCGGAGATCTCAAGGCTTTCGAGGACATGGAAGCCCATCTCCTCCATACGTTCAACAGAACTCCGGCGCATATTTTCTATGCCATCAAGGGGCACGAAGAGCTCAAAAAGCCAAAGGCGATAAGGGACCACGGTCACCTGGACAACAATCAGTATTGTGCCTACCACAAGAGTCCCGGCCACAGCACCAACAAATGCCGCGACCTCCTCAAACAGCTCTGGAGATTGTTCGAGGAGGGCAAGTTGGACAGCTTATTGGTTTAGCCGAAGCCCCTACCTATCTCTATGGACGATCGTCCGAGTCGAACACAAAACAGGCTGGAAAGCTCATACGAGCCGACCCCTAGATCAACCTCGACGACCGTCTCTACATGCTTCAATCAAGAAAAGGAGACCTCGGAAGTCTCCCCGATCTCCCTCCTTATTTGAGAAACCGGAGAACTCGATCGCCATCTATAGTTCACCGTCTAACATGATGAACTAAGGCACGAGATCGCCTCCCCCGCACAACGTACACCGTCGAAGGTCGGCATCTACATAGCGATCCAAGGTGGAAGAGTGCAGCCATGGTCCTGGTGGTCGATGGAACCGACTGCTTAGGCCATGCAAGGTCCCTTTAGGCCAAGATCGCCCGCCCTTCGTTTAAATACGAGGCCGGCGTAGTCTGAGGGCCCTCCAAAGTTAATCGGTGGACACGATCGCTCGCCCTCAAAGGTTCATCATCTAACATGGTGAACCCGGACAATGCGACGTGCCACAACCCCCGTCTCAACGTACACCGTCGAGGTCGGCCATCTCCATGGCCGGCCGAGGTGGAAGCAGAGCTAACAAGCCGCGGGCGTGGAGTTGATTCATCCGACGCTGCCCCGCGCAAGGACTCCTCTAGACCGAGACCGCACGCCCTTCGTTTAAATACGAGGCGAGGCGCAGCCTAACAGAGGACCCTCATAATAAAGTGAGTCACGAGACATTCAATGTCTTCGCGCATCAAGACATGATCAAGGAGTCGGTCCATCGAACTCCGCGATCGTGCACGGTTCCTCAAGATGGACGATCGTCCCCGAGGATTCGACAAAGTTGAAGACCGCTCACTCAAGGAATTATTTTCATCCCCTTACTTCCACTAAGTGAATAAAAACAAGGGGCAATAAGAGTGCGGACTACCTACACGACGATCGTCGCTATTCAACCACATACGGAGATCGTCATTTTTTCAGATGTAGTGCAGCGATCGATTTTGTTGTAAAAAGTTATCTTTATGAGTTTATCAATTCATTTGGAACTACCCTCGCAACGATCTCTCCTCACACATTTGTACAAAGTCAAACAAAGACTTAAAAATAACCATTCATTCAAGTGATAAGTCAGAAAGACAAATGCTCATTTCATTACTTGAAAAATCGGGGTACATGATCGCCCGAAGGCCTAAGTGCTACAAAAAGAAGCTACAAAACTACAAGTAAGTAAGCTAAAAAACGTCAAAAATGAAGCGCCTCAGGCCCCTGCCTGGCCTTCGCCATCAACATTCGGCGCGGTCCCCTCATCTTCCGGAGCGTCGGGATGAGCAAGATTGGCTGGAGACGGATACCAGCTCAAATCCACGCCGATGTCCGCCAGGTCCAAGATCGGCAAGGAGAAAGCCGAATGGAGAGGATGCTCCAATGCATATGACTTGAACTTCTCGGCAAGAGGACCGACCTCCAAGCCTCCCTTCTTAGCCGCTCGGATCGAGTCGGCGAACGCCAAATAATAGGCGAACTCGCTGACATACTCCAAGTTTTGGAAGGGATCGGCCTTCGTCGCCTCAACCTCTCCTCTCAGCTCGGCCATCGCCTGTTGCGATCCCTGGAGCTCGGCCTCCCTCGCAACAACATTCTCTTTCGCCTCCACCAGCTCGCTGTTCAGCCGAGCGATCGTCACCTTCTGGCGATCGGCCTCCTCTTCAGCAACATTCTGCGCCTGGACGGCACTCTGCATCTGGTCCCGAAATCGGTCGACCGCCATTCGATATTTCTCAGTCTCCTTCTTCTCCAGCTCAAGCTCATGGCTCGCCCGCAGCCGCCTCCAGCTTCCTTCTACATCTCCTCGATCTTGTAATATATCTCGTCGTTCTCTTTCCGAGCAGCCTCGAGATCCTCCCCGCAGCGAATGGTGGAGGGCCGCCTCAAACTCCCCGAGCACTGACGGCCATGGTCGCTGCCTCAAGAGAAAGGGCGAGAACGGATGCATCGAACTCGACGATCGCGCCGGGCGATCGCATCCAGATCGGCCGTCCACGCCTGCAAAGCGTATGCCTTGCTAACATATGGAGGAATATCACAGGAATGGCGAGGAGATCGGCTCGCCAGGAAATCCACGACCATCGGTGGACAAGAAGGATCTGCGCGACGGATCCTGCATCAAAACAGCTAAGTTAGTACAACTCCTACGCAGATGCAATTGTCAACACAGAAATGCTATCTACCTCTCAGCCTTCTCGGGATCCCGACCGAAAAACGGTTTCCCTCGAGGAGTTTCCGCATCCGCGATCGCCGTCTCCCGCAGAAAAGCCGCAGAGGCCGGCTCGCTCTCCGGAGCGACAATGGTGATCGGAGGCGCGACGATCGGCACTTCATCGCCCGGGGCAGGAAACGAAGTTCCTTCCGGCCTCGGACTCTTGCGATTCGCCCGAAGCCCCTCCGCCGGAATTTCCTCCTCAACCTCGACCTGCTCCACGCGAGGCTCTGGCTCCACGCGAGGCTCCGCCTCCGGAACTATAGGCAATGCAACGGGAGGGGCCCGAGTCGACCTCTTATGGCGAAGACGGCCTAGGACTCCTGGGTTCGACATAGCGATCTCCGCCGGAGGCTCCAAAAAGCGAGGAAAACGAACCTCTGCAGTTAAAGACGATCGATCAACAATCAGATACGGTCCTCAAACAAGGCGATCGCCAAGAAAGTGAAGGTCGCATAAACACATACCTGGCACCGCGAGATGTCTCGGGAAGCGGAATAGTCGAGCCGACAACCAGCGACTCTCCTTGTTGATCCGAGTGGCGTCTAGGTCGTCGTCCGACAAGCTCCTTATCCGCTTCCAAACAACAAGAAAATCGAAAGGCAGCTCCTCGATCGCCGGAATATGAAAGCCTGCAAAACAGAAATCAAATTAGATCAGTCCAAAACGTATCCAAACGAAGAGAGAGTCTAAACCCTTACCGGGATTCCTCTCCCTAAATTCAGTGGGGATCTCCAGTTCGCCTGTGGGATTGTCGCTCGCCGAAGCTCTCCACTTGCCAGCGACCCAGAACCACTTCGTCTGATCGCCCCGTATCTTATTCGGAACTCCATGAATCACCCGACCAGATCGGCCTTGAATATGGTAACCGCCGACCAACCCTCTATGAGCCGTCAATTTAAACAGATGATTCATCTCCAATGGCGATGGGAGGCGGTACAGGCGGTGACCGCCGAAAAGGGTGAGAGTGCAGATGATTTGGAGCCAGGCGTTCGGCGTCAGCTGAAGTGGCGCCACATTCCAAGCGGCCAACAGATGGGAGACCGCAAAGGATAGAGGGAAGCGCAGCCCGGCCTCCATAACGGCCTCACTCACTGCGACCATACCCATCGGAGGCTGGTCAGCTCGTTCATTCTCCGCGGGCGCGAACATGTCCACATCTCAAGGAACATGGAATCTTGTCCTCCAGACGGCCAGATCTCTCCTGGACGTCGAGCTCCGTATTTGGCCGAGCGACCACAACGATCGCTGCGCGGCACGATACTGCGACCGCTTGGGAAGCACATATGGATAAGCGACCGACTATCCCCTGAAATCGAATCTCGGAGTAGGACCGGCCAATCTCTCCATTATCTCAGCGAAGGCCCTATAGGCCCGACCAAAATCGCTATGTTGCTCCCAGTAAGCCCTGATCGCCAGATCTCTCTCGATCTGCGATCGTCTCTCTTCAGCAGCCGACTCCCTAGCAACATCGGCCTCGTTGAACAAAGCCTCCACTTCAGCCGGGTCTATTCCGGCTCGAATGGCTTCAGCCGCCGTCTCCAGGTGGAAGACGGAAGAAGTTTCTCCCCGGGCAGCCGATGTCCCGGCGGCAGAACTGGTTCCCGCTCCAAATGATGATGAGGTTCCGGCCATTTTCAGAGATAGAAAAGAAGAAAAGGATTTTTCTTACCCTAAAGTGAAATCGAACGACGATCGGCACTAAGATCTTCGGAAAATTCGGCAGCAGGTCCTTCTTTCTCCAATAAGCACGCGTGAGTGAAGCTGCAGCACCGCCCCCCTTTTTATAGGAGAAGGCAGGGACCCGATTGCAATAAGGGAAAACCTCAGGGGTCGGATCTCAAACGACGCCTTAGTTGACCCCCTCGAGACCCGCGTACGCGTCTTTTCAAGGACGCGTCAGCCGAGGAGTCATTAATGACCGTTGGCGCCCTCCAATAGAAGCCCGACACGTGCGCGGAGACTTTTCAACGCCCGTTGCTTTTTCCTCAGCAAAGGGCTGCCAACCAGGTCGTCCGAACCCAGAGTATATCAGCTCAAAGACGATCGCCAGTTCAGTAACACACGAAGTCGCTCGTCAAAGGTTCAGCGATCGCCAAGAAAGCCACCTCACCCCACGTTTCCAACGTATGAGCGAGCTGGGGGGCAATTGTTGTGTCACGATTTAATCATCCCGACAGGCGATCGACTATAAGGCCGAGCGACCAAGTCAACTCCAGTCAAACTATGGCTAGCTCGCCAAGTCGAAGATATCAAACCACCATCAGTTACCTAGCGATCGACTCCCAAGGCGATCGCCCTTTGGCAGCTGGCGATCTACTCTACTAACCGGCTAAGGGCAATCGACCTGCGCCCCGAGCAGAGACGATCGCCCGTCAAAACCATCAAGGACTGGATCTCAGGAAATCACCCACGTGCAGATCCACCAAAGGCGCTGACAAGATCTTCGCAGCAGACAAGATCTTTTGCTGACAGACAAGACCTTTGACCACAGCCTGCCACCTACCTCACCTACCAGCAGGCGCGCCGAAAGTTGTCAGTGGGACCACCCGTGTTAGCAACTCAGGACGCGTGTAAGCTCCCCATTGGACCGCATAGTTGACTACCAGCAACTCCTGCAGACTTTGAGGGGACAGGCCCATGTGCTAAAAGACGATCGCCCGAGTATTATATTGCAGAGAAGGCGATCGCCCGGCGTATCCAAGCCCTATAAATAGAGAACCTCCTCCTACTGGAAAAAGGTTCGGAATTCATTTGACTTACGTTCGAAATACATTCCACCAAAGGTTCCGAGTTCACATTCTCTCACATTCCGATACATTCACGGAAATACTGAAGAACATACATATCATCAAGCTCCCGGCTACCTCACCGGAATCCATCTCAGGACTTCTCTCTCCAAATCTCTCGTCCAGAAGACGATCGGCGTATGCGACAAGTCTCCACTAGATGCATTCCAAGGGATTCATAAGCCCAGGAGCCCAAGCATCCAGCTAAATACTCGCCGTGAGAGACGATCGATCTCTCATCGCCGCGACTGTTCATCTCCTTTGTTACAAGAACTCACAGAGCATCAAATCTGGTTCTTCCGGCAATCTACACGCTCACTAGCTAAGATAACAAGAATCTTTACACTCATTGTAATTGTATTCTTACATTAGTACTTGTATCCCCGAATATTGGTATTAATAATATCTCGCGAGAGCATTCAAGCCCGGGACTAACAACCCCGGCAAATCTTGTGTTATTTATCTTTGCATTTGTTTGCTATCCCATCCATTCCAGCAATATCTATCTCCGGATAATATTTTGGGTAGCAACAATCTTTATACAAACTTAAATAACATGACAAACCTTGTTTATAATCCCACTAAGGAGAACTTAGCCCATGAAGTGTTTATTCAACATATTACAAGCTTGAGTGGTCATTATTAGTTGGAAAAGGGAAAGAATTGATCCTAACTCCCTTAGTAGATAAAGGAGAAAGAAGCAATAAACTCCCTCAACAACATAAGCTAAACCACTATTACATAAATCACTCAAGAACACAAGTGTGTTCTTCACACAAAGAAAAATATTACAAAGTGGAAAAATATAAGATGAATGATGATTAATGATGGATCTAAGGGGTCTATTTATACACCTAAAGTCATCTAATAGCTCCAAAACTCCAGCATTACATTAGACCGGATCAAGGCCAGTCATCCCCTCAATAATAGACCAAAAGTATAAAAGATTAAAAAATGATTAAAAATCTGTCAAGAGTTACGGCCGTGACTTTGAGGAGTTACGGCCGTAACATGGCTATGGCTTTTGCACATTAGTTGTTGTGTGAGTTACGCCCGTAACTTTATGATGTTACGCCTGTATGGAGTTTCAGACTTCATTTTCAGCCCAGAATTTCTTAGACTTTGTGTTTTCGCCCAAAATCTTCTTCGGATGATAACTTTTGATATATAACTCTGATTTTGAATCTGGAAAGATTGCCGAACTCGACTCGGAAAGCCCTACAACATTAATACATAAAAAATTCAATAAAAAGAATATTTTATAAACATGTTATTTCTTGAGAAAATCAGTAATTCAATCCGATTAAGACTAAATTTACATCTTCATCCTATAAAAATAAAATTATTAAAAACTAATTAATTCAAAGCAAAAACGAGTAGACTAGCTCATAATTATGGGTGAAATATATCAATACTAATCATAGATAAGTGCATAAAACTGACACTTATCAGTATACAATTTCCTACTGCCCAATAGAAAACACTTGGCTTTATAACAAATTGTTTATCACGAAGAACCTCCAAAACCTTCCGTATTTAACACCCCAAATATGGCGGCTATTACAATACCATGGACCCCACATTGGGACCCACAAGACGATACCAAAATATTAATTAATCATATCATAATTTGTGGTACCGAACCACAATAATAATCATTACCCCGATTAGGGTTTACACATTATATGACTATTAGCCTCATAATACACAAGATCCAATACCAGTATAAACCATATGAAGATAGAATACACTCAAAATAATAATACAACCGACAATAGTTTATTTAAAATGGAAAAGTGAAATTATACGATTTTAAGCATAATCGAACAACAAAAGACTTGGGCCCCCCAAACTAGTATCCTTCAAACCATTCGCCGTCACCGTGCTCTTCCCGTGCCTTGGCCTTGCCTCGACCTAAAACACAACACAAGTATTTCTCCCAAACCACAGGGTCAAATATACATGATAATAATTCTCAAGACATTATACACTGGATCTCAAGGAGACAACCTGACTATTGAACATACCTCTCATGCGTATGAACAACCAGTCGCAAACCGTCGGACATACCTAATCGTACATGGAATATGCATGACCAATCAATATGGCTCAAGACGGACATCACAGTACGCCCGATCCGGAAATGTGTCCATGCACATGTCCACCCCGTATACGGAATCCATGATATACGTTGGACAATGTACCTAATTAGCCTCGCGAACTACGTCTCATGTGCATAATCCAATCCGGAAACATCAACGTATGACCATATGTGCCTGGATAAAAATCCTACACATAACCAATTGGTACGCAGATATGACTTCAGATATCACGATACAACATGACAACAAAACTCAATGAATCACACATCCAACCAAGAATCGAAAACTCACCGAAGTGACAACAACGATCAACGAGAACAACGATATCAAAGGTAGTGAACTTGGGAATGCAATTCCACAACGGAACGATAAGCACGATCACCCACATGATACCACATTATGAACCACAGATTCATAAAGCATCACATGTAACACCCCAAACTAGGCAGATATTACAGTGCCGTGGACCCCCGACTGGGACCCACCAAGCAAATGAAAATTTATGAATTAAATAATATAATTGTAGTACCGAACCACAATATATCAATAATCACTCCGATGGGGAGTTTCATTACAACACACCCAAGATAATACCGAATACATCATGCCCTGCATGAAAGCGAGTGGATCAACCCGAACACCTTCTGACTGAGCTATGTCCCGGGTACGACTCCCTGATAGTGAATGGTTATGTACAGGTGAATGAGTGGCAGCGTCACTGCTCGATGAATTAGCATTATTCCTATCATTAGCGCGTGTATTCACACGAGCTCTCGGGTTTCGGCCCGCACCACGCCATCTTCCTCCGCGTCCTCTGCCAGCTCTTTCCATACTGAAGTGGAAAGTCATATGATGATTATATATCTCGCATGAAAATCACATTATGATTATATTATGAAATGATGAGAATGAGCATACGCACTCAAACACAACGATTACATGAATGGTCAACTGAAGTGACGTGATTATCTGATGAAATTATTGAAATGAATATCTTGGACAAGTTAACAAGATTAATGATATGATCCTCAAGATCAACAACTGAACAATGAAATGAACTGAGTGATTAATGAATTAACATGATCGACTTGATCAAAAATGAAAATGATGAAAGAGGATTGTTGACTGTTGAATGATGAATGAGTGATTCTATTGCCAGAAATTATACCATGGCGTTAGAAATCTTACTGTTCTTTGGTCTGAGGGGCTCGGCTCTTGCACTGGTCACACATGACGCGAAAGTCCAATGATGAACAATGATTTAAAATGAGACATGACTCGGAAGGTAGTATTAAAAACCACGCTCCGATACCAACTCTGTAACACCCCAAACTAGGCGGATATTACAGTGCCGTGGACCCCCGACTGGGACCCACCAGACAAATGAAAATTTATGAATTAAGTAATATAATTGTAGTACCGAACCATAATATATCATTTATCACTCCGATGGGGAGTTTCATTACAACACACCCAAGATAATACCGAATAAATGTATATTTTATATGAAGATAAAAATATACAACACTGAATGAAATGAATATCCAAATGGAAAGTCTGCAGCGAAAATAAAATAAAGAAAACACGAGTGAATGAAAAGGACTGGGGCCCCCTACTAGTATCACTAGGACTCCTCGCCGTCAACGTTCTCTTCCCGTGCCTTAGCATTACCATGACCTGAAATCAACATCCCCCAACGGGGTCAGTTACACAGAACAACAATCCTCAAGAGTTGAATAAACACAATCATGATATAACTTAATTATGAAATGACGCTAAAGAGAGGCATCACAGTACGCGTGTAATGGTATGTGCTTGTGCACAAGACGAGTGTCCGGACACACCCACCCTTGTACCTAATTAGTCTCACGGAGGTACATTACCGTGTGCACAGTCCAATGTGTTGGTGAACCCAACACATGACCATCACGTGCCCGACTAAAAATTCGACACATCCCCACCCGGCCACGCAATATGAACCCTTAAGGTCATATAGACAAGAAATGACCATGAAGAATATTAACGAATAACAATCCGACAAAGTCAAGAATGACTCACCGAGATGAAATGATAGTGAAATGAATTATAGCTCAATGAAATGATTGGAACCGTCCTTCCTCGTGAATGAAGTGATTAATTGACAATTACAAGTCTCAATACGGTTAATACATTATGAATGAATTATGATTATGAATGAACAACAACAAAAGGAATGAATATCCTTTTAACCGAGTAAGAATTATCTTACACAACCAGTGAAGAATGTCCTTCCTCGAACAACGTCCAAAAGGGATGTCGGTCGCTCGAACAACCTTGAATGACAATTACCAACAATGCTCAATATACGTATCAAACATGATTATAACCGACTCAAAGGTCGATACAACAATATCCAAACTCATTGAGGTATTCTAGCGAATACTTAGCAAACACACATCCTTAGATAATATACAATCCCGAATATATCGAAACCAATTCCAAAATGAGTATTTCAAACCATAAAAACACTTTCAATGATATCAATAATCCCATAGAAATCCACAAAATGAGTTAATGACAACATCTAATCGAAAACCCCCAAATATCAAAGTCAACTCCAAGGTGTTCTTGAATCAAACCTCAACAATTCATGAAATCTGAAATATACACTGAATAATCCATGGGAAAACATTTATCCAAGGTAGATAATCCATATCTAACATATTCCAACAACAAACCAAGCTTACACGAAGAAATCGGAAGGAAAAACCCAAAATCCGAAATTCTAGATCCAAGAAGATTATTACCTTGATTTGATGTGATGGGGATGATGAAATGATGATTAATCCGAATGATAAGCTTGAAGGTGATGATTGATGATTGCACCTCGAAGACCACTCTCCAAATCGTCCAAAATCGCCCGAAATCGCCCAAAAACGAAGTGAGAAATGAAAATGACGAAGAAATGGCTGAACGGTCCTATTTATAGTAATCCCAGTTTAGCGCGCGCTAGCCCCAGTTCTTAGCGTGCGCTAACGGGTGTTTTGAGTAGTCTAGTACCCACTGTCCGAAAACGGTAGCACGTGCTACGTACCTTTTGTAGCATGTGCTACGGCTGTACACTTAGCGTGCGCTAACCACATTATATTAGCGTGCGCTAACGAATTATCTGATGCCCAGCACTGGAGTCCAGAACCTTCTGTCCTCTGTTCTTCGCGATAGTGTGCGCTACAACCAATATTTAGCGTGCGCTACTACACCGTTTGTGTACGCTAAAAACCACTCATAGCGTGCGCTATGAATTAATCCCATTCAGTCCATTAGCCACTGGACTCAACCTGATCCGACCTTAGCGCGCGCTACACCGACTGCATAGCGTGTGCTACTCCGCCTACTAGCGCGCGCTACTTACCATTCGTAGCGTGCGCTACTTACAACCCAACGGCAGTCCAGTGCCTTCTAGACTGCCTGCTTGAACTACACTAGCGTGCGCTAGTGTTCAGAGGTAGCGTCCGCTACCCGTACTCAATTAGCGCACGCTAAAGAGAGTACGTAGCGTGCGCTACTCCTCACACACAGCACACTATGAAGATGACAACGGTGATAAACACGGCACGAAACTCCATATAGATTGATGATGAATGACGATTGATACACGATACAATTACTCTGAACGGTGAATACACTGATTTAATATGAGGGACAAACGATCATTAATGAGTGAAAATTACTGAGTGACAATTACTGAACGATAATGACTGAATGATAATGACTGAATGATAATGACTGAATTACAACCGGGTATTACATACACCCCCCCTTAAAAGAGTTTCATCCCCAAAACTAAGGGTCAAACAACTCGGGATGGCTCTCCCACATACTATCCTCGGTTTCCCAAGTAGCCTCTTCGACTCCGTGTCTAGACCACTGAATTTTAACCAAAGGAATCATCTTGTTCCTTAACTGTTTGATTCTCCGCTCTAAGATTCGTATAGGACGCTCCTCATATGAATGATCATCGGCGATTTTAATTTCGTCGAATTGAAGTATGTGACTCGGGTCGGCAACATACTTCAGTAACTGAGAGACGTGAAACACATTATGAATTCGGCTCAACGCCGGAGGTAGGGCCAATCGATAAGCTAACGCCTACTCGATCCAAAATCTCAAATGGTCCAATGAATCTCGGACTCAACTTCCCCCTCTTCCCAAAACGGAAGATACCACGACTCGGGGATACCTTAACCAAAACATGGTCAACTGTCTCGAACTCTAATGGTCGACGACGATTATCTGCATAAGATTTTTGTCGACTCTGATCGGTCAACAAACGACTCTTGATCAAATCTACCTTCTCACGGGCGGCTATAAGCATATCGGGCTCGGTGCCGATTGATTCTGATAAGTCATCCCAACACAAAGGAGATCAGCAACGACGACCGTACAAGGCCTCGTAGGGTGCCATATTAATCGAAGCATGCCAACTATTATTATACGTGAACTCGATCAACGGTAGTTGGGCTTCCCATTCATCTTTCCAATCGAGAACACATGCCCTCAACATGTCCTCCAAGGTCTGAATAGTCCTCTCTGATTGTCCGTCGGACTGAGGATGAAAATCTGTACTGAGATTAAGCTAAGTTCCCATAACACGATGAACTGATTTCCAAAAATGAGACATGAATTGTCTGTCATGAATAGTCTCACTATCTCTTTGATAAACAACTGGGCAAGTCTCTCGGGACCCCACGTATCCTTAATCTCAAGAAAATGAGCTGATTTAGTTAAGCGGTCCAAAATTACCCAGATTGTATTCATGCCACGCCGACTCGTCGGCAAACTCGTTATGAAGTCCATTGAAATATCTTCCCACTTCCACTTTGTAATAGGGAGAGGTTTCAGCATACCCGCCGGTCGCTGATGTTCTATCCTGACTTGCTCGCAGATCAAACATCTCGAAAACAAATTCTGCGACTTCTCGCTTCATATTACTCCACCAGTAATTTTGTTTCAAGTCTTTGTACATCTTCCTAGACCCCGGATGAACGGAATAAGGGGTAGCATGAGCTTCTCTCAAAATCGATTTTTTCAACTCGTCATTCGCTGGTACGCACAACCGATTCTTAAATCGCAAAAGTCCATCCTCGTGGACCACAAATCCAGGGGCTTTCCACTGAGTCACATTATCGCGAATGTGTAACAAAAGTGGGTCTGAACCCTGATTCTCCCCAATCGCCTCCTCGAGTGGCGATGAAATATCTAACGTACAAAATTGCCCTTGTACTCTCTGTACCCAGACCTCGATATCGGGTCTTAGAAATTCCTGCTGAAGTTCCTTCTGAACTGTTAATCGAGCAAGCATCTGCTCCTGAACGGACTTACGACTCAAGGCATCGGCGACAACGTTCGCCTTGCCCGGGTGGTAAAGTATCTCAATATCATAATCTTTGATTAGTTCAAACCACCGTATCTGTCGCATATTTAACTCCTTCTGAGTAAATATATACTTTAAACTCTTGTGATCAGTGAATATCTGACAGGTAACGCCATAAAGGTAATGACGCCAAATCTTCAGCGCGAAAACCATGGATGCTAGCTCTAGGTCGTGGGTCGGATAATTAACCTCGTAAGGTCTCAATTGCCGTGAAGCATAAGCAATAACTTTCCCGTTCTGCATTAGTACACATCCGAGACCCTGTCCGGACGCATCACTATAAACCACAAATATTTCCGTCCCTTGCGGTAAGGAAAGGACAGGTGCTGAAATTAACCGGCTCTTGAGTTCCTCAAAACTCTGTTGACACGCGTCGGACCATGTGTACTTCTTATCTTTCCTTAAAAGGTTCGTCATGGGTTGATCGATTTTAGAAAATCCTTCAACAAATCGCCGATAATAACCAGCTAACCCGAGGAAGCTTCGGATCTCCTTAACATTCTTCGGAGGTAGCCAATCTCGGATAGCCTCTGTCTTCTGAGGGTCGACACGAACTCCGTCTGATGAAATTACATGTCCGAGAAACGTCACTTCGGACATCCAGAACTCACATTTGGAAAACTTTCTAAAAAGTTGCTCTCGTCTCAACACGTCGAGTACCTGATGAAGATGAAACTCGTGCTCCTCCTGGTCACGAGAATAAATTAGAATGTCGTCAATAAAGACAACCATGAACTGATCCAAATAGTCGATGAAAACCCGATTCATTAACTCCATGAATACCGCAGGTGCATTAGTTAACCCAAACGGCATTACCACAAACTCATAATGACCATAGCGTGTTCGGAATGCCGTCCTTGCGATATCCGACTCTCGAATTCGCAACTAATGATATCTAGATCTTAAGTCGATCTTGGAAAATACTGAAGCTCCCTAAAGTTGATCCAAAAGAACATCGATACAGGGTAGAGGATACTTATTCTTGATCGTCACCCGGTTCAATTCCCGGTAATCAATACACAAGGGGAACGAACCATCCTTCTTCTTGACAAAAAGCACTGGTGCTCCCCACGGGGACGCACTCGGTCGGATATAACCATCCTCGGTCAAATCCTCTAATTGATTCTTCAACTCCTGCATTTCGGTCAGGGCCATCCGGTACGGTGCCTTCGATAAAGGGGACGTACCAGGCTCCAACTCAATCGTGAATTCCACATCTCTCTGTGGAGGCAAACCAGGTAACTCATCTGGAAATAGATCGGCATATTCTCTCACTATAGGAATATCCGTCAACATTACTGATGGTTTCTCAGTCTTGGTTATATAGCACCAATAACCGACACACCCCTGATTTAGTAATCTCACTGCTTTCATCAAGTTGATGACTCTCCCAGAACAGCTGGGATTCCCTCCCTGAAATACACATTCGACCCCATCGTCTGAAATGATAGTGACCATACGCTTACGGACACTAATGACGGCATCGTGACGATCCATCCAATCAATACCCAGAATGACATCGTCTCTTGGTAAATCTACCATGATTAGGTCTGCTAACCAATCACGGCCATGAAGCTGAATCGTACAATCCTGAATCTCACGATTTCTGATAATTCTTCTACCGTCAGGTAGACCAATGACATAAGGCTCACAACTAGTAGCACTACCCAAACGTAGTCTACTCAAACATGACTCGGAAATGAATGAATGCGATGCACCAGTATCAAAAAGGGTACACACAGGTTGAGATAGAATATCGAGTGTACCTGAGATCATCTGGGCCTCTGGATCGTCAGTCTTCTTCATCTCATAAATTCGGGGCTTGCCGGCCCCCGAACCGGACGCTCCCGTCTGATATCTCTTGGCTCCACCTTTATTTGCTCCTGTCATCTTGAATGACGCGGACTGAGTGACCTGATTCTGCACCGCTGAATGTCTCGGGGCCTGATATGACGCCGGAGTAGGTTTAGAGTCTCTTCGGCAAAAACGGGCCTTATGCCCAGCAATCCCACAGTTATGGCACGTGACAGTCTGCCTCGGGCACTTGGTGCTGAAATGACCCTGTTCTTCACAGTTGAAATAGGTGATGGCCGAACTGGCCGCTCGTGACTGAGATTCCGCGTGCCTAGGCGCCATAGGAGGTCGCTCAGAAAAAGTAGAGCCCTCACGTGGTTTCTTGAAAGTGGCCTGACTGCCGTCATACTGGTTATGATTCTTAGACTTCTTGCCAGCAGATGAAGGTTGCTGCTTAGCAATCTCCTTAGCAGTAAGCTCATAAGTAAGAGCTTTCTCAATGAATTCGGCCACGTTGGTGCAATTGTAATTAAGCAACTGCATCCGCATACGAGGATTCAACCTTTTGCTGAAATACTTAATCTTATCCGCCTCGGAGTGAATGATAGATGAGGCGAAAGGAAGAAGTTCTTGAAATTTCTCGGCGATGGCGAGAACATCATCATTCACTGAGAGGTCGGGAGTGAGTAATTCTGAAAACTTGGCCTCCCTGAGTGGGGCCGGATAATACCTCTCCATCATGAGAGTCCTGAATTGATCTCATGTACAAGATCCGTCGGTAGGGTTCAACGACAACCACCATGAATGTGCGCCCTTACCCAGATAGTAAGCCGCAACTGAAACTTTGTGTCCTTCAGGACAGTCCACCATAGCAAACAGTTTCTCGAAATGTTCAAGCCAGTGAATGATATCTGCCGGCTCAGATGAGCCCTCGAAGGTAGGTGGTCTCTGGCGGGAGATGTCTCCAATGATACTGCTCACACCCCTCTCTTGCCTCTGAGGTGGCAGCGGAGGAGCCTGCTGATTTTGAGTAGTTGAGTTATGCATCGTCTCCATCAGATGGGCCATCTAATTTATTTGGGCCATCATGCCCTGCATGAAAGCGAGTGGATCAACCCGAACACCTTCTGACTGAGCTGTGTCCTGGGTACGACTCCCTGATAGTGAATGGTTACGTCCAGGTGAATGAGTGGCAACGTCACTGCTCGATGAATTAGCATTATTCCTAGTATTAGCGCATGTATTCACACGAGCTCTCTGGTTTCGGCCCGCACCACGGCATCTTCCCCCGCGTCCTCTGCCAGCTCTTTCCATACTGAAGTGGAAAGTCATATGATGATTATATATCTCGCATGAATATCACATTATGATTATATTATGAAATGATGAGAATGAGCATACACGCTCAAACACAATGATTACATGAATGGTCAACTGAAGTGACGTGATTATCTGATGAAATTCTTGAAATGAATATCTTGGACAAGTTAACAAGATTAATGATATGATCCTCAAGATCAACAACTGAACAATGAAATGAACTGGGTGATTAATGAATTAACATGATCGACTTGATCAAAAATGAAAATGATGAAAGAGGATTGTTGACCGTTGAATGATGAATGAGTGATTCTATTGCCAGAAATTATACCATGGCGTCAGAAATCTTACTGTTCTTTGGTCTGAGGGGCTCGGCTCTTGCACAGGTCACACGTGACGCGAAAGTTCAATGATACTAGTCTGATGAACGATGATTTAAAATGAGACATGACTCGGAAGGTAGTATTCAAAACCACGCTCCGATACCAACTCTGTAACACCCCAAACTAGGCGGATATTACAGTGCCGTGGACCCCCGACTGGGACCCACCAGGCAAATGAAAATTTATGTGTTAAATAATATAATTGTAGTACCGAATCACAATATATCATTAATCACTCCGATGGGGAGTTTCATTACAACACAACCCAAGATAATACCGAATACATGTATATTTTATATGAAGATAAAATATACAACACTGAATGAAATGAATATCCAAACGGAAAGTCTACAGCGGAAATAAAATAAAGAAAACACGAGTGAATGAAAAGGACTGGGCCCCCATACTAGTATCACTGGGACTCTTCGCCGTCAACGTTCTCTTCCCATGCCTTAGCCTTACCATGGCCTGAAATCAACATCCCCCAACGGGGTCAGTTACACAGAACAACAATCCTCAAGAGTTGAATAAACACAATCATGATATAACTTAATTATGAAATGACGCTGAAGAGAGGCATCATAGTACGACCGTAATGGTATGTGTACGTGCACAAGACGAGTGTCCGGACACACCCGCCCTTGTACCTAATTAGTCTCACGGAGGTACATTACCGTGTGCACAGTCTAATGTGTCGGTGAACCCAACACATGACCATCACATGCCCGACTAAAAATTCCACACATACCCACCCGGCCACGCAATATGAACCCAGAAGGTCATATAGACAAGAAATGACCATGAAGAATATTAATGAATAACAATCCGACAAAGTCAAGAATGACTCACCGAGATGAAATGATAGTGAAATGAATTATAGCTCAATGAAATGATTGGAACCGTCGTTCCTCGTAAATGAAGTGATTAATTGACAATTACAAGTCCCAATATGGTTAATACATTATGAATGAATTATGATTATGAATGAACAACAACAAAAGCAATGAATATCCTTTTAACCGAGTAAGAATTAACTTACACATCCGGTGAAGGATGTCCTTCCTCGAACAACGTCCAAAAGGGATGTCGGTCGCTCGAACAACCTTGAATGACAATTACCAACAATGCTCAATATACGTATCAAACATGATTATAACCGACTCAAACGTCGATACAACAATATCCAAACTCATTGAGGCATTCTAGCGAATACTAAGCAAACACACATCCTTAGATAATATCCAATCCCGAATATATCGAAACCAATTCCAAAATGAGTATTTCAAACCATCAAAACACTTTCAATGATATCAATAATCCCATAGGAATCCACAAAATGAGTTAACGACAACATCTAATCGAAAACCCCCAAATATCAAAGTCAACTCCAAGGTGTTCTTGAATCAAACCTCAACAATTCATGAAATCCGAAATATACACTGAATAATCTGTGGGAAAACATTTATCCAAGGTAGATAATCCATATCTAACATATTCCAACAACAATCCAAGCTTACACGAAGAAATCGGAAGGAAAAACACAAAATCCGAAATTCTAGATCCAAGAAGATTATTACCTTGATTTGATGTGATGGGGATGATGAAATGATGATTAATCCGAATTATAAGCTTGAAGGTGATGATTGATGATTGCACCTCGAAGAACACTATCCAAATCGTCCAAAATCGCCCAGAATCGCCCAAAAACGAAGTGAGAAATGAAAATGACGAAGAAAAGGCTGAACTGTCCTATTAATAGTAATCCTAGTTTAGCGCGCGCTAGCCCCAGTTCTTAGCGTGCGCTAACAGGTGTTTTGGGTAGTCCAGTACCCACTGTCCGAAAATGGTAGCGCGCACTACGTACCTTTTGTAGTGTGTGCTACGGCTGTACACTTAGCGTGCGCTAACCCCAATATATTAGCGTGCGCTAACGAATTATCTGATGCCCAGCACTGGAGTCCAGAACCTTCTGTCCTCTGATATGTTCGCGATAGCGTGCGCTACAACCAATATTTAGCGTGCGCTACTACACCATTTGCTATGCTAAAAACCACTCATAGCGTGCACTATGAATTAATCCCATTCAATCCAGTAGCCACTGGACTCAACCTGATCCGACCTTAGCGCGCGCTACACCGACTGCATAGCGTGCACTACTCCGGCCTACTAGCGCGCGCTACTTACCATTCGTAGCGTGCGCGACTTACAACCCAACTGCAGTTCAGTGCCTTCTGGACTGCCTGCTTGAACTACACTAGCGTGCTCTAGTGTTGAGAGGTAGCGTGCGCTACCTGTACTCAACTAGCGCACGCTAAAGAGAGTACGTAGCGTGCGCTACTCCTCACACACAACACACTATGAAGATGACAACGGTGATAAACACGGCACGAAACTCCATCTAAATTGATGATGAATGACTATTGATACACGATACAATTACTCTGAATGGTGAATACACTGATTTAATATGAGTGACAAACGATCATTAATGAGTGAAAATTAATGAGTGACAATTAATGAACGATAATGACTGAATGATAATGATTGAATGATAATGACTGAATTACAACCTGGTATTACATCACATATACACGAAATGCGCACAAGAACTCAATCATTATTATAACCAAGCAAGATAACTTGCCTCAATTCCGTAGACGAATATAGTCCCTCTTCGAACGAACCAACGGACGGTTATCCCCGACTAATCAACACTCACTCGAACAAGCAACCTTGATGAAATGTAACTCATTCAACAACACATTCACACAATATCGATATCGAATTCATATGAAACGACATCCGAAATTTTACCCGAATAGTCCAAACTATCCCAATAGGCATTAAAGCTTCATACACTTAAATATCTTCAAATCACTTCTATGATCGAATTATCATACTTAAGGGTGATCTTTAATACTCTTATCATTACAATGAACAAGAATTCATTAAAAATAACTCCGATCAATCATCTCATTACGCTAAGATCATCGGATATCGTTATAATCCTCTTACTAATATTACCTACATCCGATCATGATGTTCTAGGCAATCCTACTTTCATCAATTCATCAAGTTCATATCAAGTATATCAAAGTCATAATGGTTATTCCATAACTCATTATCTTCTTTCATTGAATTAGCTAAACCTTCCCAAAACATGGTTATATCATCTAGAAATGTCTAAGCATTAAGAGTATGCTTAGTTATAACTTCTAATCACCAGGTTCTTATCATATATTTTCCTAAGAATCAATAATATCCAAGTTATCATTCCACATTTCATCAATTCAAGAATTAATAGATAATAACATCATCAAGTTCTTCACTAATTATCTATAATCTTCATAATCAACGTGTTATACTTGATTAGCTTAACATTATATGAAATAATCATCACTAGTATCATTACCATTATGAAATTAATACACGTTAGACAACCAACCTCTTGAAAATGAAGAACAACCCCAAGGACTTCAAGAACACTCTTCAATCCTCCAATAACTAAGCTTCAATCAAAGTCACGAAGCTCCAAAACAAGACGGAAGGGGGAAAAATCGACTTAGGAAGGTAGAGGGACGATTTCTAGGGAGGATACTCGAGTTTGGTTCGTGCAAAAATGAAAGACAAGATATGTCTTTTATAATCTACATTTTACATAACGTACGCTACCAGCAAGGTTAACAGACACTATCAAAATTCACACTTTAGCCGACGTCACGTAAAAAAATGGTCGACTAATTTTAAGTGTCGTCGGCTAAACTTTTCACTTTAGCCGACGACCCATAGTACCGTCGGCTAAAATAGTTTAGCCGACGACCTGATCTGGGTCGTCGGCTAAAGTTCAACGAAGTCTTCAGCTAAAGTGTTAAACTTTAGCCGACGACTTTTATTATGGTTTAGCCGACGACTTGATCTGGGTCGTCGGCTAAACCCTTTTCGAAAAAAAAATGGGCTTTAGCCGATGACCCAGATCAAGTCGTCGGCTAAACCTCCAATTTAAAATTATATATAGTCCACGGAACACCAACCCAATATTGTGAGTTGCTACTTTCAGTTGCTACAATATTGTGACCTTGTGAAAAAGATCAACCCGGTTCTTGGAAACCCCTTTGTGTATTTTTTGAGTTTGTGTTGCTACTTTGAGTTGTGCTAGCTGGAGTGATGAAGGTTTCTACCGGTTGTTATAATCACCATTTCGATTAATTAAGGTATTATATTATAATTTCAAAACTTTGTATTATTTATGTTGTAGATTCAAAATCTTTTCTGTATAACGATTAATTTCTGTGATGATAATCATTATGATTAATTGTTTGTTGTGATTCCATTTATAATTTGAACAATATTAGTTAGTTGGATTAATATTGGAAAATTGATACATTTTCAGGATGGACAAGAGTTGGATTGGGTTACGAAAATGGGATCCAAGAGTAATGGATGGGATGAAGTTGTTTATGAGATTTGTAAAAGAGCACGACAATGGTAATACGTTGCACTACTGTCCGTGTAATAAATGTAGGTGTCGCAGTGATATGTATCGTTTTCCATTTGATGAGGTCTGGGAGCACCTAAAGAAGAATGGTTTTTGGAGTAAATATACATGTTGGATATACCACGATGAAGCACCGAATTCTGTTATTCCGTATGATCACGGACAATTCAGTGGTAATGACGGGTTCACCGATCCGAAGAGGAGGTTGATTGATGATGTGTTTGGTTATTCCGAGACGTCTGTACCAAGTCAGCCAATCCCACTACCCCGTAGACCGATGCCTTGCAATACTGCTGGGCTTGACATGTACAACAAGCTAATTCAACTCCAATAGACCACTCTATACCCAGAGTGTAACATCAATGTTCTTGATTGTGTCATGGAAACGATGAGATTAAAGGTGGAAAAGAGATCATCCATCAAGTCTGTGGATGATTACTTGGATCTTACGAGTAATATGCTTCCACAGGGTCATCGTCTTCCTAACACATATACCAAAATGAGACGAATTTTGAAAGATCTTGGTCTTTCCTACATTAAGATCCACATCTGTATGTATGATTATGTTCTATTCTGGGGGCATCCTAATGAAGACATCACGAGATGTCCTGTATGTGATACAGAGAGATAGGATCACTCCTTTGGAAAAGAAAAACCGGTGAAGGTACTTTGGTATTTTCCATTGAAGGACAGGTTGGAACAGCTTTTTATGTCTCCTCACACGGCAAAAGCAATGAGATGGCACGCCGAGCCTCGCACTAATGACAGGGATACTATGATACATCCTTCGGATGGAGAGGTGTGGAAGCATATAGATATGGAGTGTCCGAATTTTTCTTCATATATCCGAAATGTGAGGCTCGGGATTGCATCTGATGGTTTCAACCCTTTTGGTAACATGAGTCTTTCATATACCATATGGTGATGACTCAGACTATGAGCCATAAATTTAAATTAGATGTTTATTTTCATATGTTATATATAATGAAAAACATAA
The DNA here is from genome assembly GCA_033398695.1 of Orobanche coerulescens. Classification (NCBI taxonomy): domain Eukaryota; kingdom Viridiplantae; phylum Streptophyta; class Magnoliopsida; order Lamiales; family Orobanchaceae; genus Orobanche; species Orobanche coerulescens. The sequence continues at coordinate 100,746,180 of CM065805.1, forward strand.
TATTATGTTAATAAATTATGAAAAATAGTAATAATAATAATCAAAATATTAATGAAAAAAATCAGGGAGTTTAGCCGACGACTTACACGAAAGTCGTCAGCTAAAAACCATTAAAAAAAATTTGGAGTTTAGCCAACGACTTTCCTGGAAGTCGTCGGCTAAACCTGTAAAGAAAAAAAAAATTGGGGTTTAGTCGACGACTTCCACGAAAGTCGTCGGCTAAACCCCTTTCAAAAAAAAAAATTGGTTAAACTGAGAAAACGTATGCACACCTGACCCAACCGTGTCAAATGACACGGCCCGTGTCGCACCTGCCCAGAAATTGAAAAACGACTGTATGCCTGACCCGACCGTGCTAGATGACACAACTCGTGTCGTACTTGGGGTTTAGCCGACGACTATTGCTAAATGTCGTCGGCTAAACTATATTATTTTTTTTAAAAAAAACTTTAGTCGACGACTTAGATCTTGTCCTCGGCTAAACCCCTAAATATTTATACATTATTTCTCCTCCTTTTCTTACTTTTTTCTTCTCCCAACCCCCACCCCCCGACCCCGTCCCCAGACCCCAGCCCCCCGACCACCGCCAACACACCGCCGCCTGCCAATACACCTTCGCCCGCCCGCCCGACCACCCGCCCTCCATCCGACAGCCCCCGTCCCGCCGTCCGCCCGCCAGCCCCCCTGACCCCCGTCCCCATCCCCCATCCCCCGTAACCCGACCGCCAACACACCGCCGCCCGCCCGCCCGCCCACCGTCCGACATCGCCCGTCCCACCACCCGCCCGCCAGCCCTCTCCCGCCGTCCGACAACCAGGTAACCATTTTCATTTTTTCTGTTTGATGGATTTGTAGTATTTGTTTGATGAATTTGTTTAGATTATTTGATGAATTTAGTATTTTCCATATTTTGTGTTTAATTTAGTTTTGATCAATTGTTAGTTTTTAGTTGGATGAAATATGATGAAATATGATGAATTTTGTGATGAATTAGGTAAATTGTTTGATGAGTTGTGAATTGATGAAATATTTGATGAATTTGTTTGAGGAGGAAGGGATTTTATAGCCGGCGTTAATCGAAAGATTAACGTGGTATGGCATTGATAATTACTGTTGTGTGATTGTTAAACTTGTAAAGAAAAAAAATTAGGGTTTAGCCGATGACTTCCACGAAAGTCGTCGGCTAAACCCCTTTCAAAAAAATTTGGTTAAACTAAGAAAATGCCCGTCCACCTGACCCGACCGTGTCAAATGACACGGCCCGTGTCGCACATGCCCAGAAACTAAAAAACGACTGTATGCCTGACCCGACCATGTTAGATGACACGGCTCGTGTCGTACTTGGGGTTTAGCCGACGACTATTGCTAAACGTCGTTAGCTTAACTATATTATTTTTTTTAAAAAAAACTTTAGCCGACGACTTAGATCTTGTCGTCGGCTAAACCCTAAATATTTATACATTTTTTCTCTTTCTTTTCTTACCTTTTTCTTCTCCCAAACCCATTTGACCCACTTCAACACCGCCGCCGCTCGCCGCCGTCAGACAACCCCGTCCGCCGCCAGGCCCAGGCCGTCCATCCCAAGCCCCCGTAACCCGGCCGACAACACACCACCGCCCGTCCGCCCGCCATCCCCCTGACCCCCGTCCCCATCCCCCAGCCCCCGTAACCCGACCGCCAACACACCACCGCCCGCCCGCCCGACCGTTCGCCGTCCGACAGCCCCCATCCCGCCGCCCGCCCGCCCCCTCCGTCAGCTGACCCCCATCCGCCGCCCACTCGCCTCGTGATCCGGCCACCTACGTAACGATTTTCATTTTTTTTTTTGTTTGATGAAAAGTATTTGTTTGATGAATTTATTTAGATTATTTGATGAATTTAGTATTTTCCATACTTTGTGTTTGATTTAGTTTTGATCAATTGTTAGTTGTTAGTTGGATGAAATATGATGAATTTTGTGATGAATTAGGTAAATTGTTTGATGAGTTGTGAATTGATGAAATATTTGATGAATTTGTTTGAGGAGGAAGGGATTGTATAGCCGGCGTTAATCGAAAGATTAACGTGGTATGGCATTGATAATTGTTGTTGTGTGGTTGTTAAACCTGTAAAGAAAAAAAAATTGGGGTTTAGCCGATGACTTCCACGAAAGTCGTCGGCTAAACCCCTTTCAAAAAAAAAAATTGGTTAAACTAAGAAAACGCCTGCCCACCTGACTCGACCATGTCAAATGACACGGCCCATGTCGCACCTGCCCAGAAATTGAAAAACGACTATATGCCTAACCCGACCATGTTAGATGACACGGATCGTGTCGTACTTGGGGTTTAGCCGACGACTATTGCTAAACGTCGTCGGCTAAACTATATTATTTTTTTTAAAAAAACTTTAGCCGACGACTTAGATCTTGTCGTCATCTAAACCCCTAAATATTTAAACATTTTTCTCTTTCTTTTCTTACCTTTGTCTTCTTCCAACCCCAGCCCCCCGACTCCCGTCCCCAGACCCCAGCCCCCCGACCCCCGCCAACACACCGTTGCCCGCCAACACACCGCCGCCCGCCCGCCCGCCGTCCGACAGCCCACGTCCCGCCGCCCGCCGTCCGTCCGCCAGCCCCCCGACCACCGACCCCCATCCCCATCCCCCAGCCCCCTAACCCGACCGCCAACACACCATCGCCTGCCCGACCGCCCGCCCGCCGTCCGACAGCCCCCTTCCCGCCGCCCGCCAGCCCCCTCCCGCCGTCCGACAGTCAGGTAACCATTTTCATTTTTTTTGTTTGATGAAAAGTATTTGTTTGATGAATTTGTTTAGATTATTTGATGAATTTAGTATTTTCCATATTTTGTGTTTAATTTAGTTTTGATCAATTGTTAGTTGTTAGTTGGATGAAATATGATGAAATATGATGAATTTTGTGATGAATTAGGTAAATTGTTTGATGAATTGTGAATTGATGAAATATTTGATGAATTTGTTTGAGGAGGAAGGGATTGTATAGCCGGCGTTAATCAAAAGATTAACGTGGTATGGCATTGATAATTAATGTTGTGTGATTGTTAATTTACTATGGAAACTATGTCGAATTTTTGTGTTAATATTTGTATGTTTCTTTATTTTTGAAGATGGATAGAATACAGAAAGCATTGGTAAAGAAGTCGACAAATTAGACCACTCCCGGTTCGGGGGGGAGTTAGGTAGCCTCTAGTAGGGCGGATCACGTTACTCAGTATATATCTCAGAGTAGCGCTCGTGCCCGCCAGATACTAGAAGAAACCGGCATTAACACTGATGATTTTCTGAGGGCGACAGATGAGCCCGCTACACTAGCGCGGCGTTTATCCTTTCAGACACCACGGTCGACTCTTTCGCAGATGGAGACTCGCATGCCTCCCATCCACCGACCCATGTCTAGCCCTCATATATCAGGATATGTATGGAGTTCCTCATCGGTGGTTCCCCACGGTTCGCCGCCGAGTCTATTCATGCCTCCGATGGTTCCGACTATTCCGGAGGTTGATGAGACGGGAGTCCGAGTTCCCATTCGATTGATTATCCCTGAGGAGGTGTACGTCTACGAGTCTTGGCCAGACAACATGCGTTGGCGGAGTTGTCGGGTTTCGAAGACAAAATTGTATGAGGAGATAGAGAGGGAGAAGGAGAAGGGGAAAAATGTAGTCGAGGAGGAGAAGAAAAATAAGAAGACTCGTGGCCTGGCAAAGGGTCTAGCGCTCGACTCGTACTTCAGTAAGCATGGCCGTTACGAGATTCCTCTAGACATACACGGACGGCTGGTGATGTCTTCTGACACTACGGCGTCATATAGCCGTAATGTGGGCTTTGTCATTCGGGACAAAGTCCCCATTTTGTGGCCCGATTGGGGGGATGTGCCGCAGTGCGTAAAGGATGCTTTGAACAATGCTATGTCGGCAAGTTATTAAATATTTAATAAGTTTTTTTCAATCAACACGTAGTTCTTCAAAATGCAATATGTGATATTTTTAAAATATTGCGTATTTATGTTGTTCATAGGTGTGGTTTGTCATTCCCGACTCTCTACTACGTACTTGGTGTGACGAGACGTAGTCTACCAAGTAAGTCATTTTAATTTATTTTGTATCTACATTGTTTGCGTAATTTTTTTTCTAACGAATAGTATATGTTGTGCAATGTGTGTTGTAGGTACAAATCTTGGAAAAATGAGATGCACATGTTCTGGACAGCCTGGGGTGATACTCGAGAGGCTACCCCGGAAGAATTCAAGTTTCTGGAGTACGAGTGGAAGTGGCTATGCGCCCATTTTTACGACCCGGAGTTCATGGTATGAAATTATTTTTAATATATATGTCATTTTTTAATTGTCTGTAAAATCTTGTAATTCTTGCAATATTTTTCTGAAGGCGACTAGCTTGACCAACACGACTAATCGTGCTGGTCTGACTGACCATCACAGTCTAGGTTCACGGTCATTAGCGAGAGTTGCGCACGATGCCACTTCTTCTGATTCGGTGGACGCATTTGCCTACGTGACTCGGAAAGCATATCCGAACCGTCCCGAAGAGCTTGTAAGTCTTTTTTATTTTATTTTGGTAATAAACTAAATGCCTTTGTATCATACTGTTATTAATATTGAAATATTTATTTTCATAATAACTTAGGAGCGTGTGCGGGAGGAGTCTCAGAGGATGCTCGTTGAGATTGCTCGGGAGAAGTATCCGGATTTAGCGGATACCGACCTCGATTCCGCCATTGGACAGATCGATCAGGCCAATACTTATGTTCGCGCTAGGGTGTGGGGTACCGTATACCCTCCTAGAGGTATTCGGTACCGCACTAAGATGATGGGAACTGAGGGTAACAGCCTATTGAAAGATACTCACGGCTTCCGGCGCCCTCGCGGATGGGATGCACAGACTGCCTATCTCGGGGAGCAGTTGAGGGCGGAGAGGGAGCTCAGAGCTGAGAATGAAAGGAGGACTCAGACGTGGTTACATGAGAGCGTGCAGAGGACTGAGTCGCGGTTAGAGAGTTTCCAGAGACAGTAGCAGGCCATGATGGACTATATGATGATGCTGACTTAGACCATTACTTAGGTTGGACCCTAGGCACCTGCTCCACCGCCTTCTCTCTTCGGACAGACCCCATCTTCACAGCCTCGTGACGAGGATCTAGGGGATGATGGTAATCCTTCTACTTCTACATTTGGACATTTAGATGATCTTGGTAGTGGATTGTAGTTGTGTTGTTGTAGGACTCTTGTATATTTATACTTGTGTTAGAATTGTGTAAATGATTTTGTTGACGCTACTAGTTAGTTGATAAAATTTATGTTCGTGAATGTGTTGTGCATTGTGTTGTGTTGCATATAATGTTGGGCATATTATTGATGGTATTAGTTGAATGTGTAGTGCGTTGATTGTTGTTGATAATGGGAGCTGGTGTATAAAAATTACAGGTGCAAAAAAACAGGTTTTGGGATCCCAAAATGTGAATTATTTTTTTTTTATATTAGGTTTTAGCCGACGACCTTGACAAAAGTCGTCGGCTAAAATATATTATTTTTTTTAAAAAAAGGTTTTAGCCGACGACCTTGCTAAATGTCGTCGGCTAAAGTGCATCATTTTTTTAAACACTTTAGCAGACAACCTGTAATTAAACGTCGTCGGCTAATGAGTGTGTATATATATATATTTTAAAAATAATTTAGCCGACGACTTTTTTCGTGGTCGTCGGCTAAAACCTTAACAATTTAGACGACGGAGTAAAGTCGTCGGCTAAACTTCCAACTTTAGCAGACGACTACCAGAAAAGTCGTCGGCTAAACCTTGGCCGACGAATATCGGCCGAAGGTTTTTTAGCCGACGACTGAGGGGATTAGCTGACGACATTGAGCTTTAGCCAAAGACTTAAAGTCATCGGCTAAACCCCCGATATTGGTAGTGAGATGTTAGAAGCACTTACATATGCTAACATTGTAATATCGAGGAATTTAAAATTGAAATTTTGGCAGAATTTTTTTTAATTGACACACTGACTAGTAAAAATCGGGCGGACCCGTGAGATATTTGACTAGAGTATTTGTGAGTTAGTGATAATTGGTGTTATGTGACGCGGTATGTACCAATCGGATAATCGAATCCATTTTATTCGTATAAATTATAATCGAATCTTATTAAGGCAAATACCCAACTACCCAGTATATATATACCGCGTTTCTCCCTCTCTCCCATTTTTCTCTTTTTTTTCTTCTCTTTCACCCACCTACTCCCTGCGCGAGTCAACCACCACCACATTCCTCCTCTTTTTATTCAGCAATGACCGACGACTAGAGCATCAGATACTGACAGGATGTGAGTGGATGGAATCGTAGACGGTCGAGGTTCGTCGGATCTTATGAACGACGGCGGATGTCACATGTATGGCGGCTCGGGATAGATTTTTGATCGGTGCTAGGAGGAATCAAGCAGATATGTTCTTGATCGGTTGATTTTGATGAAGGAGATTTGGGTATTGAGTGGCCGGAGGTGGGAGAACGGAGCTCGGGTCAGCCGTGGGTTATTGACGATCGAGTTTAGAAGTGATCGGTGATTTGCTAACACGTGATGGATGCCTGGGTTCAGCGACTGACGTAATGGTTAAGGAGTCTGGACTGTAGCTCGAGTCTGACCGCTGTGGCGGATGGAGTGCGTTGGTGGAGCCACTGGACACATATTTTCCGACGGCAAGGTGAATTTTCTGCTGTGGGCTCAAGTGGCCGACGGTCGGGCTTGAGGTATGATGAGGTTCGGTGGGTTGGGTTTCCGACGATCCGGGTTCCGAATTGGGCGTAGCTACTATATGCTGTGCTTATGTGAGTCACTGAGTGTGTGCGTGTGTGTAAGTATATGTGTGCATGTGTTTGTAAGTTTGTGTGTGTGTGTCATGGTTTGTTGTGTGTTATATATATATATATATATATATATATATATATATATATATATATATATGTATATATAACACACAACAAACCATGACACACACACAAACTTACAAACACATGCACACATATACTTACACACATGCACACATATATATTTGTAGCGTATAATATAAGTCTCCTATTTACCCTAATCTCGTCGTCCGCCTCCTCCCTGTTTCCCCTGACTGTTTCACCTGCTCACCTCTTCTTTCATCTGTGATTGCCACGACCTGGTATGTGTCTCGGTTTCAGCTTCCTCCTTCGGCTTGCTACTTCTCTTCCGTTTCTCCGCGGTTTGTTTCTTGGTTTCTCTTCATTTTTCTTTTTTTTTTTGTGCAGGAAAATTCAGGGTCGCGCCCTTCTCTTTCATTTCTCTGCAGTTTGTTTTTTCGTTTGTGTACTTCATTGATGATACCCTAGGTTTATGTGCTCCTGCGCTTGGTTTGGTATGTGATCTCCGGTTGTGTTATTTGATTCTTTCTTTTCTTATTTCTTTCGGAAACAAAGGCATTGCTTGGACGCGTTTATTTTGCGGGTATTCAAGAGTGCTTTCCATACGATTTAATTGTTGGCAGTGCGTGACTTCATGGATTGTTAGCTTTTTTATTTTGACAAGCTCGTTGGTTTCTCATCCTTGTTATATATAGAGATTTGGAATCTTTTTGCTGAATTATTGGTAGTTACATTTTTTTTTGCTTGTTGATCCATATTGTTTGTTATTTACAGATATATTGAGGCAGGGACAGTGTCTCAGCTTTCTCCTTCAGCTTTCTCCTTTTATTTCGTTTCTCCGGGGTTTTTTTCTGGGTTTCTGTTTGGTTTTCTTTTTGTTTGTGCAGGAAATTTCAGGGTCCAGCCCTCTTCTTTCGTTTCTCTGCAGTTTGTTTTTTCATTTATGTACTTCTTTGATGATACCCTATTTTTATGTGTTCGTGCGTTGGGTTTGGTATGTGATTTTCAATTGTGTTATTTACCTGTTCCTTTTCTTGCTTCTTTCGGATGCATACGCACTTCTGTGGCCCATTTATTTTGTGGGTCTTGAAGAGTGCTTTCCATACAATTTGATCGTTCACGGTGCATGACTTTATGGAATGTTAGGTCAGGCATATGGATATTTTGATCTCTGCTGCATTTTTTTCTGCTCGGCCGTTCAATGGGCGCTCAGGCATTGTGACTTGTAGGTTTTAAACATGGTCTGATTGTCCACTGCACACGCATCTTGCTTCAGGCAATAATATGCATCTTCAACTCCCTGTAAAGATTGGCTGTGTGTTGTGCGATCTTTTTCGGGCTGAATTTTATTTGCCTCTGCTCTGGGTTTGGCGGGGAGTATTTTGATGGCTTTCTTTTATTGTTTGTCTTGGTGTTTGTTTGATTTTTTTCCTGTACAGGGACTTTCTATTAGTTTGATGTTATGTCCGCATTGATTTATTTACCTTACTATATGTTTTGATTATGTTGGGTGTTTTATCGCAGGTTGCTGTGTTTTTTGGCCTCTGATGTTTTGTTCATATGGGCTGATTTGGTACAATGTTTATTTTCTCATGTATAGGATGCTCCTCGTATTTATCTCTTATACGATTTGAGCAGATGTTTTACCTATGTTTGTTCATATTGCCTGCTGCTATATGAAACATTTGGCCTCACTTTATGATTTCGGCTTACTTTTTTTTTTCTTATCAGAGGCAACTTTTATTTAAAGTTTACAACATTTATTAGAGAATTCGGTGTCCGAAGACCTACAACGGTTAGCTTGTTTTGGAGATTTGTGAGGAGGCTACAATCAGAGTATAATTGTACAACTAATTCACTTACCGAAATAACTGAAGGCATTGTCATTGTTTAAATTGTATCAATGCATTATCAGTGGTGATTTCAGAATGTCCCCTAGATTCATGTTTCGAAGGATTAAAAGGAATACCTATCAAAATATAAAACTGTCAGCACATGAAATGATCGTACTGGAATTATTTGAATAAAATGTTACCACATTAACACATATTAGGCAAGGGAAATAATATTATTTTCCTTGCAAGCATGTTTGGCCTCTGCTGCATCTCTTCCTCTGCGTTTTTTTCTGTTTCAGCAACTTCACATTCTGAAAGATTTCTTCATGTCAGGCAGTACTCGTTCGTGGGTGTATGGTTTCGAGTGTGTTTAGGCACTTCCTTGCCAAATTAAATTGATTAGTGTAATTATTTATGCCTAATTAGGTTAGGCTGATCGACTGATTTTCTTTTCTAATATGGTTCCTTGTTGTCCGTTTTCTTGTTCAACAGAGTTCTCTTCACTGTGAGGATCAATATTTGTTGTGTTACTTTTTCTACGAGGTATACTTTATTTTCTCATTCAAAATATTTCTTCGTCGACGTGCGCTGTTTCGTTCATACCATCACGTGTTATTTTTGTAGTTTTTTCAGTGCATTCAATTTCTTGGACATTTAGTTTCATATTTGAACTTCGGCCTCTCTTAGTTATTTAAAGATTCAGCCTGACTGTGTATATTTGTCAATCAGATTTTAATACCTCTGTTATTCGGCCTGAATGATTTCGCCTCTATATTTTCTTTTTTCCTTGCTAACTTTAATTCAATAGTGTTATTATTTATATTTGATTAGGCTGCGCCGCCTACTTATATTTCTCTTCTAACATGGTCTATTGTTGTTCATTTCCTTGTTCGACAGAGCTCTCTTCGTCGTCCATATCAATATTTGTTGTGTTTTTTGGTTTCCAATGTATATTCTATTTTTCTTTTCTTCTACCTTCTGGTATTCAATATATTTATTCGTTTTGACTCTCCACTGCGTGCATGCTTCCTCTGCCTGGATTGACTGCTTGCCTTTGGGATACAATGTTACTGCATGTTTGTTTGTCGATTTATGTATTTGATAGTTCTCTGGCACGTGCAGATTTATTCTGCGTGTTTATGATGTCTGCTTATTGTACATTGCTCTCTGGAGGTTGCCAAAGTGAAGTACATGATTTTTTTCCTTGTGTTGTCTTCTTACTCAGTGCTAACGACATTAGAGAGTGCAATTCTTATTTACTCTAGATATCGAGTCGTCTCTTCATGCTGGGCAGCACTTGTTGCTCAGTATGTGCTTTCTAATGTGTGTCACCACTTTCTTGCTAACCTAAATCCAATAGTGTTATTATTTATGTTTGCGTAGCTTTACCCGCCCTGCTATATTTCTCTCCTAACATGGTTCACTGTTGTCCGTTCCCTTGTTCAACAGAGTTGCCTTCCCTAGCGGGATCAATAGTTGTTGTGTTCTTCTCTCGTTAGGGTATACTCTGTTGTTTCTTTGCTTCTACCTTCTCTGTTAGAAAAAAGATTTCGTACTGATCTATTCCTACTAATACAGACACTGTTTATTCATCTTTGAGTTCATTGCATAATATTATTAGTGTTCTATTGGCAAAGAAGTTCGGAACATGCATAAATATATACATTTTGTATTCGACACGTCTTTATACAAGTATAACTGGGAAGACAATTGGTATTAGAGCCACTTTAATTATATCTTATAGTCAAAATGATCAAACATGTGTAGAAACAAAGCTGGAAATTGCAAAATTCCCATACTCATAAAAAAGGAATATTCTCACTGTCTTCTCTTCTACATACCATCAAATCATGGCTTATAGTGAGGTTGCATATATAGATGTGCACAATTGATTCAGCGTGTATCTGATATTGCTATTACTTCTTATAGTGAGGAAAGCTAACATGGCCCTTTAAAATCTGTACGCAGCACCTAGGTTGTATATTTCTCTTCTAACATGGTTCATTGTTGTCCGTCTCCTTGTTCAGCAGAGTTGCCTTCTCCAGCGGGATCAATAGTTGTTTTGTTCTTCTCCCTTTAAGGTATACTATATTGTTTCTTTGCTTCTACATTGTAGTCTTAAAAAATTATCTTCGTTCTAAATACAAGTACCTTTCTTCTCTGCTACAAACATGTTCGAGTTTATCGGCATGAGACCTGTCATGGCCCCACGAAACTTCTGAATAGAGCTTGGGCCTATGAACATGTGACATTTATTCCATGTTCTGCTCAGCTTTTGGTTGCTGGTGTTTGCAGAATGCGTACTGCAACTGCACAATTGCCTGAGCGTGTATCTGATATTTTTATTACTTTAGAGTTACAAATATCTGTGAACTAATACTTTTCCCAAGGCTATTGAGGTCTGCATAGATTTACATACGTATTCAAGTAGAAGTACCTTTCTTCTATACCATGAGGCCAAATTAGTAAATGTAAATTCTTTGCCTTGCTCTGTGGACATTCTAATGATGCAGCATGTTTGAGTTTATCGGCTGGAAACCTGACATGGCCCCACAAAATCTCTGAATAGAGGCCTGGGCCTAAGTAGGTGTAACAACGCCACAAACAAGAACATATGGCATTCATTCCATGTCCTACCTAGATTTCCGTTATTGATCTTGTATGAATTATGCATCTCTGCAAAGACTGGCCTCTCTATACGTCAACGATTTTGGTTTATTAGTTTCTTCTGCAGCATCAAATGCTGTATGCATTCCTTCTTTATGGTTTTCTCTATTCCCCTGCTGCATGTGTTCTTCAACAACTATGCTTTGCTTTGCTGCATGCGTTTGTTTATTTTGGTTTCTGTATAACTCAACAGCCTTCGTTTGCCCTGGCTTTTGTAAACATCAGCACGTGCAATAGGAATGCTGCATACGTTTGTTTATTTTGGTTTCTGTGCGGCTTACTTTGGTTTACTTCAGCTTATTATGCATTCTTTTCTAACGTCCTCGTATCCATATTTCATTGCAGTTATATGCTTGTAGTAACTATTTGTCGGGTTTTTTTGGTTTCGAATATTCTTTCAGTTTTTAAATCTCCACCGTAATAGAAAATGAACATTCTAATGACGTAATGCATTCGAGTTTACTGACTGGGAACCTAACATGTTCCGTTTACCTCTATCTTTTTCCCATGATGCATGTGTTCTTTTCTCTCCCCGCTTTGCCTCGAGGCCTTAACTAACTGCTTTTCCTTTTTCTTGCATTTTGTATGGTCTTTCAGTTCGTAAATTTATGCCGTAATGCAAAATGAACGTTCTGATGATGTCATGCATTCGAGTTTATCGGCTGGAAACCTGACATGGCCCCTTAAAATCTCTGAACAGAGCCTGGGTCTAAGTAGGTGTAACAATGCCACGAACAAGAACGCATAATATTCATTTCATGCTCTATTTACTTATATGTTAATAATCTTTGGAAAATGATGCCTTCCCATTTCTGCTACCTTCCCCCTCTATTAGATAAGTGAATGTTATATTGATGTACCATGCTCACGACTCACAAAATCTTTGAATAGAGTCTGGGCCTAAGTAGGTGTAACAACGCCACGAACAGGAACATGCGACGGTCAGTTTATGTTCTATTGTGATTTTTGTTATTCACGTTTGTTAAATTTGCGCTGCTGTTACACAACTGATTTACCATGTTTTTTTCCCCGGTTCGCTTCAACACCTTCACTACATGCGTTTGTTTATTTTAGTCCCTTAGATGCCTATACTGACTGTTTTTCGTTTTCTTTGGGTTCTGAATAGTCTTTAAGTTCCTATATTTACGCCGTAATGGAAAATAGACGTTATAATGACGTCCTGCGTTCGAGTTTATCGGTTGGAAACCTGACATGGCCCCTTGAAATCTCTGAACAGAGCCTGGGTCTAAGTAGGTGTAACAATGCCCCTAACAAGAGCGCATGATATTCATTTCATGATCCATTTACTTCTATGTTATCAATCTTTGGAAAGTGCTTCCTTCCCATTTCTGCTTCCCTTTTTTTGTCCTATACGTACCTCAATACAAATACCTTGTGTTCTTCTCTCATTAGGGTATACTCTGTTGTTTCTTTGCTTCTACTTTCTCTATTAGAAAATAGATTTTGTACTGATCTACATCCTTATATAGGTATAACTGAGAATACAATTGGTATTAGAGCCACTTTGATTATATCTTTTAATTAAAATGATCAAACATGTGTAGAAACGAAGTTGGCAATTGCAAAATTCCCATATTCATGAAAAATGAATATTCTCATCGTCTTATCTTCTACATACCATAAAATCCTGGCTTATAGTAAGGTTGCATATATAGATGTGCATAATTGATTCAGCGTGTATCTGATAATGCTATTACTTCTTATAGTGATGGAAGCTAACATGGCCCTTTCAAATCTATACACAGCACCTGGGTTGTATATTTCTCTTCTAACATGGTTCATTGTTGTCTGTCTCCTTGTTCAACAGAGTTGCCTTCTCCAGCGGGATCAATAGTTGTTGTGTTCTTCGCTCTTTAAGGTATACTCTATTATTTCTTTGCTTCTAGATTATAGTTTTAAAAAATTATCTTCGTTCTAAATACAGGTGTCTTTCTTCTATGCTAGAAACATGTTCGAGTTTATCGGCCTAAGACCTGTCGTGGGCCCACGAAACTTCCTACTAGAGCATGGGCCTATGAACATGTGACATTTATTCCATGTTCTGCTCAGGTTTTGGTTGCTGCTGTTTGCAGAATGCGTACTGCAACTGCACATTTGCTTGAGCGTGTATCTGATATTTTTATTACTTTAGAGTTACAAATATCTGTGAACTAATACTTTTCCCAAGGATGTTGAGGTCTGCATAGATTTACATACGTATTCAAATAGAAATACCTTTCCACAAAGGGCTAACAAACACGTGCTGATAGGACAACAAGTATGTATGTATGCTAATAGCCTGTATTTAACATCATGAAATAATCACACATGTACACAAACGTACAAACTCAAGCTTTAACAGCTCACACAGGTGCGATAACACGCAAGCCACCACGAAATGACAACATTAAAGATCATCATCACACCTCCCACAAAGGGCTAACAAAACATATGCGTGGCGAACGACTCAACGTTCACACCACCAATTCAATCACAATTCGGAGGGCTAACACCCTAACAACAATACCAACATCATACACACCTTCTCCGACCACAAGCAGGAAATGATGGGTTTTAAAAACGAAAACCACCTTTTGAAAATAGTTTGGAAACACCAGTTGATCTTTGAGTATCATTTTACAAAAAGTTGAAAAAACATCATTGTCGAGACTTTGAAAATCATCTTGCGTTTGAACAAAAATGAGGACACTTTTCTTTTAGTGAAAAAACTTTCAAAAATATTCGACCCTCAGGTCTAAGCAAAGCATTTCCAAAATTACTGGAAAGAAAAAAAAATATATTTTGGTCCTCAAGGTGGAAGAATTTTGAAACAGATAGTTGCGCTATTAGGCGCCTTGAAAATACAATCCATTCAAAAGTACGTCTCGAATTTTATTTTCTAAGATACTCAAGGTTTTCGAAAATCTATTAGGCTAGAATGCCTAAAAACTCACATGTAACAATATTCACTTACATACAATCATAATACACACATCAACTCGCTCAAAATCAAGACAACACCTGTCTTTTACCGGAAACAACGGTCAAAAGGACGTAAATAATGACAACACTCCTCAAATAAATGAAACATGAGTCACATAAACGCATCACGAAACCGAGAATCTACATAAATATTCCATCACTTAATACAAAATCAAACAAATAGCTCGTGTCACACGAGGCACAATACAAAGAAGGGAGACTTACATCCACCGGTTGCACGAAGATGATGAACGCCCCACGATACTAATCACGACCAACCAACTCAGACGACGCGTCGCGACCTGACTCAGTCAAACAAAATCTGACGAGACAAAACTCAACAGACCCTACTTGACCCGACATCCTAGGTTTCCACAACCTAAGATCCGATACCATTTATGTAATACCCCCAATCCGCGCAGGGATATTACACGCCGTAGAACCTTTCCTCAAGGATCTACCAAGCTGGTAACAACATCGAACATCTCAACAATGCCTTTAAGGCTAAAATGACTCAGTAGACCGATTTGGTCTTTCAATAGATACATACAACTCAAACATATTACATGCCCACGCAGGGTCGACATAACACACTCCCGCATAACGGAAAGAAAACTCAATGAAATAAAATACAACTAAACCAATGACATCATACAGATCCTCGTGTGATTAGTATCATTCATCTTTCATCATCCTTCGTGCCGACCATGTGTTATGCTCCCAAACCTGAATGCAAAAACAGACATCCACCCCCCAAATACTCGGGGGATAACAAAACTCCACTGTTTTGCTAGTACAAGAACAAAGTGTAAAAACGAGCCATACAATTCACATTCCACGAATAACAATAACCAGGAATCCACAAAGATCCAAACATAACGAAGAGTACTTCCCGAGGCATGAGTTTGGGTAAAACATTCCAAAACCGAAAGATCACAAATCAAGGGAAACAATTTATAAAACAGTTTAAATGCCATCGAGAGTTTTAATAGAAAACAATTTAGGATTACCTAATCCTTATCTTTCCAAAAATCAACAGGGTCACAGCCCAAAGGTTTTGTTTTCACAAATGAACCCAACAACAATACACAAGGTTAAAACCCACGTCACGCGTCCTCGACGGACATAAAATACACACGCACCCGTGAAGTTTCACTCGTGAATCCCGGGTGAAGCCATTGGAATTCCCTCCGTGGCCCCGTCGAACCCTCCCTCGGTGAGCAAACACATTCACAAAATATACACACGCACTCATGAAGTTTTTACTCGTGAATCCAGGGTGAAGCCATTGGAATTCCCTCCGTGGCCCCGTCGAACCCTCCCGAGGTGAGCAAACACATTCACAAAACATACACACGCACTCGTGAAGTTTTTACTCGTGAATCCAGGGTGAAGCCATTGGAATTCCCTCCGTGACCCCGTCGAACCCTCCCGAGGTGAGAAAAATACATTCACACAACACACACAACAACTCGTGAAGTTTTTACTCGTTAATCCAGGGTGAAGCCATTGGAATTCCCTCCGTGATCCCGTCGGACCCCACTGAGGTGAGTAAAATATATTCACCACTCGTGAATCCAGGGTGAAGCCATTGGAAATCCCTACGTGATCCCGTCGGACCCCCCGAGGTGAGCGAAGCAATCATGCACAAATAACATATCACACCAAAGATATCCAAACAATTCACCCAGAGGCATCAAACACTTAGCAAAACATCACGTCAAACCATAACACACCGGACAGAGATAATATGTATATATATATATATATATTATCAAAGCATAACAACAACAACAACAACAACAACAAGAGCAAGCAAATTCATAGGGTTCACTTAATCACTCACATGGCACAATTTTCACAAAACACACGCGTTTGAAAGTGAGCCCTTAACGAGGCTAAACCAAATCTTTTGAAAGTTCATTTTGTGTTGGCAAACCCTGGTGGTTGTTCAACATAAACTTCTTCTGCAAGGTCTCCATTCAGGAAAGCACTCTTGACGTCCATTTGGTATACAATAAAACTCTTATGGGCGGCAAAGGCTAAAAATATCCTAATGGCTTCTAGTCTCGCTACAGGGGCGAATGTTTCATCATAATCTATGACTTCTTCCAGACTATAACCTTGTGCGACTAGTCTGGACTTGTTCCTTATAATAAGTCCATTTAGATCCTTCTTGTTCCGAAATACCCATTTAGTTCCTATGACCGATTGGTGTGTAGGTCTGGGCACAAGATACCATACATCGTTTCTTTCGAAACCGTTAAGCTCTTCTTCCATAGATGTTATCCAATGAGAGTTATTAAGAGCGTCTATGGTCGAAACAGGTTCGGACTGGGCTAAGAATACAGCGATAGTGCACATATTGAGTCTTCTAAGCTCGGATTGAGATTTCCATTCAGGAAACTGTGATATCTCAGCATCAGATTCTTCTTGTGCACAAAGTACATTTCCTTGTGTACTCTGTATTCTCCTTCGAGTAAAAACACCAGCATTTATGTTTCCAATGATCAGCTCTTGCGGGTGATCTCTCAACCATCTTCGGTCGGGTTCTAACTTAGGGTCCCGTACTGTATCGAGAGTTTCTGTAGATACAGCGTGAGCTTGTGCAGCGTCAGTTTCATCTACGTTGATTCTTACAGCTGCGGGGTTGATTTCTAAATCAACGACAGGTTCTATGGGAGTTGGAGGATCCAAGATAGAGAGTTGTTGGATGTTTTGGGTAACATCTTCTACTCCTGTAGGGTCATGGTGAGGTTCGTTGAACACTACATGAACTGATTCCTCGATCGCCAGCTTCCTTTTGTTAAAGATTCTGAAAGCTTTGCTGACGGAGGAGTATCCTACGAATATTCCTTCATCTGATTTCTCATCAAAGGTTCTAAGTTGGTCTTTCCCATTATTCAATACATAACACCTGCATCCAAAACGTGGAAATACGAAACTAACGGAGTTTTGTTGTTCCATACCTCATATGCTGTTTTGTTGTGGTGCTTGTTGACGATACAGCAGTTTTGAGTGTAACAAGCTGTATTGGTTGCTTCACCCCAGAAACGCTGTGGCAATTTGCTTACGGCAATCATTGTCCTTGTTGCTTCTTTCAACGTCCTATTCTTTGGCTCAGCAACACCATTTTGTTGAGGTGTATGGGCAGCTGAGTATTCGTGCTGTATTCCATTCTCCGAACAGTATTGCTCTATAAAGCGGTTAGTAAATTACTCAGACTGTCGGAATGAATGCACACGATACTCAATGCCTTTTCATTTTGCAACTTTCTCAGGAGCTCGGGCAGCTTTGATGTTGTTTCCTTCTTCTTGCTAAGAAAGATCGTCCAAGCATACCTGGAATAATCATCAACAACAACCATACAATATTTCTTACCTCCCAAACTTACTGGTTCTAAAGGACCGTAGAGATCCATGTGTAGCATCTCCAACACTCTTTGGGTTGATAGGTAGGATTTTCTCTTCAGGGTTGACTTGATTTGCTTGCCTTTCTGACATGGTCCGCAGACGCTGTCCTTCTAGAATGACACATTTGGCAAACCTCTAACCATTCCCTGTCTTGAGAGCTTGTTGATCGTCTTGAAGTTGACATGAGACATCCTCTTGTGCCATAACCAGCTAAGATCTGCAGTGCCTTTGGCAACAAAGCATGGAATTGAGGAGCTCATAGGCTTCCAGTCAGCAATATACATATTACCTGATCTGCTTCCTATAAGCACAACTTTCTTGGTTTGGATGTTTTTGACTCTACAACGATCTGTATAGAACTTCACCGAGAATTGTTTATCACAGAACTGGCTAATACTAAGTAGATTGTACTGTAAGCCTTCAACATATGCAACATCGGTGACTTTGAATTTTCCGACAAGTAGGTTTCCTTTCCCTCTTGTTCTTCCTTTAGATTTATCACCGAAACGAACTTTTGGACCGCGACCTTCTACAAAATCTGATAGCTTGCTCCTATCTTCGGTCATGTGTCGAGAGCATCCACTATCAAAGTACCAGGTATCCTCCTCTAGAATATCCTGTAACAAAGAAATTAGGTAGATTTAGGTCCCCTTTGATTTTTGGGTCCATGATTGTTAGTTCCTCTAGGTACCCAAGTTTTCTGGCAGCAATTGGTTTACTGTAGGGCATACTCGGTACAATGTTGCGATATCTACGGGGGGCATATCCGTAGTTGTTATAACCATGATAATTATTATGCATGAAAAATTCAGGGTTATTATTATTAATCCAGTACGAGTGCCATCTTGGAGGTGGAGCCATTTTCTTAGGCCTAACAGCTTGCCTTCTGGGTCTCCAGTTGGATTCCCAATGCTGTTGTTGATACTGAACCGACATCTGCCAGAAGACATCAAAGAAGACTACTTCATGAAGAAGGTTTTGGTATCATCAAGAAGACTTGAATGTAAGAAAGTTAAAGTCTTGGCAAATTGTCAAAAAGAGGGAAATTGTTGGGGAAAACAAGAACCCTGTATCGAAACAGCCGGGATATCCAATCCCTGTATCGAATGGTATTTGATAAGAGGTTTTGACATATATGCCAATCCGCATATAGTAAAGGAGACTGTATCGAAGTATTGAGGCATTATTCTGTATCGAAGACCTGCCTCGAATCAGCATATAGTGAAGCCCTTCAGTACAGCAAGAACTCTTATAAAAGACCAAGTATGGAAACTATCTCGAATCTCCAATACAGTTATCTTCCATACAGCTCACAACAGGACAAAGAAGGAATCTCCAAAAGTCAAGTCCCATTGAATAAAGAAGTATTTAAATACTCAAGGATAAAGTATTTAAATACTATCAGTCAACAGATCTTCAAATCCCGCTAAATCCGGATCGTGTTATAATCCCGTTGGAACGGAATCTCACTCAAACGGATACATCTCAACGGATATATATTTCAGAGACTATATATATCACATCAAGATGCTGAAGATCAGTCATCCAAGCTATCAAAATTATCAAGCTATCAAAAGTTATCATCAGAGCAAAACATATCTCCAAAGCTTACTACAACTCAGACCTAAAGAGATATACAGTGCTCATCTTCTTGAACAACACTTCATCAGCTGAAATCTCTTAAAGTCAAAGTTGTTGTTCATCCTCTGTTCTATACTTTGAACAAACCCAAATCAGCCCTGTGTGGACTGAGCAATCTGTGCTTCTCCGGAACTGTGTGTGAAGGATTTGCATTGAAGAAGACGAAGCTTCAAAACTGTGTGTGAAGAAGCAAGTCAAAGCATTAGCTCAAAACCAATCTGTGTGAACGGTTAAAGCTAAGATCTTTATATCAATCTGTGTGAACGATATATTGATTGTGTGTTGTTATAATTACGTAGTTGTGTACGTAGTAATTATAATAAACTTTTTACTCCTGTGTGGAGGACCAGTGGATGTAGAGGGGTTTACCTCGAACCACTTTAATTACTGTGTTATTTACCTTCAGTTTTTACTGTTTTAATTACTGTGATTAATTAAGTATACACTATACATTTAGTTGTTGTATCCACAACAACCTACTGTATCTAAGACTTCCGCTACGCACTCAGATTTAAAATCCGTACAGTTTGTTGTTTAAACTATTTCCCAAACTGTATCCAGTATACTTAGTGGCCAACACATTTCAAATAACCAAACAAACACATTTAGACGGGTACCAATCATCACATCCACGAAACAAGAAAAGTATGGACAAGGTACTTGCCTCGAAACCACGGTTGCAACAAGACGACGGATGAAATACGGTTGAATAGCCCCGAACCCCTGAACAATATCAAGAACGCGATAGCACCACGAGTACTACGAGAATAACACCACACGAATCACCAATCACCAAACGGAATTCAACATCGGAATCCTCGAGCACCTATAATCCTCCGGAAGGAACAATAAAAGATGATTACGACGAGAATCAAGGTGAAAACAACGGAAATCCCAACAAACTATCGAAAGGAACTCATTGGGGCATTTAATCGAACACTAAATGTGCAATAATTCCCAAGAACACTCGAATCGTCAATCGAGTTAAACAATCTCGATATATGGATATATAATCCGTGAAAAACAATTAATAACATCATACTACGCCAATGGATGTATCAAAATCGGACTAGAATCGAAATCAAGAACAATTCCCCAAAAAGTCAACTTGAAGGAAAATCAAGAAATATACCTTGATTCGACGAAGAACACGGATTGGATGATGATATAATCAACAAGAATCTTCCAAAATGCCTTGGAATTGATTAGAACCGGCCAAGAACTCGATTTCCCTAATCTCCCATCGCCAGCCGCACAAAAACGAGGAAAAAGTGAGAAAAAAACGAAGTCTGGCCAAGCCCAGGCTATATATAGCCGACAGGGTTACGACCATAACCGGCAGTGCCTTACGGCCGTAACCGGCATTCGTCCAAACCCGCACAGCGCCTGTCGATCCCTTACGGCCGTAACTGACAGGGCGTTACGGCCGTAACTCGGCACTTACGGCCGTACCCGGCAGGTCCTTAATGCCGTAACTGGCATTCGTCCGAAAACTGCCTGGCACCCGTACGACCGTAACAGACAGCCTTTACGACATTCATCCAGCCATGACTGCCGAGCATGTACGGCCGTAACCGGCACCTTACGGCCATAACTCGGCCAGGCCAGGCCCTGCTCCGGCCGTGACTCGGCCGTGGCCACTCCGACGGCCCGGACAACCCCGAAACCCGAACTTGAATATAAACCGAAGATACGGTTACGAAGTACTAGCAAAGACGAATATAAGAGCTAAGAGAACACACGATTCTGACCACCCAAAGTGTCGGAATTCGGCAATAGATGTAATTACCCCAAACTTTGGAAAATTACGAAAACGGCCCAAAATGCCCGAATAAGCATGTTATAACAGCGGAAACTCATAAAATTTTATCGAACGCATCACGATGTATGCATCTCTGAAAGTGTATGGGGACTTGTGATCGACACTGATGCGTCGGAAAGATAATTGAGTAACCCCAGGGATGCCTGATGTGGCATATGGGGATTTGTAACTTGAGAGGCGGATCGTGAACATGAGGTTATCCACCTAGGAATGTCTGACTGGGCATACAGGGTTTCGTACCCTGAGGGGCAGAACACGGATCACCATTGATTGTTGTTGAAGTGAATGTTGAGTCGAGATTTGCCACCTAGGGATGTCCAGTGGGGCGTATAGGGTTTCGTGCCTTGAGGGGCGGAACACGGATAGTCACCGGAGTGACATGAAACTATTTTCAGTTGATGAACCCCCAACAATTAATATGATGTAATAAAAGATATTCTGAAATACTAAATTGTTTTGAAGTTAAGTATCTCGAAAGGATGTTATACGGAAAATGGCTTTGGGTTGAAATGGGTGGTTTATAACTAAGGACTTGAGGTCCAAAAAGGTTTTCCGTTTTATAAACTTGTAATGTGAAATGATATTTGGGCTTATACCATAATATTTTGAAATGGTTTATAACTTCGGACCTGAAACCTTAAAAGGCTTTTCCATTTTGTAAAGTGTCCAAAATGATGACTCGTCTTCAAAAGACTTGAGTTGTTTTCTAAATATTATACCCTCTTGGGAACTTCTCTTAATATTTTTTGTTGTTTATCTATGACTAATATTTGCATGGTATATTTTGTATGATTAGGATACTTGTGCTAGCAAATTCGAATTGCTAGCCCCTTAAATAGGGGAAATACGTTTCATACATTTCAGGTATGGTTAGTTCGAGGAAGCAATCACATGGTTGGTATGGAAGATGACAACCTACGATAATCAATTAGGGTTAGAATTCTTTATATTATTGAGTTGTATCCCTTTTCTGCTACTGTATAATGACCCCCTGTGGCTATATGATGTAATTTGTTTAGGTTGTGTTACTCATGTCTTAGGTGTGACCTCATCGGTCCGTGTATTTGTAGTTTTCGACCTTATCAGACTGTATTGTTATGTAGCTTGACCATGGCCAGTCAAACATCATATTGTCTATTGCACTGTCTAGCCTGGTAGATCCTTGTGAGGAGGTTCTATAGCGTGTGAAATTCCCAAGATACGGAATCTCGGTAACACATCCAAGGTACTCGACCTGGAAAAACACATCCAAAAATCATATACTTAACACCGTGAACACATGCCACGTCATCTCACGGTTGGATCAATCACTTGTTGTCTCCTGACCACATGATCACAAGTCATGTGTCACCGTAGGTTTTCTCATACCACCATGATCACTTGCCACATCATCTCACGGTTGGATCAATCACTTGTTGTCTCCTGATCACATGATCACAAGCCATGTGTCACCTTAGGTATCCTGAGGCTCTCACGGTTTGATCAATCACTTGTTTCATCCTGACCAAATGATCACATGCCATGTGTCACCGTAGACCCTGTCCATATTCACACATTCACACACATAACACAGTACGCCAAGGATATCCAAACAGTTCGCCCAAAAGGCAACAAACACATAGTACGACACAATTGTCAAATCACAACACACCGAAATGAGATAATATATGGATATATATATTATCAAAGAACAACAACAACACCAAGCGTATTCACAGGGTTCACTTAACCATTCACGAAACACACCATTGACAAAACACACACATTTTGAAAGTGAGCCCTCAACGAGGCTAAATCGAATCTTTTGAAAGTTCCTTTCATACAACCAAACAAACATACCAAGACGATCACCAATCATCATATCCACAAAACAAGAATGTATGAACGAGGTACTTGCCTCGAATAACCACAAACGCGGAGAATCGACCGAAGTAGGTTGGCACGAACCGACTATGAACCCGCCGACTCCGCCGAATGCTAACCCGCGACAATAAACTATGAACGACAACAACCACAATGAAAATGAATTCCATAGTACGACCAAAGCCGCTGAATTGAAGGAACAAACGATGAAAGTTCGAGGGTTTTTCCCAAAACGGCTAAGAACACTAATCGACCCGGCAAAAACATGAAAACGGAATTCCAAACCGAAATATGGATATATAATCCATAGGATATGTTTAACAACATCATTTAACAACAATCGGTTTATCAAAATCGGATGGAAAACAAAATCAAGAACAAAACTCCCAAAAAGTCAACTCTAGTGAATCAAGAAAAATACCTTGATTCGACGAAGAACAATGGATTAGATGATGTTATAATCACCTAGGATACTCCAATACACCTTTGGATTGAGCAAAATAGGCCAAGATAGCGAACCCTGGTCGGCCAAGAAAAATCCGACTGTTGTCCAGTTTATATACTGGACAGCTTAGCGTGCGCTAATCCTACCTGATTAGCGTGTGCTATCAAAGCATCAGAACAAAGTTCTGCCAAAATGTACAATTAGCATGCGCTAACCACAAAAGTTAGCATGCGCTAACGAGACCTCCGGACCCAGTCCACTAGCTTCTGGACTACCTCGAACTACCAGTCAGCGTGCGCTACCAAACCCGTAGCATGCGCTAACTACTGCACCTTACCACGCGCTAACCACCTGCCCTTAGCGTGTGCTAACGGGCCTGAATCCAACTACTGACCTCTGACCCTATTGCTCGATAGTGTACGCTAAGGAGATCCCTTAGCGTGCGCTAACGCACCTAGAACTACATCAGTAGTGCTCTCAAAGCTGGTTACAATAACGGACTCCTCCGATCGAAATACCAAGTTCAAGATACGCACGGAAAGCTCCAGAATAAGATCATACTAAGAGTTTGAGCTACAGTCAAGCTCACACGCGACCATGAAAAAGGGTCAAGACAACAAATACGAATGCGGATAACCACAACTTTAGGAAATTACATAATGGCCCAAAACGCCCAAAAATCACGATACGTGATCGAATAACCAAATCGAAGTTCACAACACGTCTAACAAAGTTAAACAGACTTACGGGAAACTCGAAACAATAGTTTCGAACGAGATTCGCAAGAATCAAACTCAAGTGCGGAAAAGTCGCTAAGAAGCACGGAACTCAACAAAACAACACTGAAAACAAACTCGGATATATAAAAATGTAGAATTAATCATTCTTAGAATGATGAAACGGTTACAAGTGAGCCGTTAAAATGGACCTCTGCCAAAAAAAGAAATTTACTGAAAATTGAAATCGCGGATATTACATACTACCCTCCTTAAAAGAAATTTTGTCCCAAAACTTAAAATAAGTTGGGAGAAGCAATATCCCACCAGGAAAATCTCAACGAGATACACAAGAAATGCGTAACTTAAGCCCATTAGTGAAATGTTACAAGAAACGCAAAGAAACATACGGCGTGAAAACACGCTCAACGACAAACATTACAATGCCACAAGCAGAGACATAATAAAACCAACAAGTGCCAAGTATCACCAAACAGATAACACAATCAAGTCAATTATCCGAACAATCACAAAACACAAGGCACTATTACAAGAAAACATGCACAGTCGAAAATAGAAAATAAACACACAATGATCCGCAAGGATAACCACAAAGAATTCGGACCACGCCGAAATTCTCAAAATCCACACTAGGCATCTCCGTGTCCTTTCAGAGCAGAGACAGAATCTCAGTCCCCCAAACCTCTCAGCTACCGTCTCGCAAAACAGCTGACCAACGGTGAACGACAATTTTTCGCGGTATGGCTCGCTCGACTACAGTTATAACATGTCTTCATGCTGCTCACATTACTCACTGCAAGGGTACTACTCCTCAGATCACGCGATCGAGGAACCTTCTTGGGATGACGACATGAAGTCCCAGCCTCAGGGGCCCCCACTCTGTTGATTTCCTGAAAAGTTCGTGATAACTTTCTGTTTCTTCGACTCTGACATATGCTCAGTCGATGATACGGATAGCTCGTAGGCTAATGCCCTATCCTGATACTCTCTCAACGAAGTATAGGTGAGACCCTCCATGTAATGATGAATCTCCGGCTTCATTCGCCTAATAAAATGACAGATCTTATCTTCCTCTGTCCTTACCTGATCCTGCACATAGTTGAGCTATTTGCTAAAATCAATAATAGCTTGAGACAGCTGTACATCTTGCGGTTTCGCCGAAAAGAATTCATTAATCCTCTGATTTCTGATCGGTTCCGGACATAACTCATCTATCATGAATCTCTAGAACTCTGCCCACGTGACAACACGATCTCAAGGCTTAACAGCCCCCACTAGTTAGCAGCATCTTTGTCGAGAAGATACTGAGCGACCGACACTTTACGTTCTTCTGGACAATCAACTACCTCGAATATCTTTTCCATCTGGAAAAGCCAACTATCCCAACATAATGCATCTGTGGCACCAGCAAAACAAGGGGGATTCATACGAACCGCTTCTCGTAGCCACTTATTTGCACCAATGTTCTGGGTTACATCGGTATTACGTTGAACTGCTTGAGTCAACTGAGTCATCTGTGCAGCTAACTGCTGCAAAATAGTAGCAACATCGATACCAACACCATCACCGGCAGCATGATCCTGATCACGCATCCGGTCGCCATGGCCACGACCTCTGCCCCTCGGCATACTGAATGAGCAACCACTCAGCACAACAGAAAATCATTACACACAACACATACAACGATTACCGTCGTAAGCCAACACACATACAAAAATCACAGCAACGACGGCATCATTTGGCGATCTCAATAGCCCGAACGATAACCATCCCACAATTACAAAACATCATGAAACAATCATACATGTACACAATCGTACAAACCCACCTCCAACAGCTCGCACAGGTGCGATAACACGTAATTCACCACGAAGCGACAAACATTAAGTAACAACATCACACCTCTCACAGAGGGCTAATACAACAAATGCGTGACGAACGACTCAACGCTCACACCACCAATTCAATCACAACTCGGAGGGCCAACACCCTAACGACAATACTAACATCATACACACCTTCTCTCACCACAAGTAGGAAGTGATAGGTTTTAAAAATGAGAACCACCTTTTGAAAATAATTTTGGAAACACTAGTTGATCTTAAGTATCACCTTTCAAAAAGTAGTACAAACATCATTATCGGGACTTTTAAAAACCATCTTGCATTTGGTCAAAATGAGGATATTATTCTTTCGGTGAAAAACATTCAAAAATATTCGACCTTCGGGTCTAAGCAAATGCATTTCTAAATCATTGAAACTATCTCAAAATATTTTGGTCCTCAAAGTGGAATAATTTTGAAACATATTGTGGAACTAGAAGGCACCTTGAAAGTACGGCGAGAAAATAATCCATTTTAAAAGTACGTCTCGAAATTTATTTTCTAAGATACTCAAGGTTTTCAGAAACCCAGTAGGCCAGAATGCCCAAAACTCACACGTATCGACATTCGCTTATACACATAATAGTACACGCATCAAATCGTTCAAAATCAAGACAATACATGTCTTTTACCGAAAAATAAACAGTCAAATATCACAGTCGAAAACCGCCTAGGATCGGGGCGAAACCACTGATCCCACTCGAGGCCTCTAAGGACCCTCCCGAGATGGCTAGCAAATCAAACTCGAGAATCCAGAGTGAAGTCATAGATTCCCCCGAGACCTCGTAGGACTCTCTCGGGGTGAGCAAAACAAGCACATATACATTTCCTTTCCATATTAGGCACAAAAGTTTCACGAGAACACTTGCAAAACGAGCAAATCCTTTCGAAAATCAATAGCAGCGGACAAAAACAACAGTCGAAAAGACATAAACAGCGACAACACTCCCCATATCAACGAAATATGAGTGTCAAATAAACACACATCATGAAACCAAGAATCTACATAATGATTCCACCACCTAACAAATAATCATACAAGTAGCTCGTGCCACGAGGCAAAATACAATGAAGGGAGACTTATATCCACAGGCCGCACAAAGATGATGATTGCCCCATGATACTAATCACGACCAACAAACTCAGACAACGCGTCGAGACATGACTCAGTCAGACAAAATCCAACGAGACAAAACTCAACAGACACAACTTGATCGAAAGCCTAGGTTTCCACAACCTAAGCTCCGATACCATTTATCTAACACCCCCAATCTGCTCAGGGATATTACATGCCGTAGACCCTTTCCTCAAGGATCTACCAGGATCGTAACTAAAATCAAATATCTCAACATCTCCTTTAAGACTAAAAATACTCAGCAGACCGATTTGGTCTTTCAATTAATACGTACAACTCAATCTCAATACATGCCCACGCAGGGGTCAAAATACAACACACTCCCATATAACGGGGAAAATACTGCAGCGGAAATGAAGTACAACCAAACCAATACGACATCGTATGGATGCTCATGTGATTAGTATCAATCATCTTTCATCATCCTTCATGCCGACCCTGTGTTATGCTCCCAAAAACCTGAATGCAATACATACATCCACCCCCCGATTACTCGGGGGTTAGCAAAACTCCACTATTTTGCTAGTGCAAGTACTAAGTGCAAATATGAGTCATACTAATCATATTCCAAGAATAATAATAACCAGGAATCCTCAAAGATTCAAACAAAATAAAAAGTACTTCCTGAGGCAAGAGTTTGAGTAAAATTTTCCGAATTCAAAAGATCACAAATCATGAGAACAGTTTGTAAAATGGTTTAAAATGCCCTCGGGAGTTTTAATGGAAAACAAATTAGGATTATCGAATCCCTCTCTTTCCAAAACCAACATGGTCATAGCCCAAAAATTTGCTTTCTCAAATAAAAACCAACAACAATTCATAGTGTTCAAAACCCACATCACGTGTCCTCAACGGACATAAAGTCAACAAACATACCACCCAAGATACGAAATCTCGGTAACACATCCAAGGTACTCGACCCGGAAAAACACATCCAAAAATCATATACATAACACCGTGGATACATGCCACATAATCTCACAGTTGAATCAATCTCTTGTTGTCTCCTGACCACATAATCACAAGTCATGTGTCACCATAGGTTTTCTCATACCACCGTGATCACTTGCCACGTCAACTCACGGTCGGATCAATCACATTTTGTCTCCTGACCACATGATCACAAGCCATGTGTCACTGTAGGTATCCTGAGGCTCTCACGATTTGATCAATCACTTGTTGCATTCTGACCACATGATCACATGCCATGTGTCACCGTAGACCCCGCCCATATTCACACATTCACACGGATAACACAGTACGCCAAGAATATCCAAACAATTCACCCAAAAGGCAACAAACACATAGTACGACACAATTGTCAAATCACAATGCACCGAAATGAGATAATATATGTATATATATTATCAAATCACAACAACACCAAGCGTATTCATAGCATTCACTTAACCATTCACGAAACACACGCATTTTGAAAGTGAGCCCTTAACGAGGCTAAACCGAATTTGAAAGTTCCTTTCATACAACCAAACAAACATACCAATACGATCACCAATCATCATATCCACAAAACTAGAATGTATGAACAAGGTACTTGCCTCGAATAACCACAAACGCGGAGAATCGACCGAATTAGGTTGGCACGAATCAACTATTAACCCGCCGACTCCGCCGAACACTAACCCATGACAATAAACTATGAACGACAACAAACAGAATGAAAATGAATTCCATAGTATGACCCAAAGCCGCTGAATTGAAGGAACAAACGATGAAAGTTTAAGGGTCTCCCCCAAAATGGCCAACAACACTAATCGACCCGACAAAAACATGAAAACAGAATTCCAAACCGAAATATGGATATACATTCCGTAGGATATGTTTAACAACATCATTTAACAACAATCGGTTTTATCAAAATTAGATGGAAAACAAAATCAAGAACAAAACTCCCAAAAAGTCAACTCTAGGGAATCAAGAAAAATACCTTGATTCGGCGAAGAACAATAAATTAGATAATGTTATAATCACCTACGATACTCCAAAATACCTTTAGATTGAGCAAAATCGGCCAAGATCGTGAACCCTGGTCTCCCTTGACTTACTCCCGCGGAGAGAAGAGGAAATGAGGGTGAAAATGAGAATAATGACTGCTGTCCAGTTTATATGCTGGACAGCTTAGCGTGCGCTAATCCTACCTGATTAGCGTGTGCTATCGAAGCATCAGAACAAAGTTCTACCAAAATGTACAGTTAGCGTGTGCTAACCACCAAAGTTAGTGTGCGCTAACGAGACCTCCAGACCCAGTCCAGTAGCTTCTTGACTGCCTCGAACTACCAGTCAACGTGCGCTACCAAACCCGGTAGCGTGCGCTAACTACTGAACCTTAGCGCGCGCTAACCACCTGCCCTTAGAGTGCGCTAACGGGCCTGAATCCAACTACTGAACTCTGACCCTGTTGCTCGATAGAGTGCGCTAAGGAGATCCCTTAGCGTGCGCTAACGCACCTAGAACTACAGGAGTAGTGCTCTCAAAGCTGGTCACAACAACGGACTCCTCCGATCGAAATACCAAGTTCAAGATACGCACGAAAATCTCTAAAATAAGATCATACTAAGAGCTTGAGCTGCAATCAAGCTCACACGCGACCATGAAAAGGGTCAAGACAACAAATACGAATGCGGATACCCACAACTTTTGAAAATTACAAAATGGCCCAAAACGCTCGAAAATCACGATACGTGATCGAATAACCAAACCGAAGTTCACAACACATCTAACAAAGTTACACAGACTTACAGGAAACTCGAAACAACAGTTTCGAACGAGATTCGCAAGAATCGAACTCAAGTGCGGAAAAGTCGCTGAGAAGCACGGAACTCAACAAAACGATACCGAAATGAACTCGGATGCCAAAAAGTTCAAAATTAATCATTCTCAGAATGATGAAATAGTCATAAGAGAGCCGTTAAAATGGACTCCTACCAAAAATTTTTTTTACTGAAAATTGAAATCGCGGATATTACAATATTTTCGTGCGAAACAGTAACGATTAGATCCGTATATTGCACACATACGTAAGCACTTCACGGTTTCACGTATCACTATGTCGTGGATATTGTTAAGAGAAGTTTCAGATCTACTGAGCTATTCCTTCTGTTCATCAGCATGTTTTTGGCAATTTGAGTAGCTTACGGCCGTACGGTTGTTACGACCATATGCCTTGTCAGTTACGTACGAAAGTTCCATTTGATGCCATCGTGATCCTTGTGTTCATTCAGCTGTCCTGGGTAGATATATTTGTTGTGATGCTATTTGTTGCCCTATGTTGTTATATTTTGCTGAGTTGGTCTTTTCGATATGTTGTTATGCGATGTTGTTTTGTTATATTGAACAATTGTATGTTCATTATGCTGAGAAGATGAGACTGAGGTGTTCGTCGTGGTCGTAACCATAAGCATGGTGAGATGACTTGTTCTTTTTCGAACACCGATCAGCCCAGTATAAATGGTCATGAAGACTAATCGGGTGATCAGAGGCAAGCAACTGGAGATAATGTTGACTGGATCACCACCATTCTTCAACAAGTGGCAGCTCAATTTGGCCGGGATGAATCAGGGTGGGGATCAGAATGAGCCCTCAGTTGTGGACAATGGAGGTAGTAAGTGGCTCCAAGACGTGATGAGAATGTATCTGCCTAATTTTGTGGGTTCCTCTGATCTGTTGAGTTGGGATAACAGGCTCTTCTCGATGGGAAGAAAATTGATATGGTAGCTTGTCCTGATGAGAGGAGGGTACCTATGACAGAGGCTGGTTCATAAACTAAGAGATAATACCTTTTGTAGTTTCATCAGAGGGTCATATAAGTGAGCTTATTTAACTTGGTGTTTTTATAATTCTTCCAGAGTGACCCCCTACATTTGTTCAGTCCGATAGTCTTACTCCCACAACGAAGTAAGGTGAGCAGTGCGAATACATGTTTAAACTGTAACCGTGATGGCCCTACACAGAATAATTTTCGTTAGCCGCATGTTAACTATTTTAAGTGTGGTCAAGTGGGGCACCAAGTGCTGCATTGTGAGACCGTTGTGATGTTCGGGAATCTGGGTTCTGCTCTTACTCTTGGAGATCCCAGCAGTACCTGGTGAGGGTGGTTCCTGTGTTGTTTTGTGCTTGAACGCTTTTGTTTTATATTGTGGCACTTTATTATTTATTGTTTTAAGTTTTAAAGGAAACTTACTTTTTGGAGGGTAGAATGTAATACACGAGAATCTTGGTCCGTTTGTATGGAATTAATTATCATTTTGTGCCGGATATTTTCTCTTCGATAATGATTATGTGGAACTATTTTTCCAGTGTATACTCTATAGTGCATCATGTTTTAGTTTTCGTCGAGCCTGACTTCTCGTCACATTGGCCGAATTGGTTGTAGGCTTGTACATGTGACACTATATGTTGTGCTTCGTCATATGATTGTTCTCATTGTGGATCGTCTGATCTTCATTGCTAGTTGCGGGTCGTGGTAACTTGTCAGGAGGTTGGGTTGTTGTACTAATTTGAGGACTGTGCTGATGTCAGCATAGGTGGCATACATTATGTCTTTGAAGCAACATAAACATACCTATTGGTTGAGTCATTAGCCTCTACGGAGACTCTAGCGTACGCTGCATGAGGCAAATAGTGTACTTTAACCCTCATTGCGTACATAACACTTGGATGTTTGCGTACGTTAACATACCTGTAGGTTCGAGGCAGTGGCATCTGAGTTGAGCATTATGTACATAATATTAGGTTGCTTGTGCAAATAAGCGATGTTGTGTATGTTAACCATGCAACATAGCGTACATATCATGTTGCGGTCTATATATAGGTGGGCAACAGACTTCATTTTGCGTTTTTCATCACTTTTTTTTTCATTACCTTCCCGCAGTCGATTGGGATGATCTGGGGGCAAGAGTGGGTGGGAATTTCATCATTCATCAATGTATTTGAGTTCCTAGCAAGGATTAACACCATCTAATCCTTGTTCTTCATCAGATCGAAGGTAGTGTTCTTGAATCCCTGTTTTATTCTTGATTTTGATTCTAGTCCGATTTTGATATACCAGTTGGTATTATCAGATGTTATTAGTCGTATTCTATGGATTGTATTGTAACACCCCCAATCCGCTCAGGGATATTACACGCCGTAGAACCTTTCCTCAAGGATCTACCAGGCTGGTAACGACATATAACAACTCAACCATGCCTTTAAGGCTAAAACGACTCAGTAGACCGATTTGGTCTTTCAATTAATACATACAACTCAAATACAACTCATGCCCACGCAGGGGTCAAATACAACCACACCCGTACAACGGGAAAATATAGCAGCGGAAAAATAGAGTACAACTGAACCAATAAACAAAGTACGGTTCCTCATGTGATTAGTATCGATCATCTTTCATCATCCTTCGTGCCGACCCTGTGTTATGCTCCAAAACCTGAATGCAAAAACAGACATCCACCCCCCGAATACTCGGGGGTTAGCAAAACTCCAATGTTTTGCTAGTGCAAGAACAAAGTGCAAATACGAGCCATACAATTCACATTCCACGAATAACAATAACCAAGGATCCTCAAAGATCCAAACGAAACGAAAAGTACTTCCCGAGGCAAGGGTTTGAGAAAACATTTCAAAATCGAAATATCATAAATCAATGGAAGTAATTTATAAAATGGTTTAGAATGCCATCGAGAGTTTTAATAGAAAACAATTTAGGATTATCAAATCCTACTTTTCAAAATCCAAAAGACAAAAGGGGTCACCGCCCCAAAGGTTTACTTTCTGAAAAATGACATTAACCAAACCGTTGGGATTTTAGCCCCAAATCCGTAAAACGACTTTTACAAAACCATTGGGATTTTAGCCCCAAATCTCATCAACTCACAGTACACAAGAACGACCACAAGGTTCGTATCCCAACATCAAAATCCACAAATAAAGGATTTAAAACAAACAACAAAATACTCCAGTGCCATCCTAGCCAAGTAAGCCCAACGAACAACTTACCTCTTACACACTTAGTCAATGCATGCAATCATGAAAACCGTTCAAAAGCACTCATTTCCGGAAATGCCATAATCAAATCACATTTGCAAAATGCACCACAATTAACCGTGGATCCACCCCTCCGTGGACCCCTACCGAGACCCCGTCGGATCTAACCCGTAGTGGTTAAAAGCAAGCTCGCGGATCCACCCCTTTGTGGACCCCTACCGAGACCCCGTCGGATCTAACCCATAGTGAGCATACACACACACACGTTACTCATGCAATACTAATATGCTAAGAATGTAAGTTCATTAAGAATACTCACTAGAGATGGCCATTAACTCGACACCATTATCAAACTCTTCAAAACACAATAACAAGATTAAATACGGAATACACGATTCCATAACTTTAAACAATAGGAGTATCATCATCAAATCCTTAAACGTTCAAAATAATCAAATCATAATAAATTCCCAAAACACAACGTTCACAAAACACACACGCGTTTTGAAAGAGAGCCTTTAATGAGGCCAAACCGAAATCTTTTGAAAATTCATTTCAAACAACCAAACAAACACACCAAGACGATCACCGATCATCATATCCACAAAATAAGAAAAGTATGGGCAAGGTACTTGCCTCGAATAACCACAACGCGGAGAATCGGCCGAAGTAGGTTGGCACGAACCGACTATGAACTCGCCGACTCCACCGAACGACAATCCACAACAATGAACTACGAACGAAAACAATAACAACGAAAATGAATTCCAAAGAACAACCCAAAGCCGCTGAATTCAAAGAACAAATGACGAAGGTTCAAGGATTTCCCCCAAAACGGCCAAAACACGATTCGTTCCGTCAAAACCCGAAAACGGAATTCCAAGTTGAAATATGGATATACAATCCATAGAATATGTTTAACAACATCATTTAACCATAATCGATCCATCGAAAACGGATGAAAAACGAGATCGAGGACAAATCCCTCAAAAAGTCAATTCGAAGGAAATCAAGAAATATACTTCGATTCGACGAAGAACAATGGAATAAATGATGTTAAACACAAGAATACTACCAATATTAATCATACCCATCATGACTTAATCAACAACACGGAACGAATCGGACGAAAATGCAAAAATCCCCAAATTCACGAAATTAGGGTTCTAAGGAAGATTACCTTGATTCGCTGGATCAAAGGATGATAACGGACGATTGATTGATGTTATGAACTCAAGAACTTCATGGATTTGTTGTTAAACAACGTGGCTTCGTGACCCATGAATCGCCACCCGCGGACGGAGTAGGAAGGAAGTGAAAAACGAAGTGAAATGTGACTGCTCAACCATATTTATACTGGGCCGGACTAGCGCGCGCTAGGCTGCCGAGCTAGCGTGCGCTATCGGCCCAGGCCGCGATCCAGTGGCCTCACTGCCCTACTGACTCGGCCAGGTAGCGTGCGCAGCCTTCCGGCCGTGGCGTGCGCTACCTGCCGGCCGTAGCGTACGCAGCGTCCGACAGTAGCGTGCGCTACCTGCCGAGCATGACCGATTCCAGAACCCCCAGGACTCCACTGCCCAGGCCCGCTAGCGTGCGTTAGGCCATCCGGTAGCGTGCGCTACACCTGCCGGTTAGCGCGCGCAGCCTTCCGGCCGTAGCGTGCGCTACGCCGGTTCCTGCCGCACCCGTCCGGCCGGTGCCCGCAATCGTCCGGCCAGTCCCGCAACCGTCCGGCCAGTCCCGCAACCGCCAGGGCTCGACGACCCGATTTCCGAAAACGCACGGAACGAACACGACGAAAAGTTCGCGGACGACATAAACGACTCGAAATGAAAACGTAATACCATAATTAGTCATACGCGACCAAGAAACGGGTCGAGACAACAATTACAGATACGGATACCCGTAACTTTCAAGAAATTACAAAATGGCCCAAAACGCCCGGAAATCACGATACGTGATCGAATAACCAAACCGAAGTTCACAACACGTCTAACAAAGTTAAACGGACTTACGGGAAACTCGAAACAGCAGTTTCGAACGAGATTCGCAAGAATCGAACTCAAGCGCGGAAAAGTCGCTAAAAAGCACGGAACTCAACAAAACGAACTCGGATGTCAAAAAGTGTAGAATTAATCATTCTCAAAATGACGAAACGGTCATGAGCGAGTCGTCAAAACGGACTCCGACCGAAAAAAGAAATTTACTGAAAATCGAAAATTGCGGATATTACATTCTACCCTCCTTAAAAGAAGTTTCGTCCCGAAACTTAAAACAAGTAGGGAGAAGAAATATTCCGCCAAGAAAAACTCAACGAGATACACAAGAATGCGTAACTAACACCCAACGGCGAAATGTTACAAACAACGCAAAGGAATATACGGCGTGAAAACACGCTCCACGGCGACCAACACAACGTCGCTGTTAGGGATATAATAAAACAAACAAATGACAAGCGTCATCAAATGGATAATATAGACAAGTCAATTATCCGACAATCACAAAACACAACGAACGAAAATCAATATGATTGACCAACCCAACGGTACATCAATCAAAACGCGAGCCAACCGCTGAACAAACACGGAATCCCACCGCCTAAGGGCTGGAAGATCGAAAACGAAACTAATTTCCCGAACTTAAGGGAATTACAAAGGAGCCTGAATGCTCAACAATCATGAAACGAGAACAAAAACCGAACAAACAAACGATCGAGACAACAAAAATCGAACAATCATGTCCGAAACACGAAGGATAATAAAATTCAAACAACAACTCCCAGGATGATCTGGTGAGAACTACAAGACATGCATTCCCATAAGATCCACAGGAAAGGGAATAGCGATTGAAAAGTCACAACGACAAACGAGTTATTCCGAAACGATACCACACTCGTTCGATAAACAAAGACAAGGGGTAGGACAAGGTCAGAAATGTCAATGAACATAATGAGTCGACAGAGTCGAAAACACAAGAGTTCCAAATCCGATCCACTTCGAATAAAAGAACTAATAGAACCAGATGATGTCACTCCCAAACAAGGTTCACAAGAATCGAACCGAACCCGAAAAAGTAACATCGATAACCAGATCGACCCACAACAAGATCACAGATCGTTCGGACGATGAAACCGAAATACAGAACAAGTTCATAAAGTGTCAACGAACATGAGCGAATCGATAGACTGGGGAAAGAGAAAATACAGAAGTCAAAATAGTACGGGCATTACCTCCGACCTCGTCCACGAAATTCACAAAAAAAAAACGGAAGCAAGGCAACAAGACATTAAACAATCGACACATAACGGAACGATCACCGATGCACACGGTCATACCATACCAAGCTCTAACAGCTCGCACATACGCGACAACGCAGAAATCACCACGAGGCGACAACATTCAATACCAACATTCCGCCTCTCACAGGGGGCTAGCACAACCAATGTGTGGAAAGCGTCTCAACGCTCACACCGCCAATTCGATCATACTCGGGAGAAAGTATCAAAATGACAACGCGAACATCATACATACATACCCAGCCCTCAAACGGGAATGGATAGGTTTTTAAAAATGAAAAACCTCATTTTGAAAATAATTTGAATAATACCGGTTGATCTTGAGTATCACCTTTCAAAAATTACAAACGTGAAACATCGTTATCGAGACATTGGAGAACCATTTCGCATTTGATAAGAATGAAGACACTTTCTCTTAGTGAAAACTTTCAAAATATTCGACCCTCGGGTCTAAATAAAAGTGTTTCTAAAACATTGAAAATATCTCAAAGCATTTTGGTCCTCGAAGTAGAAATTTTTTGAAATATATTGTGGCACCTTGGATGTACCACATGAAAATAACTCATTTGAAAAGTATGTCTCGAAATTTATTTTTCTAGGATACTCAAGGTTTTCAAAAATCCAATAGGCCAGAATGCCCAAAACTCACACATATCGACGTTCACTAAAACAACTCCTAGCACACGCATCAAAAAGTTTAAAATCAAGACAATACATGTCTTTAAACGGAAATAAACGATAAAATGCCACATTCAGAACAAAACCACTGATAAAATACCCTCCCGCACTGGCTAGTGAACAAGTCGAACGGGTATAAGCACAAAACTTCCACAATAGAACTTGTAAAACGTGCAAATCGATTCGAAAATCAACAGCCACGGACAAAAACAACAATAAAAGACATCACAAGCGACGACACTCCTCGTATAAATCAAATATGAGAGTCGACTAAATAAATATCGTGAAATCAAAATTCACATAAGGATTCCATCACTTAACAAATAATCATAAAATAGCTCGTGTCACACGAGGCACAACACAAAGAAGGGAGACTTACTTTCACAGGTCGCACGAAGATGATGATCGCCCCACGATACTAATCACGACCAACAAACTCAAACGACGCATCGCGACACGACTCAGTCCGATAAAATCCGACGAAACAAGACTCAAACAACACGACTTTACCCGACAGCCTTGGTTTCCTCAACCTAAGCTCTGATACCATTTATGTAACACCCACAATCCGCTCAGGAATATTACACGTCGTAGAACCTTTCCTCAAGGATCTACCAGGCTGGTAACGACATATAACAACTCAACCATGCCTTTAAGGCTAAAACGACTCAGTAGACCGATTTGGTCTTTCAATAAATACATACAACTCAAATACAACTCATGCCCATGCAGGGGTCAAGATCTGACCACACCTGCATAACGGAAAATATAGCAGCGGAAAAATAGAGTACAACTGAACCAATAAACAAAGTACGGTTCCTCATGTGATTAGTATCGATCATCTTTCATCATCCTTCGTGCCGACCCTGTGTTATGCTCCAAAACCTGAATGCAAAAACAGACATCCACCCCCCGAATACTCGGGGGTTAGCAAAACTCCACTGTTTTCCTAGTGCAAGAACAAAGTGCAAATACGAGCCATACAATTCACATTCCACGAATAACAATAACCAAGGATCCTCAAAGATCCAAACGAAACGAAAAGTACTTCCCGAGGCAAGGGTTTGAAAACATTTCAAAATCGAAATATCATAAATCAATGGAAGTAATTTATAAAATGGTTTAGAATGCCATCGAGAGTTTTAATAGAAAACAATTTAGGATTATCAAATCCTACTTTTCAAAATCCAAAAGACAAAAGGGGTCCCGCCCCAAAGGTTTACTTTCTGAAAAATGACATTAACCAAACCGTTGGGATTTTAGCCCCAAATCCGTAAAACGACTTTTACAAAACCATTGGGATTTTAGCCCCAAATCTCATCAACTCACACTACACAAGAACGACCACAAGGTTCGTATCCCAACATCAAAATCCACAAATAAAGGATTTAAAACAAACAACAAAATACTTCAGTGCCATCCTAGCCAAGTAAGCCCAACGAACA
This sequence comes from Orobanche coerulescens, assembly GCA_033398695.1. Lineage (NCBI taxonomy): Eukaryota > Viridiplantae > Streptophyta > Magnoliopsida > Lamiales > Orobanchaceae > Orobanche > Orobanche coerulescens. Next base: position 100,784,931 of record CM065805.1, read on the forward strand.
ACTTACCTCTTACACACTTAGTCAATGCATGCAATCATGAAAACCGTTCAAAAGCACTCATTTCCGGAAATGCCATAATCAAATCACATTTGCAAAATGCACCACAATTAACCGTGGATCCACCCCTCCGTGGACCCCTACCGAGACCCCGTCGGATCTAACCCGTAGTGGTTAAAAGCAAGCTCGCGGATCCACCCCTCCGTGGACCCCTACCGAGACCCCGTCGGATCTAACCCATAGTGAGCATACACACACACACGTTACTCATGCAATACTAATATGTTAAGAATGTAAGTTCATTAAGAATACTCACTAGAGATGGCCATTAACTCGACACCATTATCAAACTCTTCAAAACACAATAACAAGATTAAATACGGAATACACGATTCCATAACTTTAAACAATAGGAGTATCATCATCAAATCCTTCAACGTTCAAAATAATCAAATCATAATAAATTCCCAAAACACAACGTTCACAAAACACACACGCGTTTTGAAAGAGAGCCTTTAACGAGGCCAAACCGAAATCTTTTGAAAATTCATTTCAAACAACCAAACAAACACACCAAGACGATCACCGATCATCATATCCACAAAATAAGAAAAGTATGGGCAAGGTACTTGCCTCGAATAACCACAACGCGGAGAATCGGCCGAAGTAGGTTGGCACGAACCGACTACGAACTCGCCGAATCCACCGAACGACAATCCACAACAATGAACTACGAACGAAAACAATAACAACGAAAATGAATTCCAAAGAACAATCCAAAGCCGCTGAATTCAAAGAACAAATGACGAAGGTTCAAGGATTTCCCCCAAAACGGCCAAGAACACGATTCGTTCCGTCAAAACCCGAAAACGGATTTCCAAGTTGAAATATGGATATACAATCCATAGAATATGTTTAACAACATCATTTAACCATAATCGATCCATCGAAAACGGATGAAAAACGAGATCGGGGACAAATCCCTCAAAAAGTCAATTCGAAGGAAATCAAGAAATATACTTCGATTCGACGAAGAACAATGGATTAAATGATGTTAAACACAAGAATACTACCAAGATTAATCATACCCATCATGACTTAATCAACAACACGGAACGAATCGGACGAAAATGCAAAAATCCCCAAATTCACGAAATTAGGGTTCTAAGGAAGATTACCTTGATTCGCTGGATCAAAGGATGATAACGGACGATTGATTGATGTTATGAACTCAAGAACTTCATGGATTTGTTGTTAAACAACATGGCTTCGTGACCCATGAATCGCCACCCGCGGAAGGAGAAGGAAGGAAGTGAAAAACGAAGTGAAATGTGACTCGCCACCATATTTATCTTTGGGCCGGACTAGCGCGCGCTAGGCTGCCGAGCTAGCGTGCGCTATCGGCCCAGGCCGCGATCCAGTGGCCTCACTGCCCTACTGACTCGGCCAGGTAGCGTGCGCAGCCTTCCGGCCGTGGCGTGCACTACCTGCCGGCCGTAGCGTACGCAGCGTCCGACAGTAGCGTGCGCTACCTGCCGAGCATGACCGATTCCAGAACCCCGTGACTCCACTGCCTGTGCCCGCTAGCGTCGTTAGGCCATCCGTAGCGTGCGCTACACTGTCGGTTAAGCGCGCAGCCTTCCGGCCGTGGCGTGCGCTCGCGGTTCTGTCGCACCCGTCCGGCCGGTGCCTGCAATCGTCCGGCCCGCCACCGTCCGGCGATCCTGCAACGCGTGGCTCGACGACCCGATTCCGAAACGCACGCAGGCGAACACGACGAAAAGTTCGCGGACGACATAAACGACTCAAAATGAAAACGTAATACCATAATTAATCATACGCGACCAAGAAACGGGTCAAGACAACAATTACAGATACGAATACCCGTAACTTTCAAGAAATTACAAAATGGCCCAAAACGCCCGGAAATCACGATACGTGATCGAATAACCAAACAGAAGTACACAACACGTCTAACAAAGTTAAATGGACTTACGGGAAACTCGAAATGGCAGTTTCGAACGAGATTCGCAAGAATCGAACTCAAGCGCGGAAAAGTCGCTAAAAAGCACGGAACTCAACAAAACGACACCGAAACGAACTCGGATGTCAAAAAGTGTAGAATTAATCATTCTCAGAATGACGAAACGGTCATGAGCGAGTCGTCAATACGGACTCCGACCGAAAAAAGAAATTTACCGAAAATCGAAAATTGCGGATATTACATGTATATCCATATATTGTATTCATTCAATTCAGTTGACGTTTTTTGCATTCTTGAGAAACTTTGAACATTTAATGCTCGATTAAATATTTTAATGAGTTTTCCTTCGGGGCGTGGGTGTGGTTTCTGTCGTTATTGGTTGTCGTTCTTGTAGAAATCGTATTATCGGTATTTTCTCATGTTGGTTGTAGGTTTTGAGGCTTTCTGGTCGAGCCGTGTTCATCGGAATATTAGCGTGGTGATTCCGAGGTAAGTATTCTTGTCCATATGATTTGTATCTTGCGAGTTGAAGTTGAGTAACAAATTGATGATAGTTGCTCATTCTCATTGATTGTGCATTATGTGAACTGTCGTCGTTAGTATCTAGTTATGTACTGATGTAACTGATCGTTCATTGTCGTGGTATTATGTCATGAGATGATTTAGTTGGTTTATTATGCTTTTGATGTGCATTGTGTCGTGTTTGGATTGATAGATATTTGTTGAGTTGGTACGCTCATATACTTGGATGTGTATTTTAATTGCGGATCGATCATTGGACGGGTTGTGTTGATGGTGTGTTGTTGTAATGATTGTCGTGATGCTGTTTGTGTATTTTGTGGTGTAATTAAACGTGTAATATTTGTGATCGCTGTTGTGATGTTGATTGTGTATATAAGCGGGAAAATGGTTGTTGAGTAGAGATTATCCACCTAAGGATGTCCGACGGGGCGTATAGGGTTTCGTACCTTGAGGGGTGGAACAGGAATAATCATCAGATCATGCATATGAATGATAAATGTTGTATTGTTCACCCAGGATACCTGACGGGGCGTATGGGGATTCATACCTTGAGGGGCGTATCGCGAACATGAGGTTATCCACCTAGGGGTGTCCGGCTGGGCATATAGGGTTTCGTACCTTGAGGGGCAGAACACAGATCACCATAGATTGTTGTGGAAATAAATGTTGAGCCGATATTTTCCACCTAGGGATGTCCGACGAGGTGTATAGGGTTCGTAGCTTGAGGGGTGGAACATGGATAAACATCGGAGTGACATGAAACTATTTTAGGTTGATGAATCCCCAACGATATGTGATGTAAGATATTTTAGAATACTAAATTAATTTGAAGTGAAGTATTTCGTAAGGATGTTATACGAAAAATGGCTTTGGGTTGAGACCCTAACGTTTGAACGGTTTATAACTAACAACTTGAGGTCTAAAAAGGTTTTCCGTTATATAAAACTCTTGTAATGTGAAATGAGATTTGGACTGAGACCCTAATATTTTGAAATAGTTTATAACTTCGGACGTTAAGCCTTAAAAGGATTTTCCATTTTCTAAAATATCCGAGATGATGACTCATTTTCAAAAAGACTTGAGTTGTTTTCTAAATATTATAACCTCTCGGGAACTTATCTTACTGTTTGTCGTTGTTTTTCTATGACTAATATTTACATGGTATATTTTGTATGATTAAGATACTTGTATTAGAAAATTCGAATTGCTAACTCTTAAAATGGGGGTTCGAGGAAGCAGTCACAGGATTGGTATGGAAGATGACAAGCTGCGATACTAATCAATCGGAGTCAGAATTCTTTATATTGTTGAGTTGTATCCCATTTTCTCTACTGTATATCGGCCCCTTCATGGGTATATGATGTAATTTCTGTAGGTTGTGTTACTTATGTCTTGGGTGTGGCCTCATCAGTCCGTGTATTTTGAATTTCTGACCTTATCGATCTGTATTTTTATGTAGCTTGACCCTAGCTAGTCAAACATCACATTGTCTATTGCAGTGTTAGCCTGGTAGATCCTTGTGAGAAGGGTCTACGGCGTGTGATATTCCCGTGTGATCTACGGGGGTGCTATAGACATAACTATGCAAGGGAAACCAAGATTTATTCGATAGAATCCCAACCGAATGTTTGATACATGAAATAATTTAACAAAAATATCTCCGATACCTGGGAATATGTGTTATGTGGCTCTACCAGTACGGTAGTAGCATGACTTTCGAAAACAATTTCTCCGACGAGTCAAACTGATTTTTGGAGATTCCAAATTTTTGAAATATTTGTGAAATTGCTATATTTGCGATGCTGGTGTGTGTAGGTATTGTGTTGAGACTTCCTATGGGAGTCGTATGCTAGTATCACGGTAGATCATTGGCTTCACGCACCTGTAAGTATGTTGTTTTGGTTATTCGCTTATGGCAACGATTAACTGTTTTCATGATGAGTTTCGATATTTGGTCGGGATGTTGTCTGTGACAGAATTGCAAGTTTCGAGGATGAAACTTATTTAAAGAGATTTAGTATGTAATATCCTGGAATTTCAGTATAAATATTTAACATTATTTTACCCGAGTTATATTGCACAACGCAGGATATTACAGTATGCATAATATGATTTAAATACTGAGACAATCGTATTGGAATAATAGTCATACTTGGTTGACAATCACATTTGAGGATATTGTGTATCAGGTGTATCGTATGAAAATGTTATCGGAATATATGTATTCAGTATGTCGCGTGTACGTATTCAGTATATTGAGACGACGGGTGTGAGCTGTTGTAGATGGCTAAGTATAAAATCAATTACGTACATTAGGCATAGGAGCTAACGTACGTAAAATTTCAACCTTAACATACATTAAGTTGGGTCCATAAAGTACGTTATGAAGGGAATCGGACAGTTCCGAGTTGTGATCGGTGAATGGTCCCGGTGTCAACTACTTTCGGCGCAGATGTGGACATGTGAGTCAACATTGAGCTTCACATACGCTAAGAACAGCTCATTACGTACGTAAACGAGTATGATACTGTAGCAAGTCAATAGCTACATTACGTACGCTATGGCACGGACACTACGTACATAATATATGGAACGAAATAAGGGAGTGAGCCATAGATGCTGATTACGTACGCTATGCAGGACATGTAGCATACATTAAAAGGTCTTATGTACGTTAATGTTGGGTGTTAACGTACGTAACGAGTTGTGCATATTATATATTAAGGATCGGTCTTTCATTTCCTCACGAGGAAAAACAGAATTTTTCCACCCCAGCTTCGTCCCTATTTACTTTTAATCCTATTACAGGCCCTTGTACCTTGGTTGAGACCTTGATGATTTGATTAGAAGCTTGAAGCTTGTAATTCTTTATGTTTTTGGAAGTGTTTGATTGTTGTGGTTCTTCTACAAGAGGTATGTGGCTAACCTTGTATTTCATATCAAGTTAAGATGTTGCTGATGGTGATTGCTTCGTATGATTATGGATGCTTGACGTATTGGTATGGTTCTTAGAGTTTTGTGAAGTATGTATTGGAAAAGATGATAATGATAATCCACTAATTGGTTTTGGTGTTAAAGTTATGGATTATACGGTTAGATAACATATTGGGCTATGTTGTCTTGATGATTATGAAAACGTTGATATTACTTGAACACAGTTGGGTTGATTCAGGTTCTTGGGAATTTCATGAAATAAATATAGTGATATAGTTGTAATTTTTAATGTTATGTGAGGTGTTTGATGAGGAGTATGACGTATGTTGATTGTAGTAGTAAAAGACTTTGTATGTTATTGACGAAACCCGAATCATAAGATGAGATTGAAGTCGGAATCGAGAATGTTGAGACGTTTGTTACAATTGATTGATGATCGAATTTCGGCTTGTATCCGTATTGTTTGAGTTGAAATGGGCTGGTTTCATATGATCGAGATATCGTTGAACCATTTAGTTTGATTGGTTGGTTATATCAGTTGTTGATTGTTACCGAACATATTGTTAATTGATTGTTGCATTAGGTTGCGATAAGTGATCGTTGATTATTAATCATTGTGCCGCGATTGAGATTGGGGAATACATGGATCGCCTTGATCAGGGCTGAGAACCTTGTATATGAAGACGATGGAATTGGTAACGTCTTCGTCGTACCGGTATCGAGGCAAGTTATGCTTGCTCAGTTCATAATGTTAAATAAATGGTTTTGGTTTCATTTCATTTATGATTCATATAGCAATGATATCGTGAATATGAATTGTCGGGATAATGGTATATGTGTTATGCTTTTGATTGGGCTAATTCGTAATGTCTATGATCTAATGGTGTTTGGTGAAAACATAGATGTAAATTTTCCTTGGTCTATAATATGGGATGTTGGGTATCGAGGATAGTTTATCGTGCCGACACTGAACTCGAGATGGTGGTTTGGTATTAGTGATGAACTGTACTTCATTTTGGACTATTCATATAACTGTGTACTCGTTTAGGGATGTTGGCCATGGAAAGGTTAGTGTCTCCGGCTTTGAGGTAATTTGGTATTGCTCAATTACGAGAATAATTATCCTGGTGCATTGTTATGTATGTGGCATGTTGATATTGCATGTAATGAGTGTGCATCGTTGTTTGGTGTATTTTTTGTCGTGTTTCTTAGAATTGTAATGTTAATGGGCCAATGTGTTGAGGGATAAAACCTGAATGGTACCCACGCCCGGAGTATTCCCGAGTAGATACTTCCATGACCCTTGGTTGCGACCTTGGGAGTTTATGTGTTAATGGGACGATGTGTTGAAGGATAAAACCTGAATGGTACCCACGTCTGGAGTATTCCTGTGCATATGCTTCCGTGATCCTTGGTTGTGACCTTGGGAGTTTATGTGCTAATATTATATGCATTGTTCAGCATTTTGTGAACTGTTGTCTGACGGAAACACGATATTGTGGTCGTGTTGATATTTCATTATCGAGCTATCGTTGTTCACATGGGAGTCTTCTGATCCTTATTAGATATGCATTTCTTCGAGTTTCGTTTCCATGTTGCATCGTGACATATCTGGAGTAAGATACGTACTGATCGGTCGTGTGTAGGATTTTCAGGACGGGCACCTGTAGTCAGGTGTTGGTTTCGACCTCACATTGAGCTGTGCACACGAGACGTACTTCGTGAGACTGATTAGGTACAAGACCACACGTGTATTGGATCGATACCCATTGGTGGCTTGTGCACGGACACATTTCTGGGTCAGGCGTATCGTGACGTCCATCTTGAGCCGTATTGTTTGGTCGTTCATAGTCCATGTATGTCGGGTATGTTCGATAGTCAGGTTTGTCTTCGAGATCACATATACGTGATTTGTATATGTTTGACGATTTTATTCGCTCGTATATCTGTCCCTGTTGAACCTTTATTGATCCTGTTGGAGTTACCATATCGTTGGTAATCTCGTTTGTTATTGATTCTTTATTGATCTCGTTTGGAGTTCACCATATCATTGGTAATCTCATTTGTTATTGATCCTTTATTGATCTCGTTTGAAGTTCACCATATCGTTGGTAATCTCGTTTGTTATTGATCCTTTATTGATCTCGTTTAGAGTTCACCATATCGTTGGTAATCTCGTTTGTTATTGATCCTTTATTGATCCGGTTGGAGTTACCATATCGTAGGCAATCTCGTTTGTTATTGATCCTTTATTGATCTCGTTTGGAGCTCAACATATCGTTGGTAATCTCGTTTGTTATTGATCCTTTATTGGTCTCGTTTGGAGTTCACCATATCATTGGTAATCTCGTTTGTTATTGATCCTTTATTGATCTTGTTTGGAGTTCACCATATCGTTGGTAATCTCGTTCGTTATTGATCTTTATTGATTCCGTTTGGAGTTTGCCTTACCATTGGTATTCTCGGTCGTTGTCGATCCTTTATTGATCTTGTTGGAGTTTACCATAAGCATCCAACCAAAAACATCAAATAAAACCTCAACAACACAACTTTATTTCATCCATTCACCAATACAACTAAACAACTTTTATCCAACCATCAAATACAATAACATTCTATCCAATACAAAAAAATACAACACAATTCAAGTACAGCGGCAACAAACAACAAGCAGCAAAATCAAGCACAAGTAAAAGGAGAAAAGGAAGAAGAAGAACACAACAACGAATACACTGTAACCATGAACAAAACATGAATCAGAAAAAGGATATCCCTACAACCATGAACCAGAAAAGAAACTGAATCTTCAGGTACAACAATGGTATTCTTACAAAATTAAATGTCAAAGGTCTACGCACATAAACGGTCCCTAACCTCCAAAAATTGTTTTGCCCATTCGATTCGAATTGCACCAATACTCTCTATAGTAAGTGCCGCAACATCATCAAACATCTGTACATATAAACATATATATAAATTAACAAACTCATCAACTTAAACGAATCGCTTTTAAACTTAAATAATTTAAAAAACTGAAATTAATTTAAATAATTTAATAAACTGAAATAAAAGTTTATCACCTCCATCCATCCATAATACGAGCTCGGACAATAGTCGACATCCAGTGCATGATGTAATACCCACACTCCCAACCTCCGTTTTGTTTATTACACTAAAAAGAATATGTTGCTCAATTATATAATATATAATATTTAATAATATATACTTATCTAGCTAATATATATATATATATATATATTACTTACTTTGGGATATATCCACGTAATCGTCTGTTTGGATCTACTTGTATGCATACTCCCCATCACCTTATACGCGGTCACGGCATTGTTTAAAAGAAGTAATAATGTATTATGAAATGAAAACTATGACTGGTTAAAATTTCATAATTTTACCATAAATTGCAGTCGATATATAAAAAAATTATAGTGATGTAAGTATTTTTTTTACCAACGTAAGCTTTTCATTCCAAGTAAACATTGTAGTAAATTTGTCTCAACACTGATTACAAACAAGTGACTAAAGACATAATACACAAGTCTAATACATCATAGCTGTGGATAACTAAAGACATAATACACAAGTCTATTACAAAGAACCATTTGCCTTAACTTCACTAACTTCTTAAAGAGATATGAGGAATCTACAGACTGCTCCACAAGTTGACGAATATGAAGAGAAAACTAAGGATATGCATCTGTTCTACAAGTTGATGAATATGAGGTATATTACTCAAGTCACATATATACTCTGCATACATAAGTGTCATATGTATGCCAAATGAAAGATAAATAGGGATAACTCGAGGCGTTTCCAGTTCAGAAATAAAAAATGAAACAAAGGCCATTTAATAGTTTAATAAAATGATAATCTCATTGGGACCTAAAAATTAGCATAAGACGTATTTTACAAATAAATCAAAAACTAGAAACACTAATGACTAAACAGATCTCGATCTACACGAATCAAACTGTACTTAAATTTCACATACTGTTAGCGAGAGAGTAATAACCTTGAAGCGTTTCTGAAGGCGACATGTAGATGCTACAAGTTAATATAATATATATTTTTCAAGTAAATGCTACAAGTTAAAACTTACTTCTGGACTACGGCCTTAATGCGATTGTCGGGCTTACGGTGTAGTGAGCAAAACCACACAACTTCGGCTTTTGCCGGAATAACGACCAAAAGTTGCCAATGCTCACTGCATTAACAAACAGAATATTTAATTTTTCCATAATCAATCTAAATACATCTACTTACATAATTATTAATATATAATAATCTACAAAGATAAGAAAGATATATTAATATTTGTAGAGAAAAAAAGAGAGTAGTGAGACGAATATGTTAGATCTTACTCATGATGGTAAGCTCCAAGGTATATCTATTTTCTGGCATCCGACATACGCGAAGCGATGTATCTGGAGGCCTCCTCTCCCTTATTTCCCATATTTTGTATGGATTGATGATCAAAATATCCATACAAATCCTCGTCCATCGTGCCCACGTTCAATTTCGATAAGTACCTAATTTGTTAAACAAAATATTATTACCTTATTTACGTTTCAAACTATGAATTTTTGATAAAAATACATAAATATGCATGTAAAGAATTACTTACAAAGTCCAAAACTGTAGAATCGATAAGGTAAGCCACTGCTTGTCTTGAATGATTTCCTAAAGATCATTGTAACTTATGTACAAGGGAACGTCATCACCACCACAACCAAAGGAAGCTGTATCCCATGGCACCTGTAACGGCTCACTAAAGAGAGTCGCTGCAACACTAAATAACTCTCTCAACGTGTCACTGTCACTCGACCGGTCATCTTGAAGAGCATGTTTCTTAGGTGGCTCGGGTCGCTCAATATCCTAAATCATATAGAAGAAACATGAAAATCAGAAACCAAACAGTAAAACCAATTGTAAACGAAGTATCTTTTATTTAGATTTTAATATTAAAAACTACTACAAATTTTATTCTCTGGCTTTGTATTAAATTGTTTCTTCTGTTGCCTACTTAATTTAGAGTCTTTATTCCAAAACCAAGTTTTTATTGCTGCTTCACATTTATTTTCTTGGTCAGATTCTTTCAAGTGATCTGATCTTCATTTTGGCAGATTGATTGTGACAAAACAACAATGGTCTCTCTGAAGCATGATGATAAACTACGAAGTCTCCGAGTGTTCTTTTCTGTACCACTTTATGTCGCGATGGAACTCTATCCGATCAAATTCTTTTATCTCTTGCGTTATTGAATACTATGAACTATAAGTCTTTTATTTTCTGGAAAATTTCGCAGCCTATGCTCGTATTCTGCTTTTTCTTTTTAATCATTATTCATCTAATCACTTTGTACGATAATGTTGTCTAGTGTCTCCTTCTTTACACCACCGTATATGGACAAAGAAGAATCGAGGTTCAACATTGTCTCGCCTTGCACCAACATGCTCAAGAATCTATTCCGTCACGATATAGACACCCAATTTGCATGTATCACAAAACAAGGTACCTATATTTTTCTGAGAAAGCTTTATTAAGTTTGTCCATGTTCAGGTATTATGTATTCCTTGGTGGCAGCTGCAATACTATTGACTTTAGCCTATTCTATTTCTTTTTCCTCCTCTTTCTTCTACATTTTTTTTTTTAAATTTGTGCTTTACGTTTAGAAAGTTCTGGTTTGTAGACATCTAACATAATATTTGCCACTTACTCTATTGCTGTCATATCTTACTTGACAGCTGCCATTGAGATTCTTTCAGCCCCTCTTGCACAAGTCAGGGATCAAGCTACTAATGTTTGCATCACATTTTATACTCTAAATTCAGTCCCTCCTAATCTCTGGCTTTTGGAATAAAGACTCTAAATTAAGTAGGCATCAGAGATCTTGTGCATGATGAAAAGTGTGCAAAGCCCTTAGCTCTTAAAAGAAAAATCAATGATTTAAAAGATGAAAATTTCAAACTTCAAAGAAACATTTCTACTTTTGAGAACATCAAAAAGAAGCATGAAATAGAAGTATTTAAACTTGAGGAAGAAAACATGATTTTTTTCAAAGAATTAAAAATCTAGAAAATATTCTTCGAAAAACGGGGCGGACTATTCAGACTGTACATATTTTAGTTCTTAAACTCGATGAAGTAATTAATCTAAAACATGGCCTTGGTTACCCAACTTATCTTGAAGTTGCAAAGAAAGAAACACCCACTTTGTAGAATGTTAACAACATGAGATAAACACTTTTAAAGGATATATGCTTGTTTCCAAAGAGGAATCTGACCTTGAAATTTTCAGCTAGTTTCTTGAGGACAAGCAGTGTAAAAATCAACTATAACGGAGTATCTTTTATTTAGATTTAATATTAAAACATGAAAGAAATATACCTTGATAAAGTCGGCAACGACAAGATCCTTTGGCCATGCAATAAAGGTACCTAGAGCTTCCCCCACTAAGCTTACTTCTTCAGTAGGTATAGGAACTTCGGCACCGCCATCTACGACCTCCTCGACTACTACCTTAATCAAATGAGCTAGTAAAGGTGCATAGTGCACGGTAGAATCACCATGATGAACTCGACCGATAGCGACTAGACGAGGAGGACGCTCGTCCCCATAAAATCCAAATCGACCAGTGTCCCCAGGTGGAGTCTTCCCTCGTGAAGGGCCAGAAACATCATCGGCACAACTCCCCTTCGTACTGACACGGATAACATGATGATCATCAGGTGTACGTAGATTGGCGTGGGGCTGCTGTGAATGGCCAAATGTCTTCATCAAATTTTGTGTCACATCATATGTGATCTTCTTCGTTAGTTCCTCCAACACACTTGATGATGCAGATCGACGTGAAGATCGTCCAAAATAATCTAGAATGCCTACACCAAATCCAATCCCACGAACACGACCAGGGTGCTACGGTCTCGCAATGGCCTCGACCAATATATCATGTCATCCCTCGGGATTGAAGATGCCTTGTGTACACTGTGCCTCCAACTCATCCTACAAAAGAACATTTTTTCGTAAGTGTAACACAAATGTGAAGCACATAAATGAACAGTTAATATTTTTGCTGTAAGGATAAAACAAAACTTTGTTTCATAAGTGAAACATAAAAGTGAACTTTTAAAATTTTATTCACAACCTTTAAATATTTCAAATTAAATATTACGACTTTCATTTTTTTCAACAACAAAAATTTAAGTTATAGAATTTAATTGCAAAACAAAAATTTCCAGAATCAACTTTTGAAAAGATAAGAAAACTAAGTTTATTTAATTTTAAGTACATTGTCAAATATTAAATGATTTTTTAAACTTACGATCTTAGTAATAATCTCTCGTACTGCATCTGATGACACTCCTCCAGATCTATTTTGGTGACCAAGTTTCCACCTCTGATGACGTGAAGGAGGAGATGGAGGATCAATAATAACATCTTCTCCAGACTTTGACGCTTCTTCTTTACGCTCCTTCATCTTTCTCTCCATCTCATGTACCTCCACAAAATCATATCCGCCTCGAGCCATAGTATGCGGAGCATTGTTCATCTTCGCTATATCTTGTTTCTTGATTCTCTTTTCCTGGAAAAAAATATTTGCAAGGAATCGAAATAATATTTGTACTATCAATGTGTTCATAGGTCAAGTACAATGTGATGCAACAAATATGAATAAAGTCTTCCCAATCCTTTGTTTATGTACTTTTGTATCATTGTTTTATGTGCTTTTATTTGATGAAGAATGTCCACAATTTCACAACTCTTTTTTCTTTTTATGTTCTCACTGGTGTAGTGAACTTTCTTGGTTCAGTAATGCATTTCTCTCTTAACTATAGAATAACAAATAAAATTGTCAGTTAAATGTAGCAACTTTGCAAATGATAACATTCTTATGCTATCTGATCTAGCATAAATAGTTGCATACCAAACTAGGGCTACTGACTGTTTTATGATTAATATTACATTAATCATCTAAAAGCAGCATCCTAATTACATTCGGACATGATATGATAAGTTGTTACAGTCAGTAAGTTAAGTAATGGGAGCTTCATATTGTGTCACAGAGTTTTTTTATTGTTAATTCTCCATATATCATTTCGTTTCAAGTGTGTTGGGTTGGCGGAACCGCGAGATTATTGTACTTACTGTATTGATTCCTTTTGCAGGTATGCTTCTGAAAGCATCAGTTTAGCTTGTAGGTTTGCTTACAGAAACGCCACTGCTGGAAGCACCTTACAACTATATAGGAATTTTATTTTCAAAATCAAACCAGTTTATTTGTTATCAAAATATACAGATTTTACATATTCCAAATAATTGAAAATTATTTGCAAGGAATCGAAATAATATGTAAGGAAATATTTGCATGTAATCGAGCTACAGAAAATGTCTTTTGAATTCAGATTTACCTCCCAAGTAGGGTCCTCACGAATCTTTTTGAATTCTTCCCAATCGTCCTCCGATATACCATATTTGTCACAAGGAGACAACCCTTTCGACGGACCATATGTAATATCCGGTTGTAATTCAGTAATTATCGTTCAGTAATTGTCACTAAGTAATTTTTACTCATTAATAATCATTCATCATTCTTATTCAATCATCATATTCACCGTTCAGAGTATTTGTATCGTGTATCAGTTGTTATTCGTCATTCTACCTGGTTGGAGAATCGGACTGAGTATCTTATCATTTTCATCTTTGGAGCTGGATGTGTGTATTGAGTAGCGCATGCTACGCACTCTTCATTAGCGCGCGCTAATTTAGTTTGGGTAGCGCACGCCACTTCTCATCATTAGCGCATGCTAGCGCGTTTCAGGCAGACAGTCCAGTGGGTACTGGACTGCAGATAAGTTGTGGTAGCGCACGCTACGAGTGTTACGTAGCGCGCACTAGTGAGTTGGATAGCGCACGCTATGCAGTCAGTGTAGCGCGCGCTAAGACCGGTCAGACAGAGTCCAGTGGGTACTGGACTGATTTCGGATTAATTCCTAGCGCACGTTATGAGTGGATTTAGCGTACGCTAATGGGGCAGTAGCGCACGCTAATTATTAGACGTAGCGCGCACTATCGAGATCAAATCGAAGAACAGGAGGTTCTGGACTTCAGTACTGGACAACAGATATTTAGCTAGCACACGCTAACAATTGGAGTTAACGCACGCTATTGGGATGGAGTTAGCGCACGCTACCAAGTTGTATCGTACGCTAACGGGTCAGTCATAGTTCATTGTAATGTAAGTATAACTCGTTAGCGCACGCTAAATATCAGGTCATAGCGTGCGCTAATCTAGAACAGTATATATTGGACAGTTAACCTGAGTTTCGGCATTTTCTCACTTCTCTTTGTTTTTAAGTGATGTCGGGCGATTTCGGGCGATTTGGAGTGTTCTCTTCGAGCTACTATCACCTATCATCATCTTCAAGTCTTTGAGTTAGATTAATCATCACTTCATCATCTCCAATACATCAAAGCAAAGGTATTAATCTCTTGGATCTAGAATTTTGGAGTTTTGGGGTTTTCCTTCCGATTTCTTCGTGTAAGCTTGGATTGTTGTTGGAATATGTTAGATATGAATTATCTACCATGGATAAATGTATTCCTACGGATTTAATGACTATTTTGGGGATTATTTCAAGAACCCTTGGGGTTGACTTCGGTTAAATTAAGGATTTCCGATTGATGTTGTTGTAATCTTGAATTGTGGATTCCTATTGGATTATTGATATTGTAACACCCCCAAAACCGTATGGGAATATTACACACCGTAAACCCTTTCCGCAAGGATCTACCAGGCTAAACATCCATAAACAACCAAATGCTTGCCCGGCCAGGGTCAAACAATATAATAATACAGACCGTTAAGGTCACTTACACATAAACACACAGACCGATGAGGTCACACAACTCTATCAACAGGACTGACTAACAACATTACCCATACAGGGGTCGAAATACAATACAGCGGAAGACTGAATCAACTCTAACAATACAACTAAACTCTACCAACTCTCAACTCTTGATTAGTATCGCACTCGTCATCCCCTTGTGCCAATCCTGTGATCGCTCCCCGAACTCGCATGTACCGGACGTAACAGACATCCACCCCGAATACTCGGGGTTAGTAAAACTCCACCGCTTTACTAGTGCAAGTATCAAACCATACGAAATGTAACAAGCAAATAGCAACTACGAATTTAATACGCAAATAAATTATCAAAATGTTCCCAGAAGTTTTAGAATTTCGAACTCAAGTAAGAGATATTTGAAAAGGAACACATCATCTCGGGATTTTTAAAGCGTAAATTCTTTTGGACCTCGAGTCCCAATTTACAAAACCTTTTCGTAAACATTAGGGCCTTAGCCCGATTCTCGCTTCAAAGCATACTAAATAATATATCATTATGAGTCCAAGATCCATATTTAAAATGTTACCCGAACAATCAAAGCTACACGATCATTGTTCGTACACATCATGTACCGAACTCCGAGGCCTCGACGGACCTTACCCGACCACTCATACCGCTCGTACACATCATGTACCGAACTCCGAGGCCTCAACGGACCCTACCCGGCCACAACATCGTTCGTACACATCATGTACCGAACTCCGCAGGCCTCGCTGCACCCTACCCGGATCACACACCTTGTCCGTACACGTCATGTACCGACTCCAGGCCTCGTCGGACCCTACCCGGATCACACACTTTGTTCGTACACATCATGTACCGAACTCCGCAGGCCTCGCTGCACCCTACTTGGAACACACACACATCGACACGACACAATTCATAATCATTAAATGTCAAGCCATTCCACATTACACCGAAATGTACAATCAAGTATGTAAACCAAAACAACACAAACATCACGATCATCACAACGACTCTTAACCAACATAACACACATTCGGTACACAATACATTGAACAACCATGTGTACAACCATCTCATATGTACATCTCAATCCCGCACAAATGGCACAACGCCTAACACGTATACCAATATATCACTATTATCACAAAGCCTTCAAATTTCGGAAAACACAACCAACTCCAACGGAACATATTTACGGAGGCAAGCAAAATCGTCATACATATCATACGTAATTACTAGTCACAAGATACAAGTCGTATAATAAGATACTTGCCTTAATAACCGCTACCAAACGCTCCGAAGAACACGGTTCGACCGGGAAGCTCGAACCCCAAAGAAGGCAACGAACGGAAGGGTTCCGACTCGAGTTCTTCACAAGAATTCGTTCCTAAGTCACAACGATATCAATTCAATCACAATTCTACGAAAACGTATGGAACTTCCCAAGTTCTACCCATTGAAGCATTTTATCGGACACTTTGAAGGCGTAGTCCAATTCAATCGATTTTTCAAAGAAATACTCAAATCCGTTCCACAAAACTTCAAGGGTATTGAATGATTACGAGTTTACAATCAAGTTTCATCAGAAATCTGAATCAAAACAAAGAAAATCGGCCAAAACACCAAGAAACCCCAAGAACATCCAAAAACCAAAAGTTTAGGTGTTCTTACCTTCGATCCGTGTGGAAGATGATGTTAATCAATGATTCCAACTTCCAAATCATTTTTATTTATTTTGATTATTCTAAAAACCTTAGATCTATGGTGATAAATCGCGGAAGGAACGAAGAAAAGTGGAAAATGCCGGATATGACTCGGTCCAGCCTTAAATAGCCGGACATCACCGGACGCTTACGTACGTAATCCGGGCCCTTACGCACGTAATCGCCATGGCGAAGTCTCTGCCGTAAATGCCGGCATCGTTACGCATGCGTAATCGGCAGGCCTTACGTGCGTAATCGCCTTACGTGCGTAGCCGCCGGTCACTACCGTGCGTTACTCGGCCGTGGCCGGCCCGGCCTCAAGATGCCCGGCCATGACTCGGCCGGACTAACTCGACGGCCCGAACGACCACGAAACCCGAACTCGAGTACGAATCAAGATACGGTTACGAAGTACTCAAAATACGAATCCGAGCACTAATAGAACACACGATTCCGACTACCCAAGGCTCGAAATTCGACAACGGAAAGTAATTACCCCAAACTTTGGGAAATTACGAAAATGGCCCAAAACGCCCCAAAATCACGATACATGATCGAATAACCAAACCGAAGCTTGCAACATGAATAATAACATTAAATGGACTTCCGAGAAACTCGAAACAACAGTTTCGGACGAGATTCGCGAGAATCGAACTCATGTGCGGAAAAGTCATTTAAGAACACGAAACTCAACAAAACGATACCGAAACGAACTCGGATGACAAAAAGTGTAGAATTAAATATTCTCAGAATGACGAAACGGTCAAAAGCGAGTCGTCGAAACGGACCTCCGCCGAAAAATGAAAATTACCGGAAATCCGAAATTGCGGATATTACATTCTACCCTCCTTAAAAGAAGTTTCGTCCCGAAACTTAAAACAAGTAGGGAGAGGCAATATCCCGACAAGAAAACTCAACAAGATACACAAGAAACGCGTAACTTTCGTCCATTGGCGAAACGTTACAAGCAACGCGAAAGAATATACAACGTGACAACACGCCACACGACGACCATAACAACGCCACCGGCAATGATTCAAAACAATAACGATCAATTAACGACGCATCACATACCACATCATATGCACACATTTAATCAAGGAAATGTACGCGACAACAAGTCGCACCCGATTAAAACGGCTATGCGATAGAAACAAATAGAGTATTACGATAGAAATCATTCCGATTCTCATCAACAAGAAAATGTCCGACGTCATAACACAAACAATTCAAGATAACAGAAAATGAGAATACCGGATATTACATTCTATCATACAAAAAAATAAGTTTCGTCCCGAAACTTAAACTAAGGTTATCACAGTGATACGAAACAAAATATAACGACACAAAATAAAATACCATGCTCATGACCTCGTGGTCCACTGACACGCCTCCGTAGGTTCAACAACTAAACGGGAACTTACACAAAAATAAATATCATTAAACAAGTTCCAAATGTAAAAGCGTCACAAAAAAAAACATCTCTACACGCGAAACAATCCGTGTAGCGAGTACCAAAAACACCATCACTAGACATCACTGGGCCCTCCGGAAGTAGGAATAGAATTCCGGTCCCTTATCATCTCGGCAATAATATCGCAGCATCAACTCGATGCCCTCGTGTCCACAATTATAACAAGTCACCGGCGGTTTCTTACAATGCGCGCGTTCATGGCCTGAACGTTACAGCTTGAAACACCTAGGAGCATTACTTAACTCAAAGACACCGACTTGGGTCTTTTGGGTTCTCTAACCGACCGAGAAGGTCCCATACTCGGCTGATACAAGAGTTGAGGTGTGGGAATCCCAATTTCCTTACTTCCGATGCGTCATCGGAAATCTTGCTTTTCGCTACCGATACGGACTCGGTAGACATTATAGCCATCTCAAACGCCAAGGCTCGATCCCGATAGTCCTTCAAGATTGTACACATAAAAGGAGCCATACACTGCCGAATCCGAGGTTTCATACGCATATCGAAATAACGAACCTTATCTGCCTCACTTTTCACCGATCCCGAACATAACACACTGCCGATTATAATCGACTATCGCCGATATCGACACGCCTCGGGCGTAGCCGAGAAAAACTCGACAATCCTACGCTCTTTAACAGCGGCGGACAATACTCGACCTCCATGGCGCTTTGAATTCGGTCAAGTAGCGATACGATCACTAGGCGCTACGGCCTCCCACCACTCTGCAGCCTTCCCTGTCGAGTAGGTATTGAGCAATAGGCACTCTTCTCTCATCGGGCAAGCTACAGCATCAAATGTTCTGTCTAACTGGAAGAGCCAATTCTCGACCTAACGAGTCCGAAGAACCTACAAAGCGGGCGGGTGCATTCTCATCACATCTCGTAACCACTTATCAGCTCCGTTATCTTCATCCGAATCCCGTCTCGGTGTACGGTCGATTCATATGCGCCAACCGGTCACCACCGACGAAGGATGGTGGCGGCGTCAATATCAACATTACCTCTGGATGATTGCTTGATCACGACCACGACTACGACCACGCCCTCGGCCACGGCCTCTCGGCATCGGATGGACGACCAATAAGAATAACACATCCAAACAAATATCACAACGTCAAGATAAGACAATAAATAGCAAGACGTTAAAACATCAACTCCAAGTCATCACACAAGTGACGAACTAACACCGTAATTTTAGAACTTCATTAAAAAAATAATCCACACAAATACATCAACAGAGATGTTTGGATTTTACAAAATCAAACACGGTCAAAACCACACACGTATCGCAGGATCAAACACTAACAACAAAAATAAAAGGTTTCCGGTATTATTCAAATGATAAAATTTTAAATTCTCAAGTTTGAAAAAAGGAATTGGTGAAATGAAATTTTTGAAAACACTTATAATACCTCGGTCGTTTAATTAAAACCATGTACCTCATTATCAAACTGTTTTGATTGAAGCTATTTGCAAAACAACACATCGAGGCTTCAATCTTTTCGCTAGACGATATCGTCAAAATGACCTTATCAATATATCATTATCTTTGCTAGCGTTATACGGGGTAACAACATGTTACCACGCCATCCATCACTGATATATCAACAGAGATTAAATAATCAAGGGGCACGGGTACAATCAGTAATAACAAATTTCTACCGGGTCAGTCAAAAGTTTACGGCCGTAATAACATGCGCTTACGGCCGTAATAACTATGAGCTTACGGCCGTAATGGAAAACATCTTACGGCCGTAACATCTAGCCGCAGGATCGCAGAATTGTCATAGTAGCCCCCAACACACAAACACATAACATTTAAATTCCGAAAATTAGGGTCGTTATGCAAAACAAGATTTTTCCAAAATTTTGATTTCCACAAAAATGCTCAAATCGTAGTCTTTAAGGAAAAACGTTTTCAAAGCTACCCGTAGCGGGTATAATTACAACAATCCAAAATAGTCGATATTAAAACCACATGCCCAAATGGCAAACAGGGTCGCCAATTCAATCACATACATCTCATGGCATCAAGTTTAAACACACAACAAAATCATTCATCGGAGTTTCCCACAAACTCTACCGTAAAACCCATAAAGGTTCACAACTTTCACACCATACCAACCCACATGGTGGTTCAAGGGCCAAACATCAATACATCTAGTTCTATACACGTACAGCATATCCAAGTATCGAATAAAACTTCATTACACAACACCGTGTAAATAAAATTATGCACCACAAATATCACACCTAAATGAAATCATGAACACAGATATTATGCATAAAAGAGGAGACTTACGTCCACAGGTCGCACGGAGACGACGGTCGCCCACGATACTAATCTCATCCGACAACATATCCAACGCGTTGTGACTACGCACAACTCAACTTGTCACCTGACGACTCGAACGACAAGACAACACATTACTCAACAAATCACAACTCGACTCGACCCGACAAATTAGGTTTCCGCAACCTAAGCTCTGATACCATAAATGTAACACCCCCAAAACCGTATGGGAATATTACACGCCGTAAACCCTTTCCGCAAGGATCTACCAGGCTAAACATCCATAAACAACCAAATGCTTGTCCGGCCAGGGTCAAACAATATAATAATACAGACCGTTAAGGTCACTTACACATAAACACACAGACCGATGAGGTCACACAACTCTATCAACAGGACTGACTAACAACATTACCCATACAGGGGTCGAAATACAATACAAATGGAAGACTGAATCAACTCTAACAATACAACTAAACTCTACCAACTCTCAACTCTTGATTAGTATCGCTCGTCATCCCCTTGTGCCAATCCCGTGATCGCTCCCCGAACTCGCATGTACCGGACGTGATCAGACATCCACCCCGAATACTGGGGTTAGTAAAACTCCACCGTTTTACTAGTGCAAGTATCAAACCATACGAAATGTAACAAGCAAATAGCAACTACGAAATTAATACGCAAATAAATTATCAAAAAGTTCCCGAGATTTTTTATAATTTCGAACTCAATTAATAGATATTTGTTAAGGTTCACATCATCTCGGGGATTTTAAAGCGAAATTCTTTTGGACCTCGAGTCCCAATTTACAAAACCTTTTCGTAAACATTAGGGCCTTAGCCCGATTCTCGTTCAAAGCATACTAAATAATATATCATTATGAGTCCGAGATCCATATTTAAAATGTTACCCGAACAATCATCGCTACACGATCATTGTTCGTACACATCATGTACCGAACTCCGAGGCCTCGACGGACCTTACCCGACCACTCATACCGTTCGTACACATCATGTACCGAACTCCGGAGGCCTCAACGGACCCTACCCGGCCACAACATCGTTCGTACACATCATGTACCGAACTCCGCAGGCCTCGTCGGACCCTACCGGATCACACACCTTGTCCGTACACGCCATGTACCGGACTCCAGGCCTCGTCGGACCCTACCGGATCACACACTTTGTTCGTACACATCATGTACCGAACTCCGCAGGCCTCGTCGGACCCTACCGGAACACACACACATCGACACGACACAATTCATAATCATTAAATGTCAAGCCATTCCACATTACACCGAAATGTACAATCAAGTATGTAAACCAAAACAACACAAACATCACGATCATCACAACGACTCTTAACCAACATAACACACATTCGGTACAATACATTGAACAACCATGTGAAAAACCATCTCATATGTACATCTCAATCCGGCAAAAATGGCACAACGCCTAACACGTATACCAATATATCACTATTATCACAAAGCCTTCAAATTTTGGAAAACACAACCAACTCCAACGGAACATATTTACGGAGGCAAGCAAAATCGTCATACATATCATACGTAATTACTAGTCACAAGATACAAGTCGTATAATAAGATACTTGCCTTAATAACCGCTACCAAACGCTCCGAAGAACACGGTTCGACCGGGAAGCTCGAACCCCAAAGAAGGCAACGAACGGAAGGGTTCCGACTCGAGTTCTTCACAAGAATTCGTTCCTAAGTCACAACGATATCAATTCAATCACAATTCTACGAAAACGTATGGAACTTCCCAAGTTCTACCCATTGAAGCATTTTATCGGACACTTTGAAGGCGTAGTCCAATTCAATCGATTTTTCAAAGAAATACTCAAATCCGTTCCACAAAACTTCAAGGGTATTGAATGATTACGAGTTTACAATCAAGTTTCATCAGCAATCTGAATCAAAACAAAGAAAATCGGCCAAAACACCAAGAAACCCCAAGAACATCCAAAAACCAAAAGTTTAGGTGTTCTTACCTTCGATCCGGGTGGAAGATGATGTTAATCCATGATTCCAACTTCCAAAACATGTTTATATAAGTTGATTCTACTCAAAACCATCGATCTATGGTGAAAAATCGCGGAAGGAACGAAGAAAAGTGGAAAATGCCGGATATGACTGCCGAGGCCTTAAATAGCCGGACATCACGGACGCTTACGTGCGTAATCGGCCGGGCCCTTACGCACGAATCGCCATGGCCGAAGTCTCGCCGTAAATGCGGCATCGTTACGTGCGTAATCGGCCGTGGCCTTACGTGCGTAACCGGCCTTACGTACGTAGCCACGGCCACTACCGTGCGTTACTCGGCCAGTGGCCCTGCCTCAAGATGCCCGGCCATGACTCGGCGGGACCAACTCCGACGGCCCGAACGACCCGACCCGAACTCGAGTACGAATTGAAGATACGGTTACGAAGTACTCAAAATACGAATCCGAGCACTAATAGAACACACGATTCCGACTACCCGAAGGCTCGAAATTCGACAACGGAAAGTAATTACCCCAAACTTTGGGAAATTACGAAAATGGCCCAAAACGCCCCAAAATCACGATACATGATCGAATAACCAAACCAAAGCTTGCAACATGAATAATAACATTAAATGGACTTCCGAGAAACTCGAAACAACAGTTTCGGACGAGATTCGCGAGAATCGAACTCATGTGCGGAAAAGTCATTTAAGAACACGAAACTCAACAAAACGATACCGAAACGAACTCGGATGACAAAAAGTGTAGAATTAAATATTCTCAGAATGACGAAACGGTCAAAAGCGAGTCGTCGAAACGGACCTCCGCCGAAAAATGAAAATTACCGGAAATCCGAAATTGCGGATATTACAGATATAATTGAAGTGTTTTAATGGTTTCAAATACTCATTTTGGTGTTGGTTTCGATATATTCGGGATTGGATATTTTCGAAAGTTGTGTGGATTGCTTCGTATGCGTTAGAATGCCACAATGAGTTTGATTATCGTTGTGTCGACTTTTGAGTTAGTCGTGTTTCGTTGCTTGATACGTGTATTGAACGGTTGTTGGTAATTATTGTGTTGTTCAAGGTTATTCGTGCGACCGACATTTCATTTAGGACGTCGTTCGTGGACGGACATTCTTCATCGGTGTTGAGTAAGTTAATTCTTACTCGGTTAAAAGGATATTCATTTCTTTTGTTGTTGTTCATTCATAATCATAACTCATTCATCATTGTATTAACTGTATTGAGACTTATAATTGTCGAATAATCATTTCATTCACGAGGAACGACGGTTCCAATCACTTCATTGAGTTATCAATCACTTCACTATTATTTTCATCTCGGTGAGTCATTCTTGACCTTGTCGAATTATTATTCATTGATATTCATTGTGGTCATTCTCGTTCATATGACCTTCTGGGTTCATATTGTGTGGCCGGGTGCGGATGTGTGGAATTTTTAGTCGGGCACACGATGGTCATGTATTGGGTTCAGGGATACATTGGACCGTGCACACGGTAACGCTTACCTCCGTGAGACTAATTAGGTACAAGGACGGGTGTGTCCAGTCATTCGTCTTGTACACTTGCACAGAACATTACGGGCGTACTATGATACTCCTCTTCAGCGTAATTCATAACTAAGGATATTTCATAACTTCAGATATATCATGATTTTGTTTATTCAACTCTTGAGGATTGTTGTTCTGTGTAACTGACCCCGTTGGGGAATTTTGTTTTCAGGTCACGAAAAGGCAAAGGCACGGGAAGAGCATGTTGACGGCGATGAGTCCCAGTGATACTAGTAGGGGGCCCCAGTCATCCCGTTTATTTCAGTCATTTCAGTCATTCTTATTTCTATTCATTTGTATTTCCGCTGCAAATTCCGTTTGAGATGTTTATTTATTCAGGATGGTGTATTTTATCTTCATATAAAATATACTAGTATTCTGTATTGTCCTGGTGTATTGTACTTAAGCTCCTCATCGGAGTATTTAGTAATATAATGTGGTTCGGTACTACAATTATATTATTTAATTCATCAGTTTTCATTCGCCTGGTGGGTCCCAGTCGGGGTTCCACGGTATTGTAATATCCGCCTAATTTGGGGTGTTACAGAGTTGGTATCGTAGCGTGGTTTTGAATACTACCTTACGAGTCATGTCTCATTTCAAATCATCGTCATCGGACTAGTATCATTGGACTTTCGCGTCACGTGCGACCTGTGCAAATGCCGAGCCAATCAGACCAAGAACTATAAGATTTCTAATGCCATGGTATAATTTCTGGCAATAAGAATCATTCATTCATAATTCATCAGTTAACAATCCTCAATCATCATCATTCATTTGATTAGGACGATCATGTTAACTCATTAATCACTAAGTTCATTTCACAGTTTAGTTGTTGATCTTGAGGATCATATCATTAATCTTTCTAACTTGTTCAAGATAATCATTACAAGAATTTCATCAGATAATCATGTCACCTCAGTTAATCATTCATGTAATCATTGTGTTAGAGCGCGTATGCTCATTTTCATCATGTGACTTTCCTACTTCAGTATGGAGAGAGCAGGCAGAGGACGCGGAGGACGAGGCCGCGGTGCGGGCCGAATTCCGAGAGCTCGTGTGATTACACGTGCGAACGCGAGGAATAATGCTAATTCATCGAGCAGCGACGCTACTACTCGTTCATCTGGATGCGATCATTCACTATCGGGGTGTCGTACCCGGGACACCGCTCAATCAGAAGGTGTTCTGGTTGACCCACTTGCTTTTATGCAGGGCATGATGGCCCAAATGACTCAGATGGCACAACTAATGGAGACGATGCACAACTCAGCTAATCAAAATCAACAGGCTCCTCCGCCGCCACTTCAGAGGCAAGAGAGGAGTGTGGGCAGTATCATCGGCAACATCTCTCACCAAAGGCCACCTACTTTTGAGGGCTCATCTGAGCCGATGGATATTGCTCATTGGATCGAGCATTTCGAGAAGTTATTTGCTATGGTAGAGTGTCCCAAAGGACACAATGTTTCAGTTGCGGCTTACTATCTGGGTAAGGGCGCTCATTCTTGGTGGTTGTCGTTGAAGCCCACCGACGGATCATGTACTTGGGAACAATTCAAGACTCTCATGATGGAGAGATATTATCCGGCCCCACTCAGAGAGGCCAAACTGTCAGAATTGCTCACTCCCGACCCCTCAGCAGATGAGGATGTTCTCGCCATTGCCGAGAAATTTCAGGAACTCCTTCCGTTCGCCTCATCTATCATTCACTCAGAGGCGGATAAGATTAAGTATTTCAGCAAGAGGCTGAAACCCCGTATGAGACTACAGTTGCTTAATCATAATTGCACCACGCTGCCCGAATTCATTGAGAAAGCTCTTACTTATGAGCTTACTGCTAAGGAAATTGCTAAGCAGCAACCTTCGTCTGCTAGCAAGAAATCGAAGAATCGTAATCAGTCTGAAGGCGGTCAGACAACCTTCAAGAAGCCTCGTGCGGGCACCACTTTCTCTGAGCGACCTCCTGTGGCACCCATACCAGCGGAATCGCAATCCCGAGCGGCCAGTTTGGCCATCACCTATTTTAACTATGGGGATCTTGGTCATGTCTGCACCAAGTGTCCGAGACAGACTGTCACGTGTCATAACTGTGGGATTGCTGGGCATAAGGCCCGTTTTTGCCGAAGGGACTCCGAGCCTACTTCGGCGTCATCTCAGGCCCTGAAGCAGTCAGCTGTTCATAATCAGGCCACTTAGTCAGCGTCATTTAAAACGACAGGAGCGAATAAAGGTGGAGCCTATAGCCAGTAGACGGGAGCGTCCGGTGCCGCGACTAGCAAGCACCGAATTTATGAGATGAAGAAGACCGACGATCCGGAGGCCCGAATGATCTCAGGTACACTCAATATTCTATCTCAACCTGTGTGTACCCTTTTTGATACTGGTGCATCGCATTCATTCATTTCTGAGTCATGTTTGAGTAGACTACGTCTGGGTAGTGCTACTAGTTGTGAGCCGTATGTCATTGGTCTACCTGATGGTAGACGAATTATCGAGAATCGTGAGATTCAAAACTGTCCGATTCAGCTTCATGGTCGTGTATGGCTAGCAGATCTTATTGTGGTATATTTGCCAAGAGACGACGTCATCTTGGGTATTGACTGGATGGATCGTCACGATGCCATCATTAGTGTCTGTAAGCGTATGGTCACCATCATTTTAGACGATGGGGTTGAATGTGTTTTTCAGGGAGGTAATCCCGGCTGTTCTGGTAAAGTCATTAACTTGATGAAAGCAGTGAGGTTACTTAATCAGGGGTGTGTCGGTTATTAGTGCTATATGACCAAGACCGAGAAACCATCAGTAATGTTGACGGATATTCCGGTCGTGAGAGAATATGCCGATGTATTTCCAGACGAGTTACCAGGTTTGCCTCTACAGAAAGATGTGGAATTCATGATTGAGTTGGAGCCCGGTACGTCCCCGATATCTAAGGCACCGTACCGGATGTCCCCGACGGAAATGCAGGAATTAAAGAATCAACTTGAGGAGTTGTTCGAGAAGGGTTATATCCGACCGAGTGCGTCCCCGTGGGGAGCACTAGTGTTGTTCGTCAAGAAGAAGGATGGTTTGTTCCGTTTGTGTATTGATTACAGGGAATTGAACCGGGTGACGATCAAGAATAAGTATCCTCTACCCCGTATTGATGATCTCTTATATCAACTTCAGGGAGCTTCAATATTTTCCAAGATCGACTTAAGATCTGGATATCATCAGTTGCGAATTCGGGAGTCGGACATCGCAAGGACAGCGTTTCGTACACGCTATGGTCATTATGAGTTCGTGGTAATGCCGTTTGGGTTAACTAATGCACCTGCGGTATTCATGGAGTTAATGAATCGGGTTTTCATCGACTTTTTAGATCAGTTTTTTGTTGTCTTCATTGATGACATTTTGATTTATTCTCGTGACCGAGAGGAGCACGAGGTTCACCTTCATCAGGTTCTTGACGTGTTGAGACGAGAGCAACATTATGGGAAGTTTTCCAAATGTGAGTTCTGGATGTCCGAAGTGACTTTTCTCTGGCATGTAATTTCATCAGATGGAGTGCGTGTTGATCCTCAGAAGACGGAGGCTATCCAAGATTGGTTACCTCCGAAGAATGTTAAGTAAATCCGAAGCTTTCTCGGATTAGCCGGTTATTATCGGCGGTTTGTGGAAGGATTTTCTAAAATCGCTCAACCATTGACGAACCATTTGCGAAAGGATAAGAAATACACGTGGTCCGACGTGTGTCAACGGAGTTTTGAGTAACTCAAGAACCGGTTAGTTTCAGCACCTGTACTTTCCTTGCCGCAAGGGACGGAAGGATTTGTGGTTTATAGTGATGCGTCCGGACAGGGTCTCGGATGTGTGCTCATGCAGAATGGGAAAGTTATTGCTTATGCGTCACGGTAATTGAGACCTTACGAGGTTAATTATCCGACCCACGATTTGGAGCTAGCAGCCGTGGTGTTTGCTTTAAAAATTTGGCATCATTACCTTTATGGCGTCACCTGTCAGATATTCACTGATCATAAGAGCTTGAAGTATATATTTACTCATAAAGAGTTAAATATGCGACAGAGACGGTGGTTGGAACTAATCAAAGATTATAATATCGAGATCCTTTACCACCCGGGCAAGGCGAACGTTGTCGCCGACGCCTTGAGTCGTAAGTCCGTTCAGGAGTAGATGCTTACCCGATTAACAGTTCAGAAGGAACTCCAGCAGGAATTCCTTAGACCCAAGATCGAGGTCTAGCTTCAGTGAGTTCAGGGACAACTTTGTATGCTGGAGATTTCATCACCACTTGAAGAGGCGATCAGAGTGAATCAGGGTTCAGACCCATCATTGTTGCGCATCTGTGAGGATGTGGCTCAAGGGAAAGCCCCTGGATTCGTGATCCACGAGGATGGACTTTTGAGATTTAAGAATCGGTTGTGCGTACCGGCGATTGACGAGTTGAAAAACTCGATTTTGAGAGAGGCTCATGCTACCTCTTATTCCGTTCATCCGGGATCTAGCAAGATGTATAAAGACTTGAAACAAAATTACTAGTGGAGTAATATGAAGCGAGAAGTCATGGAATTTGTTTCGAGATGTTTAACTTGTCAGCAAGTCAAGATTGAACATCAGCGACCAGCAGGTATGCTGAAACCGCTCCCTATTCCAGAGTGGAAGTGGGAAGATATTTCTATGGACTTCATCACGAGTTTACCGACGAGTCGTCGTGGCATGAATACAATCTGGGTGATTGTGGACCGCTTGACTAAATCAGCTCATTTCCTTGAGATTAAGGATACACGGGGTCCCGAGAGACTTGCCCAGTTGTTTATCAAAGAGATAGTGAGATTGCATGGTACTCCTAAGAGTATCATTTCCGATCGTGATGGACGATTCGTGTCACATTTTTGGAAATCAGTTCATCGTGCTATGGGAACTCAACTTAATCTCAGTACCGCTTTTCATCCTCAGTCCTACGGGCAATCAGAGAGGACTATTCAGACTTTAGAGGACATGTTTAGGGCATGTGTCCTCGATTGGAAAGATGATTGGGAATCCCAACTACCATTGATCGAGTTCACTTATAATAATAGTTGGCATGCTTCGATTAAGATGGCACCTTACGAGGCCTTGTACGGTCGTCGTTGTCGATCTCCTTTGTGTTGGGACGACTTATCAGAGTCAATCGGCACCGAACCCGATATGCTTATAGCCGCCCGTGAGAAGGTAGCTTTGATCAGGAGTCGTTTGTTGACCGCTCAGAGTCAACAGAAATCTTATGCAGATAATCGTCGTCGACCACTAGAGTTCGAGGCAGGTGACCACGTGTTGGTCAAGGTATCCCCAAGTCGAGGTATTTTTCGTTTCGGTAAACGGGGAAATTTGAGTCAGAGATTTATTGGACCGTTTGAGATTTTGGATCAAGTAGGCGAGTTAGCTTATCAATTAGCTTTACCTCCGGTGTTGAGCCGAATTCATAATGTGTATCACGTCTCTCAGTTGCGGAAGTATGTTGTCGACCCGAGTCACATACTCCAATTCGACGAAATCGAGATCGCGGATGATCATTCGTACTAGGAGCATCCTGTACGAGTTTTAGAGTGGCGAATCAAACAGTTGAGGAACAAGACGATTCCTTTGGTCAAGATTCAGTGGTCTAGACACGGATTCGAAGAGGCTACTTGGGAAACCAAGGAGAGTATGCGGGAGTGTCATCCCAAGTTGTTTGACCCTTAGTTTCGGGGACGAAACTCTTTTTAAGGGGGGAGTATGTAATACCCGGTTGTAATTCAGTAATTATCGTTCAGTAATTGTCACTCAGTAATTTTTACTCATTAATAATCATTCATCATTCTTATTCAATCATCATATTCACCGTTCAGAGTATTTATATCGTGTATCAGTTGTTATTCGTCATTCTACCTGGTTGGAGAATCGGACTGAGTATCTTATCATTTTCATCTTTGGAGCTGGATGTGTGTATTGAGTAGCGCACGCTACGCACTCTTCATTAGCGCGCGCTAATTTAGTTTGGGTAGCGCACGCCACTTCTCATCATTAGCGCACGCTAGCGCGTTTCAGGCAGACAGTCCAGTGGGTACTGGACTGCAGATAAGTTGTGGTAGCGCACGCTACGAGTGTTACGTAGCGCGCACTAGTGAGTTGGATAGCGCACGCTATGCAGTCAGTGTAGCGCGCGCTAAGACCGGTCAGGCAGAGTCCAGTGGGTACTGGACTGATTTCGGATTAATTCCTAGCGCACGTTATGAATGGATTTAGCGTACGCTAATGGGGCAGTAGCGCACGCTAATTATTGGACGTAGCACGCGCTATCGAGATCAGATTGAAGAATAAGAGGTTCTGGACTTCAGTACCGGACAGCAGATATTTAGCTAGCGCACGCTAACAATTGGAGTTAACGCACGCTATTAGGATGGAGTTAGCGCCTGCTACCAAGTTGTATCGTACGCTAACGGGTCAGTCAGAGTTCACTGGAATGTACGTATAACTCGTTAGCGCACGCTAAATATCAGGTCATAGCGTGCGCTAATCTAGAGTAGTATATATTGGACAGTTAACCTGAGTTTCGGCATTTTCTCACTTCTCTTTGTTTTTAAGCGATTTCGGGCGATTTTGGGCGATTTGGAGTGTTCTCTTCGAGCTACTATCACCTATCATCATCTTCAAGTCTTTGAGTTGGATTAATCGTCACTTCATCATCTCCAATACATCAAAGCAAAGGTATTAATCTCTTGGATCTAGAATTTCGGAGTTTTGGGGTTTTCCTTCCGATTTCTTCGTGTAAGCTTGGATTGTTGTTGGAATATGTTAGATATGAATTATCTACCATGGATAAATGTATTCCTACGGATTTAGTGACTATTTTGGGGATTATTTCAAGAACCCTTGGGGTTGACTTCGGTTAAATTGGGGATTTCCGATTGATGTTGTTGTAATCTTGAATTGTGGATTCCTATTGGATTATTGATATCATTGAAGTGTTTTGATGGTTTGAAATACTCATTTTGGTGTTGGTTTCGATATATTCGGGATTTGATATTTTCGAAAGTTGTGTGGATTGCTTCGTATGCGTTAGAATGCCAAAATGAGTTTGATTATCGTTGTGTCGACTTTTGAGTTAGTCGTGTTTCGTTGCTTGATACGTGTATTGAACGGTTGTTGGTCATTATTGTGTTGTTCAAGGTTATTCGAGCGACCGACATTTCATTTAGGACATTGTTCGTGGACGGACATTCTTCATCGGTGTTGAGTAAGTTAATTCTTACTCGGTTAAAAGGATATTCATTCCTTTTGTTGTTGTTCATTCATAATCATAACTCATTCATCATTGTATTAACCGTATTGAGACTTGTAATTGTCGAATAATTGTTTCATTCACGAGGAACGACGGTTCCAATCACTTCATTGAGTTATCAATCACTTCACTATTATTTTCATCTCGGTGAGTCATTCTTGACCTTGTCGAATTATTATTCATTGATATTCATTGTGGTCATTCTCGTTCATATGGACTTCTGGGTTCATATTGCGTGGCCGGGTGCGGATGTGTGGAATTTTTAGTCGGGCACACGATGGTCATGTATTGGGTTCACCGATACATTGGACCGTGCACACGGTAACGCTTACCTCCGTGAGACTAATTAGGTACAAGGACGGGTGTGTCCGGTCATTCGTCTTGTACACTTGCACAGAACATTACGGGCGTACTATGATACTCCTCTTCAGCGTAATTCATAACTAAGGATATTTCATAACTTCAGATATATCATGATTGTGTTTATTCAACTCTTGAGGATTGTTGTTCTCGTATGGCGACTTCGTGGGGAATTTTTTTCGTGTCATGGCAAGGCAAAGGCACGGGAAGAGCATGTTGACGGCGATGAGTCCCAGTGATACTAGTAGGGGGCCCCAGTCATCCCGTTTATTTCAGTCATTTCAGTCATTCTTATTTCTCTTCATTTGTATTTCCGCTGCAAATTCCGTTTGAGATGTTTATTTATTCAGGGTGGTGTATTTTATCTTCATATAAAATATACTAGTATTCTGTATTGTCCTGGTGTATTGTACTTAAGCTCCTCATTGGAGTATTTAGTAATATAATGTGGTTCGGTACTACAATTATATTATTTAATTCATCAGTTTTCATTCGCCTGGTGGGTCCCAGTCGGGGTTCCACGGCACTGTAATATCCGCCTAATTTGGAGTGTTACACCATATATATACTCGCTGGTCAAATCAGTCTTAAATTGCCTCCACATCCTGCCAATAGGCTGCAATGTCTTCGTGCGAAATTGACCAATATTGCTAATTTGACTGACATCAAAGTTGGCCTACATTGACAATTCAAATTGAAACGTTATCAATAATACAATTTTAAATTATTTGCAATAATTTAAGTTTTTATAGAATAATTTGATCAAATAATGTTTTTTCATAAATTTTAATTTTATTCTAGATTATTTATATTTAATTCAGTTTTTTAAATTATTTAAATTAATTTCAGTTTTTAGAAAATAAATTACTTAAATTAAGGTTTTTTAATAAATTTTACTTTTAATCCATATTTATATTTAATTCAGTTTTTTAAATTATTTTATTTAATTTCAGTTTTATAGAATAATTTAATTTAATTTAAGCACAAAGTGAAACACATAATTAATCACAAAAGTAATGCACGTACCAATACATCCTGCCACAACATTTCCTTATCGGGCTTGTCCGGTACGTGATTCCATCGATCGTACAATATAGAAACATGATCTTTCGCAAGTTTACCCAAATACGTACTCAACTTGACTTTGTGCTCATACTTAAGTTTTCCCCTGACTGGATCGATATCAATAGGTAGCTTTTTCCCATCCACACGGCGTTTGGCCATACTTCTACATCTTGTATGATTTCTCGATGTAGTAGTCTGCGTATGAGGAGAAGCAGCGGAATGAGGAGGAGAATGGCAAGGAGTATGAGGAGAATGAGAAGGAGAACGAGAAGGATGCCGAGGAGAAGTCATGTGCCTGTATAAACAAATGAAAATATTGTCAAACACAACATAAAACAAAAAAATAATATTTGTCAAACACAACATACACCAATAATATTTTTTGTTTGAAAAACTCTCTGTCAAAAAACTAATGCTTGTCAAACACAACAGTAATATATTTTTTTGAAAAACTCTTTGTCAAAAAACTAATACTTGTCAAACACAACATAAACCAACAAAATAATATTTGTCAAACACAACATACACCAATAATATTTTTTGTTTGAAAAACTCTTTGTCAAAAAACTAATACTTGTCAAACAGAACAGTAATATTTTTTTTTTTTACTCTTATTATAACTTAACATCTAATTACCTACATTTTGATTAGTAAGTACAAAATCTACCGATTTCTAAGTGAACACCTACTCACTTTATAAGAGGAGAATAAATTAATTCGGTTAGACTTAGAATGAGAACAAAAATGACATATGTATCTATGCAAAACTTAGATGTATTCATTCATGTACCTGATTTTTATTTATCTTTTGAGATCATAGTTCTCCCATAAACCTTCATCATGGTCATTTCGAATGGCATGTATGTCGTCAGCTTCATTTTCTTCAACGATAGTGGGTAGCCGTGTTGACAAAGGAATAAATTCACAATTGTCAAACGTTGATTCTTCAGTTTCATTCATATCCACACTTATACCAGGAATAACCACGTACAATCTTTCATTACATGGATCGTTGACATAGAACACTTGTTTTGCTTGGTGTGCCATGATAAAAGGCTCGTCTTTGTAAGCTACCTTGTGAAGATCTACCAAAGTAAATCCTAACTCATCGGTTTCCACACCCGTATTATTATCAGCCCACTTGCACTTAAACACAGGCACTCTAAACTTAACATAATCAAGTTCCCATATCTCTTCTACAACTCCATAGTAACTCGGCGATGCCAAAACTGGGTTTTTGTCTTTTGAGCTTGAAAAGTGCATAGACTCGGCTTGAAGAGTAACTCCACTATTTTGAACCGTAATCTTGTCATCTTGTGACTTTGTATAGAATGAGTACTTATTAATATCATATCCACTCCAAGTTACGACATCAGATTTGGGTCCGTAAGCTAGCCATTGTAATGTTTCAGATGCACTGCTAGAAATTTGTTCCTTAAACCATCTCAAGAAAGTCTTATTATGTTCGATCAACAACCATTTTTACTCATTCGGGGATTCTTTATCTTCAAATGATTCTTGTGAGCTGACAAGTAGGGAAGAACATCATCAGTGTTATTCAAAATGTACAAATGTGCTTGAAGCACCTCATCTCGACTCTTGGTTACAACTTTAACACCTCGTGTACCCTTTCCTCTAATTCTAACCTCATGTCGAGACTTAGGAAGCCCCACAGATTCCACTTGTGACATGTAATCTGTGTAAAACTCGATAGCTTCTTCTGCAATGTACCTCTCCACAATAGATGCTTCCGGACGAAATGGGTTTTTGGTGTACCCTTTGAAAATCTTCATGTATCGCTCAATGGGGTACATCCATCTCAAATAAACAGGGCCACACTCTTCAATCTCTCTAACTAGATGGACAAGTAAGTGAACCATGATATCGAAAAAAGGTGGAAAATACATCTCCAATTGGCATAAGATAACAACAACCTCATTTTTCCACTCATCCAAAACTAGAGGATCTATCACTTTGCTACATATAGCATTGAAAAAAAAGCACAAGCGAGTTATGACATGCCTCACTTTTTTAGGCAAAACATCACGTATAGCCACTGCTAGAAGTTGTTGCATCAAGACATGACAGTCATGGGACTCTAAGCCAACCAATTTAAGAGTTTGCAACGACACAAGACTCTTAATATTTGAAGAGTAACTTTGTGGCACTTTAATGCCTTGTAAACATTTACAAAAGCTGATTTTCTCCCTTTTTGATAAAGTATAACATGCTGGGGGGAGATAAGTTCGTTTACCAACTGATTGCGGATGCAACTGAGGATGAATACCCATATCCTCTAGGTCTAGACGAGCCTGGACACCATCTTTTGTTTTGTCTTTAATATTGAGAAGTGTGCCGATCACACTATCGCACATATTTTTTTCGACATGCATAACATCTATGCAATGTCTAACATCTAGTTTGCTCTAGTATGGAAGATCAAAGAATATGGACCTCTTCTTCCATATATTTGTCGCAACGGACTTTTTTGTAGCTTTCCCAAACACAGTATTGATATTCTTAACGCGATCGTAAACTTGCTCACCTGTTAATGGTATCGGTGCAAATCCCTCTTCCTGGTATCCATTAAAAGCTTTTCTCAATCTACGATATGGGTGATGGCGCTTGAGAAACCTCCGATGTTGAGTGTAAACTGTTTTTTTCCGCGTTTCAACTGAACGTAACTTGTGTTTTCTTCACATATAGGACATGCATGATGCCCCTTCACACTATACCCGCTCAAGTTTCCATATGCCGGAAAGTCATTAATGGTACAAAATAACATTGCACGTAGCTTGAAACTTTGTTGGTGGTACCCATCAAACACGTCAATCCCTTCATCCCACATCATTTTCAAATCATCAATCAACGGACTTAGATAAACATCTATGTCATTTCCTGGCTGCTTTGGTACTGAAATCATCATTAATGACATAACATATCTCCGCTTCATACATAACCAATGAGGTAAATTATAGATCACAAGTAGGACGGGCCATGAGCTATGCTTAGTGCTTAAATTACCAAACGGATTCATCCCATCTGTGGCAAGTCCAAGCCTAAGGTTTCTTGCCTCACCCCCAAAATCCGGAAATAAATGATCTATTTTCTTCCACCGTATGTAATCGCAGGATGACGAATTAGTCCGTCGCATTTTCTCCCTTTTGCGTGCCATATGAGATTCTTTGCGTCATCCTTATTAGCAAACAGACGCTTGAACCTTGGAATAATTGGAAGATACCACAACACCTTCGCTGGAGGCCCTCGTTGTGTGCTCTCTCCATCACTATATAATACCCGTAATTTTGATTCCCGGTAATTTCTTTTTTTTTCAGCGGAAGTCCGTTTTGACGACTCGCTCATGACCGTTTCGTCATTCTGAGAATGATTAATTCTACACTTTTTGTCATCGAAGTTCGTTTCGGTGTTTTTTTGTTGAGTTCCGTGCTTTTTAGCGACTTTTCCGCACTTGAGTTCGATTCTTGCGAATCTCGTTCGAAACTGCTGTTTCGAGTTTCCCGTAAGTCCGTTTAACTTTGTTAGATGTGTTGTGAACTTCGGTTTGGTTATTCAAATCATGTATCGTGATTTTCGGGCATTTTGGGCCATTTTGTAATTTACCCAAAGTTAGGGGTATCCGTATCTGTATTTGTTGTCTCGACCCTTTTCTTGGTCGTGTATGATTAATTATTGCATTATGTTTTCATTTCGGGTCGTTGATGTTGTCCGCAAGATTTTCGTCGTGTTCGTTCCGTATGTTTTTGGAAATCGAGTCGTCGGATCATGACCGCTGAGAAGCTGGTCGGACGGTGGTGGGTCCTAGCCGGACGATTGTGGGCACTGGCCGGGCTGACACGGCAGGAACCAGCGTAGCGCGCGCTACTGTCAGAAGGCTGCGTGCGCTAACCGGCAGGAGTAGCGCACGTTACGCGGCCGGCCGACGCACGCTATCGGGTCAGGGCAGAGAAGCTCAGAGGTTCTGGACTCGGGGAGGATCGGCAGGTAGCGCACGCTACTGTCGGTCGTGGCGCACGCTAATCGGCAGGGGTAGCGCACGCTGTCGGCCGACTAGCGTATGTTACCTGGGCTAGCTGTTTAGTCCAGAGGTTACTAGACAGGTCGGCTAGCGCGCGCAGACTTCCGGCCGTAGTGCACGCTATCGGGGGTCGGGCGGACAGGTCACGGTCGGCAGGATTGGTCGGTGGTGCCGGGTCATGCGGGCCCTGGCCGAGGGTACTGGGCCGATACTGGCCGATAGCGCACGCTAGTCCGGGAAGGCTAGCGCTTGCTAGTTCCCTCCCAGTATAAATGTGACAGAGCAGTCGCATTTTCATTCATTTTTCACTTCCTTCCTTTTCTGTCCGCGGCTGGCGATTCGGAGGTGGCGAAGCCATGTTGTTTAACAACAAATCCATGAAGTTATTGAGGTTATATCATTGATCAATCATCCTATAAAATCTTTCGATCCAGTGAATCAAGGTTAGATCTTTAGAACCCTACTTTTGGATAGATTTGGGGGTTTTCGCATTTTTGTCCGATTCGTTCTGTTTTCTTGATTAATTCATGATGAATATGATTTATCTTGTTGGTATTCTTAGTTTCCCTATGGATTCATGGTATATTTCGTAGTTTTTACGGAATCGAGAGGGTTTGGTTGTGGTCCGCCCTCATTGTTGTTTATATACGAATATACATGAATCGTAGGCGGGTTTTCGGGTGTATTCCAATTCCATATTCATTTAGAAATGGTTGTGATTGTATTCTTAGAATCGTTAGGTTCTGTTTCGTTGGTTCCTAGCGTTCGTCGGTGACTTTCCTTTCCGTTCGTTGCGTCGTCAATTATTCAAGGCAAGTATTTTTGGAAACCTTTATGCTTAACATGAAATGGTAATGTATATTGTGTATGCTTTACTCACCCTGGGAGGGTCCGACAGGGACTCGGGGGAATCTATGACTTCACTCTGGATTCATGAGTTTGTTTTGCTAGCCAGCTCGGGAGGGTCCTTAGAGGCCTCGGGTGGGATTCATGGTGGCGTCCTGGTCCTAGGCGATGCCTGTGCGTGACTTGTTTTATAAAGTGGCCAGCTCGGGAGGGTCCTTAGAGGCCTCGGGTGGGATTCATGGTGGCGTCCTGGTCCTAGGCAAATTGATTATTTGACTGTTTGTTTCCGGAAAAGACATGTCTGGTTTTGGTTTTGAAATGATATTGGTGCATGTACTATAAAATGTGTAAGCGATTGGTTTGCCTTGATTACTTGTACTAGCGTAATTGTTAACCCCTTTGGGGACCCGTTTTGGGGAAATTCTTGTTATGGATTTCAGGTTATGTTCAAATGCACGAGCTGCTACTGGATGGTACGAGGATGTCGGCCAAGGTTATTGACATGTGTAATTGAGTCTTGTTATTTCCTACTGTCTCTTTTGATGTGGATGTTTTCCAAATTTTAAAATTATAGATTGTACTCGCGAGTACTTAGGCTTTTCCTTTCGGATTGTGATTGGTCTTCGTTGAAGTTATTATATTTGTCGGTTGAGATTTACTATGCCGGCTGTACCGGACATGTTGTTTTATGTTCTTGTTGTTAACAATTGTTTCCTTGCTAACCAAGACGGTTAGTCGAGTGGTGTTTTCTTGTGTTAGCCTGGTGGGTCCCATGTGGGGGTCCACGGCGCTGTAATATACTCTGAATATCTCGGGGGTGTTATGGAAAATGGTATCGGAGCTCTAAGTTTATGGATACCTAGGCTTGTCTGTTATTTGGGTCTCGTTGTGTTTTGTTTTGCACATTGTCACACCGCTGCCGGCATCTCAGTACATCCAGTGATCGTAAGTTTTCCTTACTCAATTCTCTTGTTTTCTCGTATTGTATTTCCACTTCTTGAACTGTGATTGTCTCTCTCGTACTTATCGTCAAGTTGTTTTTTTTTATCCATCCGGCTTGTGTACTTTTGATTCTAGTATTGCGCAGTCCTTTATCTCTCTAGAGTATGTGCGCCGTTCTGGGCTTGACCGTTTGTCATCTTGCGAGCCGTCCATCGCTAAACTTCCTAGCGTTGGTGGGATCGTTGGTGATCGAAAGATCCGAGATTTGCTCCGTGGTATATTGTTAGAGGGCTTGACTCTCTAGTCTTTTGTTGTATGATGGAATATGTGTTTGGTAATTGCGATATACTAAATGTATGTTGAGACGAATGTACTGATGGTTTGGACACCGAAGGGTGCAGTATGATGTAGAATTTTTGAACATTGATATGTTCTGGGAAAGGTATTGATGGCAGAGTTTGTTTAGAAACTCACATAGATGGTTTCGACATATGTCCAAATCGGTGTTCTTTGGTTATGCTGTTAAACTTGAAGAGATAGTTTGACATATGCTTGGAATTAGTGTTTCCGAGTTGCGCTTGTTGAACTGGTGATTTTTGAATGCCGTATATGCGTGTTTTCGGGAATTGGTGGTACTTGGCTAATTATTGTTATTTACAACCAATGTGTTTCTATTAATAATAATACATGCGGCGTGCATGCTTGAAAATTTCTTAGACTTGATCGTATTGTGGGTTTTTGAAAAGTGACATGAATTTGGGCGAGCCAGCCTTGTATTTTCAAATAAAAACCTTATGTCAGTATTTAAAAGTCGTGTATAGAAGTGTTTAGGACATTTTATAAAATGCTACCGCTGTTAAACCCTTGTCGTGTTTGAAAGGGTCTTGAAAATGATTTTTAACTTATCGGTTTTATTTTCGAATAACTAGAGTATACGATATTAAAAAAAATCAGATTAGCTTGGGGAAACCTAGGCTGTCGAGTCAAGTTGTATTTGTTGAGTTTTGTCTTGTCGGATTTTGTCTGACTTAGTCGCATCCCGACGCGTCGTTTGAGATCAGTGGTCGTGATTAGTATCGAGGGGCGATCGTCACTTATGTGCGACCTATGGATGTTAAACTCCCTTCTTTGTATTGTGCCTCGTGTGACACGAGTTATTTGTTTGATTAGTTGTTAAATGATGGAATCCTTATGTGGATTTTGATTTCACGATATGTGTTTATTCGACTCTCGTATTTGGTTTATACGAGGAGTGTCATCGCTGCTGATGTATATTCGAACCGCATTTTATCCGCTGCGTGAGTTCTTTCAAAACGGATTTCGGTATTTTGCAAACTCAATTTTATTTCGTAAAACCGATTCCCTAAATCAAGTTTTGGCATTTTGGCCTTGAACATTTTATGATGGTTTGACAAATGATTTTGTGAGTTTTGGAAAATATTACCGTCATCGGCCTTTTTGGCATTTTTGAAATGACATGTAAAATTGTGCTTAGCCTGGTAAATCCTTGTGAGAAGGGTTTACGGTGTGTAATATTTCCAGGAGGATTTCTGATATGTTCTGTTGCTGTCTCTGTGAGTCGTTAGCGCACGTTACGCTTTGCGGCTAGCGCGCGCGAGAGTGCATTGGTAGCACGCTAAGGGGAGGATAGCGCACGCTACCTGGTAATTAAGGGCAGTCCAGGAGCTACTAGACTGGGTCTGAAGTTCTCGTTAGCGCACGCTAACACTTGGGGTTAGCGCACGCTAATTGTGTCCAGTATCAATACTGGACACCAATCTAGAAGTTGCATTCTTCTTCATTTTTTTTTCTTGTTCCTCCATGAGTTTGAGACGTAGCGACTAGGGTTCGCATCGGGGCTGATTTTTCTTCCATCCAAAGGTGTTTTGGAGTATCCTAGATGATTTTTAACATCATCTAATCCATTGTTCTTCGCCGAATCTAGGTATTTTTCTTGAATCCCTAGAGTTAACTTTTTGGAGTTTTGTTCTTGATATCGTTTTCCATCCAGTTTTGATAAACCGATTGTTGTTTTAACGATGTTGTTAAACATATCCTTGGGATTGTATATCACTGTTGTGATTTTGAACGATTTGATGCGTGTGATATGATGTGTTTAAGTGAATGTTGATACATGCGAATTTTGAACATTCTAGCCCATTGAATTATCTCTGAAAACCTTGAGTATCTTAGAAAATGAAATTCCAGATGTACTTTTAAATGGATTGTATTTTCAAGGCGCCTACTAGCGCAACTATCTGTTTCAAAATTCTTCTACCTTGAGGACCAAAATATTTTTTTTTCTTTTTTCCAGTAATTCTGGAAATGCTTTGCTTGGACCTGAGGGTCGAATATTTTTTGAAAGTTTTTCACTAAAAGAAAGGTGTCCTCATTTTTGTTCAAACGCAAGATGATTTTCAAAGTCTCGAAAATGATGTTTGTTCAACTATTTGTAAAATGATACTCAAGATCAACAGGTGTTTCCAAACTGTTTTCAAAAGGTGGTTTTCGTTTTTTTAAAACCCATCATTTCCTGCTTGTGGTCGGACAAAGTGTGTATGATGTTGGTATTGAATATTGTCGCCTCGTAGTGATTTCTGCGTTGTCGCGCATGTGCGAGCTATTAGAGCTTGGTATGGTATGACCGTGTGCATCGGTGATGGTTCCGTTATGTGTCGCTTGTTTAATGTCTTGTTACCTTGCTCCCGTTTTTGTGAATTTCGTGGACGAGGTCGGAGGTAATACCCGTACTATTTTGACTTCTGTATTTTCTCTTTCTCCAGTCTATCGATTCGCTCGTGTTCATTGATACTTTCTGAACTTGTTCTGTACTTTGGTTTCATCGTTCGAACGAGATGTAATCTTGTTTTGGGTCGATCTGGTTATCACTGTGACTTTTCCGAATTCGGTTCGATTCTTGTGAACCTTGTTCGGAAGTAACATCATTTGGTTCTACTAGTTCTTTTATTCGAAGTGGATAGGATTTTGAACTTCTGTATTTTCGACTCTACAAACTCGTTTATGCTCGTTAACATTTTCTGAACTTTCCCTATCCCTTGCTTTTGTTGATCGAACGAGGGTGGTATTGTTTCGGAATAACTCATTTGTCATTGTGGCTTTTCAATCGCTATTCCCTTTCCTGTGGATCTTATGGGAATGCATGTCTTGTTGTTCTCACCATA
Source organism: Orobanche coerulescens (assembly GCA_033398695.1). NCBI lineage: Eukaryota > Viridiplantae > Streptophyta > Magnoliopsida > Lamiales > Orobanchaceae > Orobanche > Orobanche coerulescens. The sequence continues at coordinate 100,827,051 of CM065805.1, forward strand.
TCATCCTGGGAGTTGTTTGAATTTTATTATCCTTCGTGTTTCGGACAAGATTGTTCGATTTTTGTTGTCTTGATCGTTTGTTTGTTCGGTTTTTGTTCTCGTTTCGTGATTGTTGAGCGTTCAGGCTCCTTCGTAATTCCCTTAAGTTCAGGAAATTAGTCTCGTTTTCGATCTTCCAACCCTTGGGCGGTGAGATTCCGTATTTGTTCAGCGGTTGGCTCGCGTTTTGATTGATGTACCGTTGGGTTGGTCAATCATATTGATTTTCATTCGTTGTGTTTTGTTATTGTTCGGATAATCGACTCGATTGTATTGTCTATTTGATGACGCTTGTCACTTGTTGATTTTATTATGTCTCTACCGGTGGCGTTGTGTTAGTCGCTGTGGAGCGTATTTTCACGTCGTATGTCTCTTTGCGCTTCTTGCAGCGTTTCGCCATCGGGCGCGAGTTTTCGGTTTTTGTGTATCTCTTCGAGTTTTCTAGGCAGGGGATATTGCTTCTCCCTACTTATTTTATGTTTCGGGACGAAACTTCTTTTAAGGAGGGTAGAATGTAATACTCGTAATTTTGATTCCCGGTAATTTCTTTTTTTTCGGCGGAAGTCCATTTTGATGACTCACTCATGACCGTTTCGTCATTCTGAGAATGATTAATTCTACACTTTTTGTCATCCGAGTTCGTTTTGGTGTTGTTTTGTTGAGTTCCGTGCTTTTTAGCGACTTTTCCGCACTTGAGTTCGATTCTTGCGAATCTCGTTCGAAACTGCTGTTTCGAGTTTCCCGTAAGTCCGTTTAACTTTGTTAGACGTGTTGTGAACTTCGGTTTGGTTATTCAATCACGTATCGTGATTTTCGGGCATTTTAGGCCATTTTGTAATTTACTCAAAGTTACGGGTATCCGTATCTGTATTTGTTGTCTCGACCCTTTTCTTGGTCGCGTATGATTAATTATTGCATTATGTTTTCATTTCGGGTCGTTGATGTTGTCCGCGAGATTTTTGTCGTGTTCGTTCCGTACGTTTTCGGAAATCGAGTCGTCGGATCATGACGGCCGAAAATGGCCGATTGGCGGAGTCTGGCCGGACGGCCAGGGCACCGCCGGCCGACGGCAGAACCGGGCGTAGCGCGCCATCGCCGGAAGGCTGCGTGCGCTAACCGGCAGGAGTAGCACATGTTACGCGGCCGGCCGACGCACGCTATCGGGTCAGGGCAGAGAGGTTCTGAGGTTCTGGACTCGGGGAGGATCGGCAAGTAGCGCACGCTACTGTCGGTCGTGGCGCATGCTAACCGGCAGGGGTAGCACACGCTTTCGGCCGACTAGCTTACGTTGCCTGGGCTAGTTGTCTAGTCCAGAGGTTACTGGACAGGTCGGCTAGCGCGCGCAGGCTTCCGGCCGTAGCGCACGCTAGCGGGGGTCGGGCGGACAGGCCATGGTCGGCAGGATTGGTCGGTGGTACCGGGTCATGCGGGCCCTGGCCGAGGGTACTGGTCCGATACTGGCCGATAGCGCATGCTAGTCCGGGAAGGCTAGCGCACGCTAGTTCCGGCCCAGTATAAATGTGACAGAGCAGTCGCATTTTCATTCATTTTACACTTCCTTCCTTTTCTGTCCGCGGCTTGCTATTCGGAGGTGGCGAAGCCATGTTGTTTAACAACAAATCCATAAAGTTCTTGAGGTTATATCATTGATCAATCATCCTATAACATCCTTCGATCCAGCGAATCAAGGTTAGATCTTTAGAACCCTACTTTTGGGTAGATTTGGGGGTTTTCGCGTTTTTGTCAGATTCGTTCGTTTTGTTGGTTAATTCATGATGAATATGATTAATCTTGTTGGTATTCTTAGTTTCCCTACAGATTCATGGTATATTTCATGGTTTTTATGGAATCGAGAGGGTTTGGTTGTGGTTCGCCCTCGTTGTTGTTTATATACGAATATACATGAATCGTAGTCGGGGTTTTCGGGTGTATTCCAATTCCATATTCGTTTAGAAATGGTTGTGATTGTATTCTTCGAATCGTTAGGTTCGGTTTCGTTGGTTCCTAGCATTCGTCGGTGACTTTCCTTTCCGTTCGTTGCGTCGTCAATTATTCAAGGCAAGTATTTTTGGAAACCTTTATGCTTAACATGAAATGGTAATGTATATTGTGTGTGCTTTACTCACCCTGGGAGGGTCCGACGGGGCCTCGGGGGAATCTATGACTTCACTCTGGATTCACGAGTTTGTTTCGCTAGCCAGCTCAGGAGGGTCCTTAGAGGCCTTGGGTGGGATTCATGGTGGCGTCCTGGTTCTAGGCGATGCCTGTGCGTGACTTGTTTTATAAAGTGGCCATCTCGGGAGGGTCCTTAGAGGCCTCGGGTGGGATTCATGGTGGCGTCCTGGTCCTAGTTGATGAAGAGATAACATCTAAACCACCAACTTCATACAATGTCATCTCAGACATGACTGAAGATATTGATATGCATAAATATGTAAATCAGCTCTTTAAAGATTTTGAAACATTAAAAACTATACACTTGACTGTGACATAACAGAACACAGCTGAAGCATGAGAATAGGCAGCTGAAAAATGATTTTGACAAACTCAGCCTAGAATCAGCAAACATCAGATCTGAGTTGAAAAACAGACTGATAAAAATTTGAAAAACACAGCTTAAATTACCATAGCTGAGATCAAAAGGCTGACTGCTTTAATCAGTGAAAAATCAGCTGCACTTGCTTATGTCAAATCTGAGTTTTCTAAACTGACACAGCTGAGTAATACTGAGTGGACTTGTCGATTTTAAACAACATTTATTTTTAAATAAAAGTTGATGATGAATTAGTCCGTCGCATTTTCTCCCTTTTGCGTGCCATATGAGATTCTTTGCATCATCCTTATTAGCAAACAGTCGCTTGAACCTTGGAATAATTGGAAGATACCACAGCACCTTTGCTGGAGGCCCTCGTTGTGTGCTCTCTCCATCACTAGAATCATCATGCTTCACTTTGTAGCGTGATGCCCCGCACCTAGGAGACTTATGCAATAATTCAAACTCTTTTCGGTACAATATGCAATCATTAGGGCAGGCGTGTATTTTCTTATACGCTAAAACCATCGGACACAAAACCTTTTTCGCCTCATAAGTACGGTTAGGCAATTTATTACCTTCTGGAAGTATCTCCTGTATCAACTCGAGTAATTCGGTGAAACTTTTATCACTCCACCCATTTTTTGCTTTCACATTAACCAACTTCAACACGGCAGACAAGCGTGTAAAATTTTTACAACCCGGATATAAAGGAGTCTCTGAATCACTTTTCAATGCATCATAAACATGCGCTTGTCGGAATGATTCTTCTCCAACATCACGAATCATGTCTTCAAATTGATCACCATCTATATCTACGTGTGTGTCTTCAGTTGGAATGTCTACTAGTTCGCCATGCCATATCCAAATTGTATAGTTCGTATTTATTCCCTCACAAATAAAATGTTCACGAATTATGTTAGCTTCATGTCGTCTCCCGTTCATACACTTGACACAAGGGCAAAAATATCTTTCATCGGGTTCCGGCGATTTTGTCGGGCGAACTCAAGAAATTGTTCGATTCCATTATCATACTCATCACTGTTATGACTTGCATTCATCCAACTTCGATCCATTTTTCTTCTTTTCTGTTGTACACATAGTGAAATTCAATTTGCAGTTCCTTTAGTTAGAACCAGCCACATTTAGTGTTATTTTAATCTTCTACCAAAAACATGTACGACAACTAAGACTTAGTCCATACTATTTATAGGATATGTAATGTCATTGAGTCTTCAGACTACAAATCATGGAAATCATCTTAAGTAATAATGTACTATTTGTATAAATTATAATTTTCTAATCAAAACAGGGTCAATTGCTTTTTTATATATGATAAGCGACGGGAAGGGCGGACAAGGAGAACTTAGAAACGAAAAAAATAGGAAAAAATAGGAAAAATTTAGAAAGTGCTATGGCACAAAAACAATTGCAGGTGTTGCTTTTGAATCAAAATTCCGTTTGGGTTTGCTATTGGAAATTTCCACAAGGAGATATATCATTTCAAAGTTGTGAATGAAAGAAACCACACAAATAACAAAGAATAAAGGAATTTTGACCAACCGAGACTTCAAGAGAAAACACTCTTATTTTTCTATAAACTCGTAATTAAAACCTAAACCTATTACATTTACTTAATAGTGTAAAAGTGTCTTAAAAGAGAATCAAGACTCGCTAGTAAACTTTAAATAAAGAAAACCATTTTCCAGATTGCATATGCCACATGTGTTTGAGTTGCAGTATGTAGTCATTCATTCATACAAAAAGGAAAGCAATAAAGCAATTTAAGCACAAGACTGCTATAAAATAAACATTATTATATACAGGTTCTAATTCCAAATTAAGAACCATGGTCATTCATAACCTCACATGACCTTTTATTAACCTCTAGTCTGAACTTAGTACATTAAACGGATAGTTTGCATCCATTATGATAAATACTTTTTTTCTTCTTTTTGTAAGTTTATAACCATTAATGTGTTAACCATGATGATTAAAAAAAAAGTATATAGTTGCAATTGGTTATTGGCTAAACATCTTTTCAATATATACATTTGGAAGAATTCCAACTTGTTTGACATGCTCAACTAATTTCCTGTTATATCTTTTAGCTTAGACATCGAACAGGGTCCAAATCAACCCATATGCAGTATACAAATAGACTAAACATGCCAACTTTTTTGAAAACCAATAACTACATTATGCAGAAAACGGATAATTTAGTACTTCAGGTGATCCCAAAATAAATTAAGCAATACTTCAGAGTCACAGACTCGCCCACCCGATAACATGAACAGGGAAAACCTCATCCGTTTACGGGTTTACTTTAACATAACAAGATCAAGTAAAATTTACAAAACCTATCATTTTTACAAAACCCAGTTCATATCAAGCATAAAGTCGATAAATTTTAATACGAATAAAATTTTCACAAAACCAGTTAGATTATATACATATAAATTTTAATATCAATAAATTTGAACACTTTAACACACCAAAATAAAGAAAATACAATCTTTTACAAAACCCAGTTCAATTATCATATATATAAAAAAGCAATTGAATTTAATAAGATCAAGAATCAAGATTCACAAACCCTAATTATGTAAATTAAGGATCAAAAAAGGGTGATTAATGTAATACTTGAATTATGTTTTGATTATAACGGCGGGAAGGGTGGACAAGGCGACGGGAAGGGCGGACACGACGACGGAATCGGCAGACAACGGCGACGGGAAGCAGCGACGGGAAGGGCGGACACCGGCGACGGGAAGGGCGGCGACGGGAAGGGCAAACGGCGACGGGAAGGCGTCAGGGTAGAGAGAGGCGGAAGCGGGTTCAAGTGCCTGAATATCTACCGAAACAAAGAAAGAGAAGTGACAGTGGAAGAAATATAAAACCGTGGTTCGTTTTTAATGATCAAACAACAGCGGTTGTTAAGCAACAACAGCTGTTAAATGTAAACAACAGCGGTTTTTTCACAAAAACCGCTGTTAAAAGTGTTTATTTAACAGCGGTTATTACCAAAAACCGTTGTTAAATATATTTTTTTTAGAAAAAAATTAACAGCGGTTATAGTTTAAACCGTTGTTAATTGTCACTTTGTTAACATCGATTTTCCTTAACAGTCGATGTTAAATTGCAAGTTCATTTTTTTTTTAATTTTTTGGGATAAATTTAACATCGGTTGTTAAGGAAACCGCTGTTAAGTTGCTATTTTAACATCGGTTATTTAAATAACCGCTGTTAATATATTGCACACTATTTACAAGTATGCCACCGCGTCATTTTAACAGCGGTTTTCGAACAACCGCTGTTAAAAGGGCGCTGTTAAAGGCTAGTTTTGTAGTAGTGTGGTAATCTCGTTTGTTATTGATCCTTTATTGATCTCGTTTGGAGTTCACCATATCATTGGTAATCTCGTTTGTTATTGATCCTTTATTGATCTTGTTTGGAGTTCACCATATCGTTGGTAATCTCGTTCGTTATTGATCTTTGAGAATTTTTTTTTACACTAAAAGCTTTTGGGCTAATTTGACCTTTTTTTTTCATCCGACACCAAAACCTTTCAAAAATTTTAAAATCACACAAATGTTGTGGATGGAGTTAAGAATTTCTCAGAAAAATAAAAAGTAACAAAAAAACTGAAAATTCTGGAAAATCTAAAAAATCTGAAAAAAATAAAAAAAATTCTGAAAATACTGGAAAATTCCGCAAAATTTAAAAAATCTGAAAAAAAATCCGAACTTTTATTTTTTTTTAAGAAAAATTATCTTGAATAATAATATTAAAAATCAGATCTTTTATTTAAAATTTAAACATAAAAACTAAAAAATAAAAAAAAAAATTGGAAAATTTAAAATAAAAGTCCCGATTCTGAAAAATTCTGGAAAATTTAAAATAAAAAAATTCTGAAAATAATAATATTAAAAATCAGAACTTTGACTTTTTATTTTTGAATTTAAATAAAAGATCTGATTTCTAATATTATTATTCCAGGTAATTTTTTCTTAAAAAATAAAAGTTCCTATTTTTTTTTCAGATTTTTTAAATTTTTTAGAATTTTCAGAATTTTTGATTTTTTTACTTTTTATTTTCGAATTTTAAATAAACAATTATGATTTTTAATATTATTCCATATATTTTTTCTCAAAAATAAAAGTTCCGATTTTTTGTGATATTTTTTAAATTTTCCAGAATTTTGAGATTTTTTTTTTATTTTTTGCTTTTTATTTTTGAATTTTAAATAAACTGATATTTAATATTTATTCCAGATATTTTTTTCTTAAAAAATAAAAGTTTTGATTTTTTTTCAGATATTTAAGATTTTGCAGAATTTTCCATAATTTTCAAAATTTATTTTATTTTTTCTGATTTTTTAGATTTTCCTGAATTTTCAGAATTTTTTTTTTACTTTTATATTTTTCTGACGGAATTCTTAACGTCATCCACAACATTTGGGTGATTTCAAAATTTTTGAAAGGTTTTGGTGTCGGATGAAAAAAAAGGTTGTGGTGTAACTTCAAATTAGCCCAAAAGCTTTTAGTTTAAAAAAGATTTACCCTTGATATTTATTGATTCTGTATGGAGTTTGCCTTACCGTTGGTATTCTCGGTCGTTGTCGATCCTTTATTGATCTTGTTGGAGTTTACCATATCGTTGGTATCCTCGGTCGTTGTTGATCATATATTGATCTTGTTGAAGTTTATCACATCGATGGTATTCTTGTTCGTGGTTGGTCCTTCGTTATTCCATATTGGAGATACATTTATGTTTGAGAATCTTGGTATCATTTTGAATACAGTATAGATGGTTATTTTTGAATTCATTCGTCACTTGAGAATGCAAGGTGTGGATTGAGGTAAGGATTGATTTGATATGAGTTACCACGAATTGGTAAGGTTACTACAGTAAGATTACACTGGAAATATTCTTACTTTTTAATTACATTGATATGTAATTGTTTATGTTGATGTGATCGTTATCATTGTCGAGTATTGTGGCTGACCCCGTTGTGGCTTTATCTTTTAGGTACTTGGAGATCGAGCTAGTAGCGTTCGTGAAGAGATGAGCTTCCCGGGTGTCAGTATAGATAAAATAAATGAAGGACTGGGATGTCAGTATCGGTATAATCGTCGTACTTGGTCGACAATTGCAATTGAGGATATTTTGTATCATATGAGAATATTATGGAATTTAGTTTATGTATTCAGTATGTGAGTGTGCGTATCCAATATGTTGAGACAGACGAGAAAAGTTGGAAATGGCTAAGTGTAGTATTATTAGCGCACGCTAATAATCATGTATAACGCACGCTATCGTACTTGTTTAGCGCACGCTAAAGGTAAAAGGGCAGCGTACGCTAATACAGTCAGATCGGAAGGAATATACGAGTGGACCAGGCCACTTTCGGCACATGTTCTGATAGGTCAACGGATGTTGTAATGTAGTGTTAGCGCACGCTAATTCATGTTGGTTAACGCACGCTAACTGTATATCGGACGAAAAGGAATCTTATCCTCGTCAGCACTTTCGGCGTGTGGACCTGTCTTTGGAAGCATACAGACAAACGAGTCAACTATCAGTAGCGCATGCTAAGGTTGGACACTTGCGTACGCTAAATAGAGGCATTTACATACGCTATTGCATGGGCATTGCGTACGTAAATAATTTCATGCAGTAAGACAGTTGCCTCTGGACATCAATAGCGCACGCTAACAAAGACAGTTAGCGCACGCTAAGTGTGTAGCGTACGTTAATAATGTATAGTATATATATATAAGTGCAGTTGGCTATTTTTCGTCATTTTCATCCATTTCTTCATGCGAGCCGATAGAGAGAGCCTTGAGAAGTATTTGAGGTTCCAAACACTGGATTAAGGTGGAGTTAATCATCCATAACAACATTTGAAGCTTGAAATAGTTGGTGATTCTTGGAAATGGATTCAACCTTGGAAATTAATCCATTCCTTCAAAAAGGTAATTACTCTTCAGTTTGAGATTTCATTTTGGATTGTATATGATGTTTTTAAGCTGATGATTATCATATAAACAAGTTGATAAGTATGATTATGAGTTGGATTACCGGATTATGATGATGTTATTATTGATATGAAGATATTGATATGAATTGGATGGTTTTGAATGTGTTGTTTATCTTCAAAGAGATATGTTGGCTAATGTCTTCCTTCAATTCGGATCTTTGATGTTGTTGTTGTTGGTTTCTTCATATGATGGTGAACATGGCATGATTATGAGTTCTTGGTGTTTAGGTTGTTGATATTAAGGAAGATGAAATATGAATATATGACTTGAATTAGGAGTCAGATGATTACCTATATGTTAAAGGATATTGGATTTCATTGTTTGATACCTATGAACATGGTTCAGAATCACTTAGAGTTTTTGATAATCGCCATATGTTGATCGGTATCCGAAATGCATGTAACTGCACGTCATTAGCGCACGCTAAGCCTACTGGCTAGCGCACGCTATCAGGAACAACTTAGCGCACGCTATGGTAAGAGATTAACGTGCGCTAAGTCAACAAACAGGGTAATATATTCTGTTTCGGTTATGAATTCATGATCGTTTAAGTTGGTTTGATCAAACTTGTGGTTAACTGAGATATTGTTGAGCCGTTGGGTTTGTGAATTGGTTTTAGCGGTTGTTGATTATTATCGGATTGTTGTTTAATTGATTATTGTAATAGGTCAATTTTATTGATCAGTGTTTATAACCGTATGCTGTGGTCGTGTTCGAGGATGTTCGTGAATTGCTTTGGTCGGGACCGAGCAACTTGTAGATGATGACAATGGATTTGGTAACGACTTCATCATCATCGTATCGATATCGAGGCAAGTTATTACTTGCTCAGTTATAATGTTTAATGAATGGTTTCAATTTCATTTCATTTATAATGTATATAGCAATGATTATATGTTGTCATTCCGATTCTGGGGGTTTAATCATAATGTATATGATTTATTTCGGTTATTGGCATATTCGGGTATCGAGGTTACATTATGGTAAATACGAGGACATGAGTATTTGTAGTCCATGGTATGTTTGGATCGTCGAGCATTGCGGATAATCGTCGGTGATGGTTTGATATCGAGATTTCTCCCGAAGGACTCGGGGCAAGTATCTTATATCGATTCAGTTAGTGTTAGTGATTTGATCATGCATATTGTCATTCATGTTGTCGAACATGAGGTCGTCTGAGTGGATTTGTCATATTGTCGCTCATGTTCTGTTGTTCATGTTGATGAACATATTGATTTGCATATGTGTATGCATAATTGTATTGTTTATGTTATAAATGATCCGATGGGATCATGATGATCTATGCTGAGGGCGCTGGATCGAATGTCCACCATGTGTTGGTTCGACGGGATCATCATGGGGATCTATGCTGAGGGCGCTGGATCGTTGGACAGGTTTTCCACCATGCGTTGGTTCGACGGGATCATCATGGGGATCTATCTTTGAGGTCTTTGGATCGTTGGATTACCAGTATTGTGTTGATGGAATCTTGTGAATTCGCATCATTGATTTTATCATGTGTTGTTGTTCATATGTGTATTGTTGGTTATCCACCTTATGCTGATCTGATAGGATCAACAAAGGGATATATGCTGAGGGCGTTGGATCGTCGGATTTCCATTGAGTATACATGAGTGTTATTATTGTGATCATATTGACGTGGTCATATGAGTATGCATTTGTAGGTCTTGTGTTAGGACCGTGTCTATATTGCATTGATCTGATCTCGGATTAGACTGATATGATTGTCGTGGCACTCCATATCTCGAGGTATGTTCCGTATTTCCTTTGGTATTCGTCTTGTGATGGACAATCAGTTATCGTTTTGGGATTTGATGATGCTATCTGATGGATCGTATTGGTCAGAACTGGTACTTTTCCTTATCGTGAGTTGGTTATGATAATTTGAGAATCTTGAGTATTGTTTGAGGTACAATATAGATATTATGTTCGAGTTTATTGGTTAATCGAGTACGAGATGTGAAATGTGATAATGGTTATTGTGATGAGAATTACTTGAGTAAGGAAAGTTATGGCGGTAAGATTACATTGGTCGTACTCTTATTTTGTATTCTCATTGGTATGTAATTATTGATGTGATGTGACGGATATCATTGTTGGATATTATGGCTGACCCCGTCGTGGGATTTCTTTTTAGGTTCTTGGAGTATCGAGCATGTAGCGGTCGTGAAGAGATGAGCTTCCCGGAGGATACTGGCTAGGACATGTTTTGTGCATTGAGTTTCTTGATTGGTTCTTATATTTCGCTGCTAGAGTATATTTATGGTTGGTCTTTTTTTCGCTGCGTGAGTATTTTGAAATGCTCTTTTGGTATCTGGTAACTGAGATTACTTTGGAAATCGTTTTCTAAACTTTTGAGTGTCGGCCGTTTGGCCTTGCAATTTCAAATGAGTTTTTTCAACAGTTTTTGATAAATGGATTTTATAAGTCTTTGTGCATTTTTAAAGATAGCACCGTCGTTGGCCTCTTGGGCATTTGTTAATATTTGCAAAAATTTCTTTTAGCCTTGTGGGTTCCATCTCGGGGCCCACGATGCTGTAATATTTCCGGTTAAATCCGGGGGTGTTACCGAATATGGTATCGGAGCTTAGGTTGAGAAAACCTAGGCATTTGGGTCGAGTTGGGTTCTGTTTTGTCGTGTCATTTGAGTTGTCGATTTGACTAATGTTAGAGCCATGAATTTTTGTGTTCACTCAGGCTTGTGCGGTATGTGATTTACCAGTGTGGTACTGGGGTTGTCGTAAACTTTTCCAAATGGTATTAAAATATTTCTTCGGATAGAAATGTTTCGTGTTCTCGAGTTGAACTGATTTTGCAAAATGCGTGTTTTGATAATATCTGTGTCGAGTATTTTCTTGAGTTGAGACATGTGCCAGTATCACGGGGAATCGTCGGCTTCACGATCTGTAAGTATTTGGATTTTTGAATTGCATTGAGATTTATTGCTGTTCTATAGTTGATATGCTTTGAGATTCAGCAGAATATTATGTGTCACGGTATGAGACGACAGAGTTGAGACAGGATTGATGATCTCAGGAAGTTATGATTCTGAAATCAATATATCGGTTACGTTTTGGAATGGAATTGTGTATTCGGGAGCAGGAATGTGGATTGTTTAGAAGAACATGTAGTCATGTCAGTTCATTTTAGGTATATGAACTATTTTTGAGCATTTGAAAATGATATTTTTCAAAATGAACATTTTACGGATGTTTTACGGAAAATGATTTTTGGGCCGAGACCCAATTGAATTTGAAATAGTTTTACAACTCAGGACTTGGAGTCCGAAAAGAGTTTTCTACTTTTTAAACTTCTGGTAATGCGGAACGAGATACGGGCATAGTGTAACACCCTCAAGATATTCGAGGTATATTACAGCGCCGTGAATCCCTATATGGGACCCACCAGGCTGAACAACATCATACTCATCAACTCACAGAAACAACAACATAACACCACGTCATAAAGACACAAAACAGAATAATCCACCCGGTTCACCCGGTCAACATAACATCATCATTCGACACAAACACGATAAACAAAAATACAATCCAGATGAGTAAAAGTTCTTAAGTACTCGAGTACTTCTATTAGTTCAAACAAAACCACAAAATATGAAAAGGTAGAAGACACTAAGACATCACTCGTGCACAATCATCACGCTCGGCCATCATCCGCATACTGGTCCAGCGCTCGTTCGTCTCGATGAACCTGACCTGAAATTCATAAAACGAATTTCCCCAAAACGGGTCCCCAGAGGGGTTAGCAATTACGCTAGTACAAGTAACCAGATGAACAACTTACATCTTACACATATAGTAAATGCATGCAATAAAGAAAACCGTTCGAAAGCACTCATTTCCGGAAATGCCAATATCAAATCGCATTTGTAAAATTTCACCACAATTAACCGTCGATCCACGTCTCTGTGGACCCCTACCGAGACCCCGTCGGATCTAACCCGTAGTGGTTAAAAGCAAGCTCGTCGATCCACGTCTCTTGTGGACCCCTACCGAGACCCCGTCGGATCTAACCCGTAGTGAGCATACACACACACATACAATACTACTATGTCAAGATTGTAAGTTCATAAGGATACTTGCCTCGATTAAATAGACGATGACACGAACGGAACGGAAGAATCAAGCACGGCCGCGAGGAACCGACGAAGATGAACCTAACGATTCGAATAGCACAATCACAACCACTTCTAAACGATTATGGAAATGGAATACACCCGGAAACCCGCCTACGATTCATGTATATTCGAATAAAAATAACAACGAGGGCGGACCACAACCAAACCCTCTCGATTTCACAAAGCTATGGAAATATACCATGAAACCGTAGGAAAACTAATGATATCAACAAGATTAATCATAATCATCATGAATCCACCATCAAAACGGAACGAATCGGAAGAAAATCCCAAAACCCCCAAATTATCCAAAAGTAGGGTTCTAAGAGATTTACCGTGGATTAGGACGAAAGATTCGTGTTGATGCTGATATAATACTCCAAGAACTCAAGAAGGATGATGGATGAGATGATTGGAGGAAGAAATCGCCAAGAAAACGCCTCGGAATCGCCTTCGCCGCGGAGAGAGGAAGAAAAGAGGAATTATGATTATCTCGGTCAACTCCCTGGTTTATATAGCCAGGGAGTGTTAGCGCGCGCTAATCCTCAAGGTTAGCGTGCGCTAACGGATGAAAATCTGAGAACAAACAATTTGCGTCCCAGTCCAGTAGCCAGATTTCTGGCCGTTAGCGTGCGCTACCATACAGGCGTAGCGTGCGCTAATAACTTCTTGGTAGCGCACGCTATCGACTAATAGCGTGCGCTACTTGGACATCAGCCGAGTCCAGTAGCCAACTGCCCAAAATTCACCTGACCCGTTAGCATGTGCTACCATACAAGCGTAGCGTGCGCTTCGCGGCTTTGGCCAAGTTGATAGTAAAGCATCGATCTTGGACACTCACGCTAGCGCATGTTACAGAAGTCTCGGCGTCGCTAGCCCCCGACATTAGCGTGCGCTAGACTATGTAGCGTACGCTAACCCGCCAGTCCAGAGGGTTGGAAAACAACACTGCCACTCCCAGGGCTAACTCGTTAGCGCGCGCTACGAAGTAAACGTAGCGTGCGCTACTAAGGGATTTCTAGCGTGCGCTATACAAGAAATTTAGCGTGCGCTAGATACAGAATATAAACGACCCAAAATACCGGAATATGAAGGAAACGTTAAACAGAACATCTCAAGACGCATCGAAACATGGAATGGATCCACGGCAACCCCGAAACGGCGGTTCCGCACAACAATTACGAGAATCAGATCAATAGATGGCGGAAAAGTTACACTGAAGGATACACGAGGGTCGCTACAATCGAGAAATACACCGAAAGTAACAATACAAGGGAAAGAAAAATGCGGATATTACATTCTACCCCTCTAAAAATAAGTTTCGTCCCGAAACTTAAGAAACAAACAATTCGGGGTACCTAGCACGCATGCTATCCTCGGTTTCCCAAGTTGCCTCCTCGATTCCGTGTCTCGACCACTGCACTTTGACCAAAGGTATGGTCTTATGCCTCAATCGTTTCTCACGATGCTCCAAAATCTTCAAAGGACGCTCTTCAAAAGTGACATCCTCGGCGACATCAATCTCACCATAATCGATGACGTGACTAGGATCCGGGACATATTTCCTCAACTGGGAAACATGAAAAACGCTATGAACATGACTCAAGGCTGGAGGTAACGCCAAACGGTATGCCAACTCACCGACTCGCTCGAGAATCTCAAAGGGTCCAATAAATCTCGGACTCAATTTCCCTTTCTTCCCGAAATGAAAAACTCCCTTCGTCGGCGACACCTTTAGCAAAACGTGGTCTCCCACCTCGAATTCCAAAGGTCGGCGACGGACATCGGCATACGACTTCTGTCGACTCTGGGCAGTCAACATCCGTTCTCGAATTACTTCTATCTTTCGCCTCATCTCTAAAACGACGTCCGGCTCGGTCCCGACTAAATCGGACGTCTCATTCCAACAAATTGGTGATCGACATCGCCGCCCATAAAGTGCCTCATACGGTGCCATCCGAATCGACGCGTGCCAACTGTTGTTGTACGTGAATTCGATCAATGGCAAATGTTCCTCCCAATCGCTACTCCAATCGAGGGCACAAGCACGCAATATATCCTCGAATGTCTGTATAGTGCGTTCCGACTGTCCATCTGACTGGGGATGAAAAGAGGTACTCAAATGCAAACGGGTACCCAACGCCTTATGCACTTCCTGCCAAAAGTGTGATACGAAATGGCCATCGCGATCCGAAATAATAGACTTCGGAGTACCGTGAAGCCTCACAATCTGTGCGATAAACACACGAGCCAACTTCTCCGGGCCCCAAGTGTCCTTGATGCCCAGAAAATGTGCCGACTTGGTCAGACGATCAACAATCACCCATACCATATTCATGCCCGACCTCGATCTCGGCAAACTCGTAACGAAATCCATCGATATATCTTCCTATTTCCATTCCGGAATGGGAAGTGACTGTAATAACCCAGCCGGTCGCTGATGCTCGATTTTGACCTGCTGACAAGTCAAACATCTCGCTACAAACTGTGCGACCTCCTCCTTCATATCACTCCACCAGAAATTTCTTCTCAGGTCCTTGTACATCTTACTCGAACCAGGATGAACGGAATAAGGTGTAGCATGGGCCTCCCGTAAAATACTCTGCCTCAACTCTGAGTCGTTCGGCACAGAAAGCCGACTCTGGAATCTCAAAATACCATCCTCGTGAATCACAAACCCAGGAGACTTTCCCTTAAGAACGTTCTCTCGGATTTGAGTAATCATCGGATCCTCTGACTGCTTCAGCTTAATTTCATCGATCAAGGACGATGAAATCTCTAAAGCACGAAGTTTCCCGACGGCTCCACGCAACAAAACTTCAACATCTAACTCGATCAAAGCCCGCCGAAGCTCAGACTGAGACGTAAGGATCTCAAGCGTTAATAGCAACCGGTTTCGACTCAAGGCGTCGGCCACGGCGTTCGCCTTACCGGATGATAAAGGATCTCGAGGTCATAATCCTTAATCAACTCTAACCACCTCCTCTGTCTCATATTCAACTCTCGAGTAAATATGTACTTGAGACTTTATGATCGGTAAAAATCGACATGCGAGCCGAAAAGATAGTGACGCCAAATCTTTAGCGCAAAAGCATTGCCGCTAACTCCAAATCATGAGTAGGGTAGTTAAGCTCAAATGCGGCCTCAAGCGCCTCGATGCATATGCAATGGTCTTGCCGTCCGCATCAATACGCACCCAAGACCACGACCCGAAGCATCGCTATAAGCGGCAAAACCCTCGTTGCCACATGGCAACGCCAAAATCAGGCTGAAGTCAAACGCTTCTTGATTCCTCAAAACTCGACTGCCTCTCGTCATTCCAGACGAACTTCTCGGATTTCTGGAGCAACTGCGTAAGTGGCCGAGCCAGTTTCGAGAAACCCTCGACGAACCTACGGTAGTAGCCAGCTAAACCCAAGAAACTACGAAGCTCCTTCACATTCTTGGGCGGTGCCCAATCCAACATTGCTTCAATCTTATGCGGATCCACACGAACCCCCTCGGCTGAAATCACGTGACCTAAAAACATCACTTCCTTCAGCCAGAACTCACATTTCGAGAACTTTGCATAGAGTTGCTCGGTCCTCAAAATGTCTAATACTACCCGCAAATGATGGGCATGCTCTTCCTCATTCCTCGAATAAATAAGAATATCGTCAATCAAGACGACGACGCACTTATCCAGATACTCGATAAAAACTTTGTTCATCAACTGCATGAACACTGCCGGCGCATTCGTTAACCCGAAAGGCATAACTACGAACTCATAATGTCCGTACCTCGTCCGAAAGGCTGTTTTCGGCACATCGGACTCTCTCACCCGGAGCTGATAGTACCCCGATTTCAAATCAATTTTCGAGAATACCTCAGCTCCACATGGCGATCGAACAAGTCATCAATTCTCGGCAAAGGATACTTGTTCTTGATGGTCACCTTGTTTAGTTCGCGATAGTCGATACACAAACGTAGTGAGCCATCCTTCTTCCGCACAAACAGGACCGGTGCGCCCCAAGGCGAGGCACTCGGTCGAACATACCCCGACTCAAGAAGCTCACTCAACTGCTTCTTCAGCTCTGCCATCTCTGAAGGTGCCATGCGATACGGCGCCTTCGAAATCGGAGCCGCGCCCGGCTCTAACTCTATAGCAAACTCAACCTCACGATCCGGTGGCAATCCCGGTAACTCGTCAGGAAATACATCAGGAAACTCATTAACGACTGGAATCGACGAAAGCTCGACTCCACCATCCTCCGCCTTCAAGGCGTAGCACCAATAGCCAGTACACCCCTTTCGCAGGAGTCTCATCGCCTTCAAGGCGTTAATAATGAATTTCTGGTTTCCCCTCTTTCGCCCCGCGAAAGAGTGCTCGGTGCCGTCCTTGGCTAACATAGTGATGATTCTCGTGCGGTAGTTCATGATCGCACCATGCCGCTCGAGCCAATCATCCCCAAGAATCAAATCCTCACCCTCGATACTCACAACAATAAGATTAGAGGGCCAAGTCCTCTCACAAATAAGTACAGAACAGTCTCGAACCTCCTGATCACCAACGATCCTATCACCGCTAGGAAGTTTAACGATGAAGGGTTCACAAGGCATCAAACAGTCGAGACTCAAACGGCGCACACAATCCAAAGATATGAACGAATGCGTAGCACGTAATCGAAAAGCACAGCGCGGGATGAGAAAGAATATAAACGGTACTGCCGCCACGGTAGCCACTGGGTCATCGGCCTTCCGCATCTCATAAACCCGCGGATGGGCGGGCCGACATGGAAGCTCCCCCTTAGAGGGCTGACCCGACCTCTCCCGACTAGCACTCGGCGGAGGCGAGGAGCAAATGATCCACGATTCACGCTTGGTTCCCTAGGCGCTGGAATGGAAGCCGGGCACCAAGAATTCTCTCCCTCTCGGCCTGACGACGACCTTGTGGCCGGTGGCCACTGCGATTACGTCGGCAAAGGGCTCAAACAAGTACGGCCGACGTGGCACATCGACCACAATTGAAACACTTCACATCACGGAAAGGAGCCTTTGGTAGTTCCACGAGGACCCAGTGAGCAGGCTGGACCACCGCTGGCGGGGAAGTTAGCAGATTAGGATCTCTGCTGACCCCCACTCTTGTGGCCCGAAAAGTTCCCGGCGGACTTCTGCTTCTTACTCTCGCGGGCCACCTCACTCGCCGTCACAGACATATCGTAAGCAAGGGCCCTGCTCTGGTACTCTTTCAAGGTAGTGCATACGAGCCCCGACATATAGTCCCGAATCGACAACTTCATCCGTCTGGAGAAATGGAAAATTTTGTCACTCTCCTCGACAACTTGGGTCTTCACATAACCCAACTCCTTGTTAAAATCAGCAATAGCTTGAGATACGGGAATATCCCGCGGTTGAGCGTCATAAAAAGCATGTATCCGAGCCTGTCTGACCGGCCACGGGCAATATTCAGTCTCCATCAATTCTCGAAACTCAGCCCACGAAGCAGCATGATCTTTCGGCCCAACGGCCTCCCACCAGTCCGTAGCGTCCCCTGTGAGAAAGTATTGGGCAATACGGACTCTACGTTCCTCGGGATAGTTAGTGGCAACGAAGACCTTAGATATCTCCTTGATCCACCCTTCCCAGCCAATCGGGTCTGAAGCTCCCGAGAACTGAGGAGGATGCATCTTGATAACATCTTGGAGCCAACGATCCGCTCCGCCCCGATTAGCGTGGGCCTGATCCGGTTACGAACACTTTGAGCTATTGCCGCCATTTGGTTCACCATTTGCTGCATAACGGCCGCAATACCAAGATCGGCACGCTCCTGAGAAGAAGCATGACTGTGGCGGTCGCCGGTACTGCCGGCTCCCAAAGACTGCGACGTGGCCGCCCCACCGGCCGCCCCACGTCCCCGGCCGCGTCCACGACTACGACCGCGACCACGGCCTCTTCCAGCATCCATACTGGAGTTAAATAAGTAGCAAAAGCCATACGAGGGTAAGTACGAGAAAAGAACAGTCACAAGTCGAGAATCAAAGGTACGATACAAGAAAATAATGAACAGAGGAAGGAAAACTTACGGACACTGGTAGTACCGGAATCATGGCAGCGTGACGATGATGTGCAAAACAAAACACCACAAGACCCAATAAACCGACAAGCCTAGATATCCATAAACCTAGTGCTCTGATACCATTTTCTGTAACACCCTCAAGATATTCGAGGTATATTACAGCGCCGTGAATCCCTATATGGGACCCACCAGGATGAACAGCATCATACTCATCAACTCACAGAAACAACAACATAACACCACGTCATAAAGACGCAAAACAGAATAATCCACCCGGTTCACCCGGTCAACATAACATCATCATTCGACACAAACACGATAAACAACAATACAATCCAAATGAGTAAAAGTTCTTAAGTACTCGAGTACTTCTATTAGTTCAAACAAAACCACAAAATATGAAAAGGTAGAAGACACTAAGACATCACTCGTGCACAATCATCACGCTCGGCCATCATCCGCATACTGGTCCAGCGCCCATTCGTCTCGATGAACCTGACCTGAAATTCATAAAACGAATTTCCCCAAAACGGGTCCCCAGAGGGGTTAGCAATTACGCTAGTACAAGTAACCAGATGAACAACTTACATCTTACACATATAGTAAATGCATGCAATAAATAAAACCGTTCGAAAGCACCCATTTCCGGAAATGCCAATATCAAATCGCATTTGTAAAATTTCACCACAATTAACCGTCGATCCACGTCTCTGTGGACCCCTACCGAGACCCCGTCGGATCTAACCCGTAGTGGTTAAAAGCAAGCTCGTCGATCCACGTCTCTTGTGGACCCCTACCGAGACCCCGTCGGATCTAACCCGTAGTGAGCATACACACACACATACAATACTACTATGTCAAGATTGTAAGTTCATAAGGATACTTGCCTCGATTAAATAGACGATGACACAAACAGAACGGAAGAATCAAGCACGGCCGCAAGGAACCGACGAAGATGAACCTAACGATTCGAATAGCACAATCACAACCACTTCTAAACGATTATGGAAATGGAATACACCCGGAAACCCGCCTACGATTCATGTATATTCGAATAAAAATAACAACGAGGGCGGACCACAACCAAACCCTCTCGATTTCACAAAGCTATGGAAATATACCATGAATCCGTAGGAAAACTAATGATATCAACAAGATTAATCATAATCATCATGAATCCACCATCAAAACGGAACGAATCGGAAGAAAATCCCAGAACCCCCAAATTATCCAAAAGTAAGGTTCTAAGAGATTTACCGTGTATTAGGACGAAAGATTCGTGTTGATGTTGATATAATACTCCAAGAACTCAAGAAGGATGATGGATGAGATGATTGGAGGAAGAAATCGCCAAGAAAACGCCTCGGAATCGCCTTCGCCGCGGAGAGAGGAAGAAAAGAGGAATTATGATTATCTCGGTCAACTCCCTGGTTTATATAGCCAGGGAGTGTTAGCGCGCGCTTATCCTCAAGGTTAGCGTGCGCTAACGGGATGAAAATACAGAACAAACAATTTGCATCCCAGTCCAGTATAAAGATGTTAAACGGGCTCGGGCCCGTAGGGCTGGCCCGTTTAACCCGCTAAAAAACCGGGTTAGGGCCGATATTTCCTAGCCCGTTTAAATCCGGGCTTTTTTGGCCCGAACCGTTTAGCCCGAAGCCCGTTAGGGCTAGCCCGAAGCCCGATATATATATATATATATATATATATATATATATATATATATATGTATATATATACATACATAAAAGTGTATTTTTTGTTATATTTATTATAGTATAGTTGTTACTATATATATAAAATATATTGTTATTTTTTTTTGACTTATAAAAAAATAAAAAATAGATTTTTTAAATATTTAGCCCGTTTAGCCCGTTTAGCCCGAAACCCGTTAGGGTTAGGGCCAATATTTCCTAGCCCGTTTAAATCCGGACTTTTTTAGCCCGGACCATTTAGCCCGAAGCCCGCTAGGGCTAGCCCGGAACCGCTAGGGCTAGCCCGTTTAACATCTCTAGTCCAGTAGCCAGATTTCTGGCCGTTAGCGTGCGCTACCATATAGGCGTAGCGTGCGCTAATAACTTCTTGGTAGCCCACGCTATCGACCAATAGCGTGCGCTACTTGGACATCAGCCGAGTCCAGTAGCCAATGTTGGAACAATATTTTTTAGATCATTTTGATGATGTGTTATTAAAACCAAAATTTACTTAAAACATACTTTCTTTTCAGTTAACGTACGTAAAATATATCACATTAACGTACGTAACATTCTATAGTTAACGTACGTAACGCATCTCTTATAACGTACGTAACATTCACTATTTTCGTAAGTTTTTCATGCAGTAACGTACGTAACCGGGATCATATAACGTACGTAAGGCTTGAATTATTCTGACCGTTGGAAAAGCCACTAGCCGTTGCAACAAGTCGTCTCAATCAACGGATCTTTGACCAGGATATTACGTACGTAACCATAAGGCTTATAATGTACGTAACGCATTTCATCATATTTCACTGGACAGTTTCGGCACCTTCATTACGGCCGTTATTCGGCTCATATAACGTACGTAACGTACATAACGTACGTAATCAGCATCATATAACGTACGTAACCCTTTATACTGTTCCAACGGGAAATTGAGCTCAAGAAGGCTATAAATAGCCACCTTCATAGAGATTGAAGACACACAAGAATTCTGAGCTTACTAGCATACTCAAGCAATATCAAGAAAACATTCTGAGAGATATTCTTATTCCAGATTGTGATACGAGAAGATTTGTTCTATAATTTCCAATCTTCACTCTTGTATCTTAGAGCGATATATCTTGAAAGCCGAGTTTCTACTCGCACTTATTTTGTGTATTGGTTATCTTGTACCCAGAAAAACAAGAGTGTTTTTGTGAGGTTGTTCTTGAGCCCGGAAATCAAGAAGTTGTAAGAAGTTGGCACTAAACTAGAAAGTGCAAATTCAAAGTTCTAAGAAAAGTCCTAGTCGATAAAACTAGGTAGGGGACGTAGGCTTCGTTAATAGCCGAACCTCTCGAACAATTCCTTGTGTTCTTTCTTATCTGCACTTTTATTTTCCGCTATTTTTGCTTCCGCACGAAAAAGAGTACAATACTCTTAACCGCACTATTCAACCCCCCTTCTAGTGGCGGTATCAATCTAACATTTGGTATCGGAGCGGTCTCTTTATCACCGGACTAACACCCGCTAGAGAAAAGATCCAAATGGCCTTTATCCACTCCTCCGTTGAAGGCAACGCTCTCAATCGCCCTCCTTTCTTCGATGGTTCAAACTTTATGACATGGAAGAAGAAGATGTCCATCTTCATCCGAGCTCACGATATTGAAATATGGAAGGTCATTGCCCTTGGACCTACCATTCCTAAGAAGTCGGATGGCTCTCTCAAAAGTTTCGAAGAGTACGACGATGCCGACTGGAAGAACGATCACTTCAACAGTAAAGCCACTCAATTGCTTTATTGTGCGCTCAATCCAGAAGATCACAATAGAATCTCTTCCTGCGAGACGGCAAAAGAAATCTGGAAAATGCTAGAGATCACCCATGAAGGTACGAGTCAAGTGAAGGAAACCAAAATCAATATGCTTCTTCATGATTATGAACTCTTCACCATGAAAGAAGAAGAAAGCATCACCACTATGCTTGACCGTTTCTCGGCAATCACAAATGGGCTAGCTTCATTCGGGAAACCGATATCAAGTAGTGATAAAGCCAAGAAAATCCTTCGGTCTCTACCTAGAGAATGGGACGCCTACTGCTACGGCTATTATGGAGTCGAAAGACCTCAATACAATAGAGTTCAGCGCTCTCATCGGATCTCTCATCAATTATGAGATCGTCATCAAATCTCGCAGCTCGAAACCAAAACCTAAGGAGAGAGAAAGGACTATCGCTTTCAAAGCCAAAGAAGAAAGCGACCTAGAGGATGAACCTATCGAAGAAGAGGACGAAGAAACCACCTTCTATGCCAAAAACATAAAGAAAGTTAAAAATCTTCTTCAAAGGCGCCGGAGAGATATCAAGCAAGAATCAAGGGATGAATCCAAAAAGACTCACTTCCCTCAAAACAAAAAATTCGACAACACGTGTCGAAGGTGCGGCATTCCAGGCCATTTTGCAAAAGATTGTCGTGCTGCTGCTCCAATAAGTTCATCAAAACCACCTCATGAAAAGTTCAAAAAGAAGGAGGTTTATGTCGCCACATGGAGTGACGATGATGAGGATGATGAACCACAAGTCCAAACCAATCTTGCTCTTATGGCCCGCGCATCCGAAGAGAGTGACGAAGAAGTCGAGGTTAGTGATTCTCATGAAGAACTACTTGATGCTTTTGAATCTCTAAATAATGAATACGAAAAGGCTTGCAATAGCAATAAAGATTTGAAAAAGAAAATAAAACTCCTTGAAATTGAAAATGCTAAATTATTGAAAAACAAGGAAGTTTCTATTGATCATACAAATTGCTTGGAAAACTGAGAAAATTCTGAAAGATGAATTGCATAAGACTCAGAAAGAATTTAAACTTTATGTCAGAAAATTTTCATGTGGTAATGACAAATTCGAGCAATTATTATTTGGTCAAAAATTTTCTCTTTCAAAACAAGGACTTGGATATAATTCATTCCCGATGAAAAAGTCCTTAGAAATTACCACAAAAGATTCGGACACTTTAAAAACGGGTATCCCATCATGTCCAAAATGTTTAAAACCTGGACATACTGAAACCTACTGTCGAAACTCTAGACGTACTATAAGGGTTAAGCAAATTTGGGCACCAAAAGGGACCGTTATTAAAAACCAAGTTTTTATATCTAACTCCTCAGGACCCAAATTAGCCTGGGTACCGATAAAACGGAAGAAAATAGTTTTTGTAGGTACAAGCAAGGAAGACAACATTATCAAATAAATGGTATGTTGATAGTGGATGTTCAAACCACATGAGTGGAAATAAACATCTCTTCACGGAGCTGAAAAAGGAAGATCGTGGCTGTGTTACCTTTGGCGATAATAAAAAGGGCCAAATAAAAGGGACAGGTAAAATTGGTAAGAAACCTTTACCCACTATTGAAAATGTTCTATTTGTTGATGGACTTTGCCATAATCTCCTAAGTGTTTCCCAATTATGTGACACCGGTCTTAAACTAATTTTTGAAATTACGCATTGCACGGCAATGAGAAAAGACCAAATCGTTTTTATTGGATTGCGCTACGGAAATATTTACATTGTTGATCTCCAAGATGAATCTTCTTTTAACGAAAAATGTCTACTTTAAATGCGATGAAAATGCCGTTGTTTGGCACCGAAAATTGGGACATGCCTCTTTACCACTTCTTTCAAAATTGGCCAAAAATGATATTGTTCGTGGTCTACCAAAATTGAATTTTAGAAAAGACCACATTTGTGAGGCCTGTATTAAAGGTAAACATGCAAGAGGCTCGTTTAAACCAAAAATGGAAATTTCCACTAGTCGCATTCTTGAATTAATTCATATGGATTTAATTGGTCCGTCTCGACATGCCAGTCTAACAGGTAAACTTTATACCTTAGTTATTGTCGATGATTTTTCTAGATTTACTTGGGTAAAATTCCTAGCCAATAAAGATGATGCTTTTAACGAGTTTGTTAAGTGGTTTAAGGTTACCCAGAAGGAAAAAGGATTACCAGTTATCGCCATTCGAACCGATCATGGTGGAGAATTTGATTCTAAACTCTTTGAAGATTGGTGCGATAAATATGGTATTGGGCACAACTTTTCGGCACCTCGGACACCTCAACAAAATGGAGTTGTCGAGAGGAAGAATCGCTCTCTAGAAGAAATGAGCCGAACAATGCTCAACGAGTATGGTCTTCCTAAATACTTTTGGGCTGAAGCCGTTAACACTGCTTGTTATGTTATTAATCGTGTCCATCTCAGGAGAAATAAAATGATGACTCCCTATGAGAGTTTTAAAGGTAAAAAGCCCAATTTATCTTATTTTCATCCATTTGGGTGTAAAGTGTTCATTCATAATAATGGAAAAGACAATTTGGGTAAATTCGATTCTAAATCAGACATTGGAATTTTTCTTGGTTATTCTACTAATAGTAAAGCTTATCGTGTATTTAATTGTAGAAGAGGCTCGGTAGAAGAGTCCATTCATGTAAAATTCGATGATACAGTTTTACCCCCGAGAAAGGTTGTTTTTGATGATGATGCAGGTATGGTTCCAGCTAAAGAAGTATCCGAAGTATCAAAGGAGTTGGAGAAGCTCGACGTAAGCTCGGACAAACAGGAGGAAAATACTTACAACCTTCCTAAAGATTGGGCAAATGTGAAAGACCATCCGATGGAACAAATTCTCGGAAAAATCGATGAAGGTGTACGAACTAGGAGAAATATAAATGATTGTATTAACAATATTGCATTTATTTCTCTTACAGAACCAAAGAACATCGATGAGGCCATAAATGATGAGAATTGGGCTATTGCTATGCAAGAAGAGCTAAACCGATTCGAAAGAAATAAAGTTTGGGAATTAGTTCCGGCACCGGTAAGCAAATCAATCATTGGTACCAAATGGGTTCATAAAATCAAAACCGATGATGATGGTCTCCCTATTAAAAATAAATCGAGGTTGGTCGCCCAAGGTTATAATCAAGAAGAAGGCTTGGACTATGAAGAGACGTTCGCTCCTGTTGCTCGTCTTGAAGCTATCTGTCTTCTCTGTGCCTTTGCCGCATACAAGAAGATCAAACTCCATCAAATGGATGTAAAAAGTGCGTTCCTAAATGGAATCATCCAGGAGGAAGTTTATGTCAAGCAACCTCCGGGTTTTGAAGACTATGATCATCCGGATCATGTGTACAAGCTCCATAAAGCTCTCTATGGATTAAAGCAAGCTCCGAGAGCATGGTATGATCGTCTAAGCTCTTTTCTTATCTCAAATGGTTATAAAAGAGGTAATGTTGATAATACTCTGTTTATTAAGGTCTTAAATGATGATATGTTAATTTGTCAAATCTATGTGGACGATATTGTTTTTGGTGCAACTAACGAAACTCTGTCCAAGGAATTTTCAAATCTTATGAAGGGAGAGTTCGAAATGAGTATGATGGGAGAGTTGAAAAACTTTCTCGGACTCCAAATTAAGCAACTCAATGACGGAATATTCATTCACCAATCCAAGTACGTCAATGAGCTTCTAAAGAAATTTAAGATCGAAGATTGCAAATAAATATCCACTCCTATGTCTTCCACTCTTAAACTCGATAAAGATGAAAAAGGTAAATCTGTTGACCAAAAACAGTATCGAGGTATGATCGGATCCTTACTTTACTTAACTGCATCTAGACCCGATATAATGTTTGCTACCTGTCTATGTGCTCGTTTTCAAGCTAACCCTAAAGAATCTCATCTCATAGCATGTAAACGAATTTTTCGATATTTAAAATATACTGCTGGTTTAGGCCTATGGTATCCTTCCAGCATTGATTTTCAACTTTTTGCATATAGTGATGCCGATTTCGGTGGTTGTAAAATTGATAGAAAAAGCACCACCGGAACTTGTCATTTTATGAGTTCATGTTTAATTTCATGGGGAAGTAAGAAAGGACTAGTGTCGCTACTTCCACAAGGCTAATATGTGGTCATGGAAGTGCATGTGCACAAGTTCTTTGGATCAAAAATCAATTACTTGATTATGGCATCGAACTTAAAAATACTCCTATTTTTGTGACAATACAAGTGCCATTAATTTAAGTAAAAACCCCATTTTGCATAGTAGGACAAAGCACATCGAAATTCGTCACCATTTTATTCGTGACCATGTCCAAAACGGGAATGTTCGTCTCCAATTTGTTGGTACTAATGAACAATTGGCGGATATTTTTAAAAACCATTACCCGAAGAAGCTTTCAACTTTATTCGCATAAATTTAGGAATGGGACATGCTGATCATTTTTAAATATTGCATACTCATCATAGTCACATTAAATGGTCATTTAAAACGGGACATCATCGAAAGGAAAAGACTATTCATTTGGTCTTGCTTACGTACGGTATACGCGGTCCATTACGTACGTAATAGGACCTTACGTACGTTACAGGTTGGTTCGTTACGTACGTAACGAAATGCAGGTTTTACTCCAGAAAATTTAGGTTTTTACGTTACGTACGTTATAAAAGGGACATAAAGTACGTAAGCGATCGTTGACCATCACATATATAAACCCTTCGTCAGTTCCCTGTTCATTTCTACAAAATCCCTAGCGACAAACGACGAACTGTTCCGGGAAACCCTATCAAAACATCATCAAAACTTCACTTTTTCGACCGATTCAATCCTCATGGCTTCCAGAACCGGCAAAAAGAGAAGAGGAGAAACCTCTCAAACATCCTCCACGGCTTCCGGCGACCTATCTTTTCGGAATGCTCAAGCCATGAAAGTTTTCAACGAAATCCTTATTGACGAAGAGGTAACTCCGAGTCATCACTTTGATTTTGAATCTCTGAACAATGCTGGTGTTGCTATCGAAGAATTCTTCGATATGCTTGGGATCAATAGGTTCGTTAGTCTTGCTCGACCAATTTATGAGGCATGTGTGAAAGAGTTTTATGCGAATTTTTTTGTCACTTATGATGCCGACGGACTTGCCGTTGTTAACTCGCTTGTGCGTGGTAAATCAATATCTTTTGATGAAGCGAAGCTTTCGGAGATTTTTGGACTCCCTAATGAGGGTTTTCGTTGCAAGGGAGAGTTTGCTCCTCCGGACGAAGTCTTTAACGATTGGTCCGATGATGAAAGCTATGGTGTTCACGAGTCGAAAGTCCGTGATTTCTTATCGGACAAAGCCGTTTTAAATGTTCATTCCGGGCGGTTTGAAAACAATGACTTTGGGATAAACATTCGTTTGCTTCATGATGCTATCACTCGTTGTCTTATGCCTAAAGTGAATGCTCAACTTCGACTTGTGAATATCGATATGGAGATTATTTATCATGTGTGGAAGGATCACCAAGTCAACTTCGCGTCTATTGTGCTAAAATGGTTCGTGGAAAAGGGACAAATTTTCCACAAAAAGAGCTACGCGAAAGTTGATCGACAGAGAAAGTCAGGAATGCCTTTTGGTTCTATCTTAACCGAAATTTTTGAGAAAGCTGGAGTTGATCTGTCTGGGGTCCACGGGGTTCCGATTCCTAGGGGGAGCCTCGTCACCGAAGGGACGTTACGGACGATGAGGTATCTCCGCACGAGAAATCGTGGATGGATATACTTTGCTTATATTAAGGATGATGATCGGCTCATAGATGGGGGCACTCTTCCGAGACCGGAGGAGAGGATCACATCGAGGGGGCTCGATCATACTAGACCTCGTCCGTCATCACAGCTTGGTTCCTCCCGTCCTCGTCCGGAATCCTCCTCTTCCCAGATGGCTTCTCGAATGGATAGGCTTGAGAAGGACATGAGCGACATCAAGATCATGGTGAAGAGCATTTGCACGCATTTTGGGATACCGCCGACACCGCCGGATGCGGACCTTGACTAGTCGGGCTATCCTTACTAATGATGATGTTTCCTGTTTATTAAAAGACCAAACATTTCATGTTTATGCTTTGCCTGTAATGACTATCTTTTCATACATCATTTTGGTTATCGTTTTGTTTAATCATTGACTTGGTTTATGTTGATTATTATGCGTATCATTGATGTCTCTTGCAGGTTTTCTCAACTTTTTGTTAATGACAAAAAGGGGGAGAATAATATGTATTCGTTTTTGAAATCAACTTTTGAAATAACCCATGCTCGTGTTCAGGGGGAGTTTCTAATTTTTATTAAAATCATGTTTTCAAAAACTCACATAAAGTAAATTTTGTCATCATCAAAAAGGGGGAGATTGTTGGAACAATATTTTTTAGATCATTTTGATGATGTGTTATTAAAACCAAAATTTACTTAAAACATACTTTCTTTTCAGTTAACGTACGTAAAATATAACGCATCTCTTATAACGTACGTAACATTCACTATTTTCGTAAGTTTTTCTGTACAGGTAACGTACGTAACCGGGATCATATAACGTACGTAAGGCTTGAATTATTCTGACCGTTGGAAAAGCCACTAGCCGTTGCAACAAGTCGTCTCAATCAACGGATCTTTGACCAGGATATTACGTACGTAACCATAAGGCTTATAACGTACGTAACGCATTTCATCATATTTCACTGGACAGTTTCGGCACCTTCATTACGGCCGTTATTCAGCTCATATAACGTACGTAACGTACATAACGTACGTAATCAGCATCATATAACGTACGTAACCCTTTATACTGTTCCAACGGGAAATTGAGCTCAAGAAGGCTATAAATAGCCACCTTCATGGAGATTGAAGACACACAAGAGTTCTGAGCTTACTAGCATACTCAAGCAATATCAAGCAAACATTCTGAGAGATATTCTTATTCCAGATTGTGATACGAGAAGATTTGTTCTATAATTTCCAATCTTCACTCTTGTATCTTAGAGCGATATATCTTGAAAGCCGAGTTTCTACTCGCACTTATTTTGTGTATTGGTTATCTTGTACCCAGAAAAACAAGAGTGTTTTTGTGAGGTTGTTCTTGAGCCCAGAAATCAAGAAGTTGTAAGAAGTTGGCACTAAACTAGAAAGTGCAAATTCAAAGTTCTAAGAAAAGTCCTAGTCGATAAAACTAGGTAGGGGACGTAGGCTTCGTTAATAGCCGAACCTCTCGAACAATTCCTTGTGTTCTTTCTTATCTGCACTTTTATCTTCCGCTATTTTTGCTTCCGCACGAAAAAGAGTACAATACTCTTAACCGCACTATTCAACCCCCCTTCTAGTGGCGGTATCAATCTAACAGCCAACTGCCCAAAATTCACCTGACCCGTTAGCGTGCGCTACCATACAAGCGTAGCGTGCGCTAACTGGCACCTGACCGGGTTCAGTAGTAAACTGTCCAGTACTGGACACTCACGCTAGCGCACGTTACCTGGAAGTCTCAGCGTGCGCTAGCCCCCGACATTAGCGTGCGCTAGACTATGTAGCGTACGCTAACCCGCCAGTCCAGAGGGTTGGAAAACAACACTGCCACTCCCAGGGCTAACTCGTTAGCGCGCGCTACGAAGTAAACGTAGCGTGCGCTACTAAGGGATTTCTAGCGTGCGCTATACAGGAAATTTAGCGTGCGCTAGATACAGAATATAAACGACCCAAAATACCGGAATATGAACGAAACGTTAAACAGAACATCTCAAGACGCATCTAAACATGGAATGGATCCACGGCAACCCCGAAACGGCGGTTCCGCACAACAATTACGAGAATCAGATCAATAGATGGCGGAAAAGTTACACTGAAGGATACACGAGGCTCGCTACAATCGAGAAATACACCGAAAGTAACAATACAAGGGAAAGAAAAATGCCGATATTACACATAGACCCTAATGTTTCAAAAGGCTTTTTCTTGTTTTCTAAAACTCCCGAGATTTGTAAAACACTTTACCAATCGTTAACCTATGTTATTTCCGCCTTTCGAGGCTTTGGTTTACTTGTTCAAATGGAACTTCTCGGGAAGTCTTTCGCTGTATCGATTCGTTTCAATGTTTTGTCATAGCATATTTGAGGTGGTCCAGGATGGGTTAATGACTGACATTGCGAGTCATATGTGGAAAAGAGTTTTTATCGGAGTCTATATATTGAGATTTTAGAATTTCATAATGTGGTTTTCCGATGGAATATCAGTGAATTTGGTGACGAGCCGAATTGGTATATAGGAGTATGGATATGGACAAGCATTTGCATAAATTCCATTTTATTTAATCGTGTGTATTTGAAAAGAATTTTTGTCGAGAACTTGACACGACCGAGCCGGTTGGTTCGAAAATTGATTTTGCAGTCTTACCAAAAACTTATATTTTGAGTTTTGAAATTTTTTAAAGAACTTTCGAAAATTTGCCTTCGTGACAAGATTATATGAATTCAAACTGGTTTTGAAAATGTGATTGATGTACATACGCATTTAGTGCATCGGGCATATCATATTGATGGTACAAGGAAAACAGATTCGAAGTTTAGTATGGTATATTGGCTATCCATGGGTAATCAATGGATTGATCAGACAAAAGAATTATACTGCATTTTGTAGAATCGGTACAAATGTAATTTTTGGAATTTTGGATTTTATGAAACTGGAGCATATGTGCTATGTGGTTTTATTGATGTGGTAGTAGCATGACTTTACTACTTTTGAATTTTGAGCCGTACCGATTTGTCATTCCCACTTCATGTATGATTTAGGATGTTCGACGATTTGTGATTGATTGTTCGTACGCCAAGGGGTATGTTCACCAGTCGGATATGTTTATTGAGATCCACTGTATGTGATCGGTGTGTAGTTTTGAGAATTTTGATTTTTCGTATATCTGTCTCTGTGGTTCGGTCTTCATCGTGTTGGAGCTTACCGTTTAAAAGGTATTCTTGATTATCGTTGACCGTTCGTTGGTCATATTGGAGTTTATCATGTTGATGGTATTCTCGATTGTGTTTTGACCTCTGGTTGGTCATATTGGAGTTTATCATGTTGATGATATTCTCGATTGTGTTTTGACCTCTGGTTGGTCATATGGGAATTTATCATGTTGATGATAAATTCGGTTGATTTATTAGTTGATCATTTTGGTGATCATCTGAGCATTCGGATTTTGTGTTGATGTTTCAGGATTCGTGTCGTTGTTTTGGGCGGTTGTTTCGCAGATGTATTGTGTATTATTTGTCTTATCGGAATTGGGACTGATTGTGTAATCAGGCAGACAGGATTTTGATTCGGGCAGATTGTTTCATCTGAAGATGATATATTTTTGTTGAGACTCAGAGAATTGTAATCGTAAGCGTATTGGGACTGTACAGTGAGACCGCTTGCTATTATCTCAGGAGATAGTCGGCCTACATATTGGTAAGTATGCTCTTTTGGTTATTCGGTAATGACGATAATTGATCGTTGTCGTGATGGTTTTGGGATATTTTGGTTGGACGGTATGTTTGTTTGTTTTTATGATGGATTGCAAGTTTCGAGGCCGAAACTTATTTTAAGTGGTGTAGAATGTAATATCCGGAATTTCTACTACTGTTGTTTGATATTATTTTATCTGAGTTATATTGTACAGCGTGGAATCTGTACAGTATAGATAAAATAAATGAAGGACTGGGATGTCAGTATCGGTATAATCGTCGTACTTGGTCGACAATTGTAATTGAGGATATTTTGTATCATATGAGAATATTATGGAATTTAGTTTATGTATTCAGTATGTGAGTGTGCGTATCCAGTATGTTGAGATAGACGAGAAGAGTTGGAAATGGCTAAGTGTAGTATTATTAGCGCACGCTAATAATCATGTATAACGCACGCTATCGTACTTGTTTAGCGCACGCTAAAGGTAAAAGGGCAGCGTATTGTCACGACCCGATATGTCGTGTCTGTGCTGACCGTCCAAATGAGGCGTGCCTTCTGGTTAGCTTGCCACAAGTGGGGTAAAGGGGGCGACATTAGCGTTAAGGCGTTGTTTGCCCGGATGCATCGGTCTGGCCGAGTCAGGCATGCCGACCCGGTTTAGTCCGGAGAGCTTGTCGCTAGTCGAGGACTTGACTATGAAGGGGATCGTTGCTGGTAGGGCACAACTGGTCGGGGACTAATGCCGTCTCCCTGATGAGCCCATGGCAGGGCGAAACCAGTTGGCATGCTATGTGGGATAGGCTGGTCCCGGGGTGTGAGGGCCCCTGGGACGCCGCACGGGCTTCGGAACTCCCGTCCCGTGACAAATGGTATCGGAGCCGAAACCTCTCTCAGTACGGCATGGTTCGGGTGTGGTCAAGTTCTGCCGAAACCGATGAGGGCGGGGAGTGCTCGCCGGTGCAAAGAGGGCACGGACAAAGCGCGGCTCCTGACAAGGCTTCTAGGCGGAGAACATGAACCGATTCTATGCCGGAATGAGAGGTGGTCCTAGGCTTGTGAGATCAGACGGTCCGGTATGTGGACACACTTGTATTGCGCACTTTTGGTAGCTCCACCTTTCGGTGACCGGGGTGTAAGAGCGTGGATCATCGTGGGCCACTGTGGGAACCTCGACATGCGGGAAAAATGCGGCGAGGTAAAGCCGTTCAAACGTGTTTCTATCGCCGGGTAGCGCGTTGGGTGAAGGTTGATGTCGATTGGTGATGCGGTATGTGCGTGGCGCATCATGGGCTAGCGCGAGGCGCGCGAGTGAAGAGCCTGTCCATCAAGGGTATGGTGCCGTATGTTAATGGCCACGATCGTTTTGTGTGCGTGGGACAATACGGTGTGCGGAAAGAAACATTCTACCCCAGCACGAGGACGTCTGCGATTTGAGTGGGGAGGATGTCACGACCCGATATGTCGTGGTCTGTGTTGACTGGCCCAAATGAGGCGTGCCTTCTGGTTAGCTTGCCACAAGTGGGGTAAAGGGGGCGACATTAGCGTTAAGGCGTTGTTTGCCCGGATGCATCGGTCTGGCCGAGTCAGGCATGCCGACCCGGTTTAGTCCGGAGAGCTTGTCGCTAGTCGAGGACTTGACTATGAAGGGGATCGTTGCTGGTAGGGCACAATTGGTCGGGGACTAATGCCGTCTCCCTGATGAGCCCATGGCAGGGCGAAACCAGTTGGCATGCTATGTGGGATAGGCTGGTCCCGGGGTGTGAGGGCCCCTGGGACGCCGCACGGGCTTCGGAACTCCCGTCCCGTGACAGTATGCTAATATAGTCAGATCGGAAGGAATCTACGTGTGGACTGGGCCACTTTTGGCGCACGTTCTCATAGGTAAACGGATGTTGTAATGTAGTGTTAGCGCACGCTAATGCATGTTGGTTAACGCACACTAACTGTATATCGGACGAAAAGGAATCTTATCCTCATCAGCACTTTCGGCGTGTGGACCTGTCTTTGGAAGCATACAGACAAACGAGTCAACTATGAGTAGCGCACGCTAAGGCTGGACACTTGCGTATGCTAAGTAGAGGCATTTACGTACGCTATTGCATGGGCAATGCGTACGTAAATCATTTCATGCAGTAAGACAGTTGACTCTGGACTTCGATAGCGCACGCTAACAAAGATAGTTAGCGCACGCTAAGTGTGTAACGTACGTTAACTGAAGATGTTAGCGTACATTAATAATGTACAGTATATATATAACTACAGTTGGCTATTTTTTATCATTTTCATCCATTTCTTCATGTGAGCTGATAGAGAGAGCCTTGAGAAGTATTTGAGGTTCCAAACACTGGATTAAGGTGGAGTTAATCATCCATAACAACATTTGAAGCTTGAAATCATTGGTGATTCTTGGAAATGAATTCAACCTTGAAAATCAATCCATTCCTTCAAAAAAGTAATTACTCTTCACTTTGAGATTTCATTTTCGATTGTATATGATGTTTTTGAGCTGATGATTATCATATAAACAAGTTGATAAGTATGATTATGAGTTCGATTACCGGATTATGATGATGTTATTATTGATATGAAGATATTGATATGAATTGGATGGTTTCGAATGTGTTGTTTATCTTTAAAGAGATATGTTGGCTAATGTCTTCCTTCAATTCGGATCTTTGATGTTGTTGTTGTTGGTTTCTTCATATGATGGTGAACATGGCATGATTATGAGTTCTTGGTGTTTAGGTTGTTGATATTAAGGAAGATGAAATATGAATATATGACTTGAATTAGGAGTCGGATGATTACCTATATGTTAAAGGATATTGGATTTCATTGTTTGATAGCTATGAACAAGGTTCAGAATCACTTAGAGTTTTTGATAATCGCCATATGTTGATCGGTATCCGAAATGCATGTAACTGCACGTCATTAGCGCACGCTAAGCCTACTGGCTAGCGCACGCTATCGGGAACAACTTAGCGCACGCTATGGTAAGAGATTAACGTGCGCTGAGTCAACAGACAGGGTAATATATTCTGTTTCGGTTATGAATTCGTGATCGTTTAAGTTGGTTTGATCAGACTTGTGGTTAACTGAGATATTGTTGATCCGTTGGGTTTGTGAATTGGTTTTAGCGGTTGTTGATTATTATCGGATTGTTGTTTAATCGATTATTATAATAGGTCAAGTTTATTGATCGGTGTTTATAACCGTATGCTGCGGTCGTGTTCGAGGATGTTCGTGAATTGCTTTGGTCGGGACCGAGGAACTTGTAGATGATGACAATGGATTTGGTAACGACTTCATCATCGTCGTATCAGTATCGAGGCAAGTTATTACTTGCTCAGTTATAATGTTTAATGAATGGTTTCAGTTTCATTTCATTTATAATGCATATAGCAATGATTATATGTTGTCATTCCGATTCTGGGGGTTTAATCATAATGTATATGATTTATTTCGGTTATTGGCATATTCGGGTATCGAGGTTACATTATGGTAAAGACGAGGACATGAGTATCTGTAGTCCATGGTACGTTTGGATCGCTTAGCATTTCGGATAATCGTCAGTGATGGTTTGATATCGAGATTTCTCGCGAAGGACTCGGGGCAAGTATCTTATATCGATTCAGTTAGTGTTAGTGATTTGATCATGCATATCGTCATTCATGTTGTCGAACATGAGGTCGTCTTAGTGGATTTGTCATATTGTTGTTCATGTTCTGTTGTTCATGTTGATGAACATATTGATTTGCATATGTGTATGCATAATTGTATTGTGTATGTTGTAAATGATCCGATGGGATCATGATGATCTATGCTGAGGGCGCTGGATCGAATGTCCACCATGCGTTGGTTCGACGGGATCATCATGGGGATCTATGCTGAGGGCGCTGGATTGTTGGACAGGTTTTCCACCATGCGTTGGTTCGACGGGATCATCATGGGGATCTATGCTGAGGGTGCTGGATCGTTGGATTACCAGTATTGTGTTGATGGAATCTTGTGAATTCGCATCATTGATTTTATCATGTGTTGTTGTTCATATGTGTATTGTTGGTTATCCACCTTATGCTGATCTGATAGGATCAACAAAGGGATCTATACTGAGGGCGCTGGATTGTCGTATTTCTATTGAGTATACATGAGTGTTAGTGTTGTGATCATATTGACGTGGTCATATGAGTATGCATTTGTAGGTCTTGTGTTAGGACCGTGTCTATATTGCATTGATCTGATCTCGGATTAGACTGATATGATTATCGTGGCACTCCATATCTCGAGGTATGTTCCGTATTTCCTTTGGTATTCGTCTTGTGATGGACAATCGGTTATCGTTTTGGTATTTGATGATGCTATCCGATGGATCGTATTGGTCAGAACTGGTACTTTTCCTTATCGTGAGTTGGTTATGATAATTTGAGAATCTTGAGTATTGTTTTAGGTACAATACAGATATTATGTTCGAGTTTATTGGTTAATCGAGTACGAGATGTGAAATGTGATAATGGTTATTGTGATGAGAATTACTTGAGTAAGCAAAGCTATGGCGGTAAGATTACATTGGTCGTACTCTTATTTTGTATTCTCATTGGTATGTAATTATTGATGTGATGTGACGGATATCATTGTTGAATATTATGGCTGACCCCGTCGTGGGGTTTCTTTTTAGGTTCTTGGAGTATCGAGCATGTAGCGGTCGTGAAGAGATGAGCTTCCCGGAGGATACTGGCTAGGACATGTTTTGTGCATTGAGTTTCTTGATTGGTTCTTGTATTTCGCTGCTAGACTATATTTATGGTTGGTCTTTTTTTCGCTGCGTGAGTATTTTGAAATGCTCTTTTGGTATCTGGTAACTGAGATTACTTTGGAAATCGTTTTCTAAACTTTTGAGTGTCGGCCGTTTGGCCTTGCGATTTCAAATGAGTTTTTTCAACGGTTTTTTATAAATGGATTTTATAAGTCTTTGTGCATTTTTAAAGATAGCACCGTCGTTGGCCTCTTGGGCCTTGTGGGTTCCATCTCGGGGCCCACAACGCTGTAATATTTCCGGTTAAATCCGGGGGTGTTACAGAATATGGTATCGGAGCTTAGGTTGAGAAAACCTAGGCATTTGGGTCGAGTTGGGTTCTGTTTTGTCATGTCATTTGAGTTGTCGATTTGACTAATGTTAGAGCCGTGAATTTTTGTGTTCATTCAGGCTTGTGCGTTATGTGATTTACCAGTGTGGTACTGGGGTTGTCGTAAACTATTCCAAATGGTATTAACATATTTCTTCGGATAGAAATGTGTCGTGTTCTCGAGTTGAACTGACTTTGCAAAATGCGTGTTTTGATAATATCTGTGTCGAGTATTTTCTTGAGTTGATACATGTGCCAGTATCACGGGGAATCGTCGGCTTCACGATCTATAAGTATTTGGATTTTTGAATTGCATTGAGATTTGTTGCTGTTCTATAGTTGATATGCTTTGAGATTCAGCAGAATATTATGTGTCACGGTATGAGACGACAGAGTTGAGACAGGATTGATGATCTCAGGAAGTTATGATTCTGAAATCAATATATCGGTTAAGTTTTTGAATGGAATTGTGTATTCGGGAGCAGGACTGTGGATTGTTTAGAATAACATGTAGTCATGTTAGTTCATTTTAGGTATATGAACTATTTTTGAGCATTTGAAAATGATATTTTTCAAAATGAACATTTTACGGATATTTTACGGAAAATGATTTTTGGGCCGAGACCCAATTGAATTTGAAATAGTTTTACAACTCAGGACTTGGAGTCCGAAAAGAGTTTTCTACTTTTTAAACTTCTGGTAATACGGAACGAGATACGGGCATAGACCCTAATGTTTCAAAAGGCTTTTTCTTGTTTTCTAAAACTCCCGAGATTTGTAAAACACTTTACCAATCGTTAACCTATGTTATTTCCGCCTTTCGAGGCTTTGGTTTACTTGTTCAAATGGAACTTCTTGGGAAGTCTTTCGCTGTATTGATTCGTTTCAATGTTTTGTAATAACATATTTGAGGTGGTCCAGGATGGGTTAATGACTGACGTTGCGAGTCATATGTGGAAAGGAGTTTTTATCGGAGTCTATATATTGAGATTTTGGAATTTCATAATGTGGTTTTCCGATGGAATATCAGTGAATTTGGTGACGAGCCGAATTGGTATACAGGAGTATGGATATAGACAAGCATTTGCATAAATTCCATTTTATTTAATTGTGTGTATTTGAAAAGAATTTTTATCGAGAACTTGACACGAGCGAGCCGGTTGGTTCGAAAATTGATTTTGCAGTCTTACCAAAAACTTATATTTTGAGTTTTGAAATTTTTGAAAGAACTTTCGAAAATTTGCCTTCGTGACAAGATTATATGAATTCAAACTGGTTTTGAAAATGTGATTGATGTACATACGCATTTAGTGCATCGGGCATATCATATCGATGGTACAAGGAAAAGAGATTCGAAGTTTAGTATGGTAGATTGGCTATCCATGGGTAATCAATGGATTGATCAGACAAAAGAATTATACTGCGTTTTGTAGAATCGGTACAAATGTAATTTTTGGAATTTAGGATTTTGTGAAACTGTAGCATATGTGCTATGTGGTTTTATTGATGTGGTAGTAGCGTGACTTTACTACTTTTGAATTTTGAGCCGTACCGATTGGTCATTCCCGCTTCATGTATGATTTAGGATGTTCGACGATTTGTGATTGATTGTTCGTACACCGAGGGGTATGTTCACCAGTCGGATATGTTTATTCAGATCCACTGTATGAGATCGGTGTGTAGTTTTGAGAATTTTGATTTTTCGTATATCTGTCTCTGTGGTTCGGTCTTCATCGTGTTGGAGCTTACCGTTTAAAAGGTATTCTTGATTATCGTTGACCGTTCGTTGGTCATATTGGAGTTTATCATGTTGATGATATTCTCGATTGTGTTTTGACCTCTAGTTGGTCATATTGGAGTTTATCATGTTGATGATATTCTCGATTGTGTTTTGACCTCTGGTTGGTCATATGGGAATTTATCATGTTGATGATAAATTCGGTTGATTTATTAGTTGATCATTTTGGTGATCATCTGAGTGTTCGGATTTTGTGTTGATGTTTCAGGATTCGTGTCGTTGTTTTGGGCGGTTGTTTCGCAGATGTATTGTGTATTATTTGTCTTATCGGATTTGGGACTGATTGTGTAATCAGGCAGACAGGATTTTGATTCGGGCAGATTGTTTCGTCTGAAGATGATATATTTTTGTTGAGACTCATAGAATTGTAATCGTAAGCGTATTGGGACTGTACAGTGAGATCGCTTGCTATTATCTCACGAGAGAGCCGACCTACATATTGGTAAGTATGCTCTTTTGGTTATTCGGTAGTGACGATAATTGATCGTTGTCGTGATGGTTTTGGGATATTTTGGTTGGACGGTATGTTTGTTTGTTTTTATGACGGATTGCAAGTTTCGAGGCCGAAACTTATTCTACTACTGTTGTTTGATATTATTTTATCCGAGTAATATTGTGCAGCATGGAATCTGTACAGTATAGATAAAATAAATGAAGGACTAGGATGTCAGTATCGGTATAATCGTCGTACTTGGTCGACAATTGCAATTGAGGATATTTTGTATCATATGAGAATATTATGGAATTTAGTTTATGTATTCAGTATGTGAGTGTGCGTATCCAGTATGTTGAGACAGACGAGAAGAGTTGGAAATGGCTAAGTGTAGTATTATTAGTGCACGCTAATAATCATGTATAACGCACGCTTTCGTACTTGTTTAGCGCACGCTAAAGGTAAAAGGGCAGCGTACGCTAATACAGTCAGATCGGAAGGAATCTACGTGTGGACCAGGCCACTTTCGGCGCACGTTCTGATAGGTCAACGAATGTTGTAATGTAGTGCTAGCGCACGCTAATGCGTGTTGGTTAACGCACGCTAACTGTATATCGGACGAAAAGGAATCTTATCCTCGTCAGCACTTTCGGCGTATGGACCTGTCTTTGGAAGCATACAGACAAACGAGTCAACTATGAGTAGCACACGCTAAGGTTGGACACTTGCGTACGCTAAATAGAGGCATTTACGTACGCTATTGCATGGGCATTGCGTACGTAAATCATTTCATGCAGTAAGACAGTTGCCTCTAGACTTCGATAGCGCACGCTAACAAAGACAGTTAGCGCACGCTAAGTGTGTAACGTGCGTTAACTGAAGATGTTAGCGTACGTTAATAATGTACAGTATATATATAAGTGCAGTTGGCTATTTTTCGTCATTTTCATCCATTTCTTCATGTGAGCCGATAGAGAGAGCCTTGAGAAGTATTTGAGGTTCCAAACACTGGATTAAGGTGGAGTTAATCATCCATAACAACATTTGAAGCTTGAAATCATTGGTGATTCTTGGAAATGGATTCAACCTTGGAAATCAATCCATTCCTTCAAAAAGGTAATTACTCTTCACTTTGAGATTTCATTTTGGATTGTGTATGATGTTTTTGAGCTGATGATTATCATATAAACAAGTTGATAAGTATGATTATGAGTTCGATTACCGGATTATGTTGATGTTATTATTGATATGAAGATATTGATATGAATTGGATGGTTTCGAATGTGTTGTTTATCTTCAAAGAGATATGTTGGCTAATGTCTTCCTTCAATTCGGATCTTTGATGTTGTTGTTGTTGGTTTCTTCATATGATGGTGAACATGTCATGATTATGAGTTCTTGGTGTTTAGGTTGTTGATATTAAGGAATATGAAATATGAATATATGACTTGAATTAGGAGTCGGATGATTACCTATATGTTAAAGGATATTGGATTTCGTTGTTTGATAGCTATGAACATGGTTCAGAATCACTTAGAGTTTTTGATAATCGCCATATGTTGATCGGTATCCGAAATGCATGTAACTGCACGTCATTAGCGCACGCTAAGCCTACTGGCTAGCGCACGCTATCGGGAACAACTTAGCGCACGCTATGGTAAGAGATTAACGTGCGCTAAGTCAACAGACAGGGTAATATATTCTGTTTCAGTTATGAATTCGTGATCGTTTAAGTTGGTTTGATCAGACTTGTGGTTAACTGAGATATTGTTGAGCCGTTGGGTTTGTGAATTGGTTTTAGCGGTTGTTGATTATTATCGGATTGTTGTTTAATCGATTATTGTAATAGGTCAAGTTTATTGATCGGTGTTTATAACCGTATGCTGCGGTCGTGTTCGAGGATGTTCGTGAATTGCTTTGGTCGGGACCGAGGAACTTGTAGATGATGACAATGGATTTGGTAACGACTTCATCATCGTCGTATCGGTATCGAGGCAAGTTATTACTTGCTCAGTTATAATGTTTAATGAATGGTTTCTGTAATATCCGCAATTTTCGATTTCCGGTAATTTCTTTTTTTTCGGCGGAAGTCTGTTTTGACGACTCGCTCATGTCCGTTTCGTCATTCTGAGAATGATTAATTCTACACTTTTTGACATCCGAGTTCGTTTCGGTGTCGTTTCGTTGAGTTCTGTGCTT
This sequence comes from Orobanche coerulescens, assembly GCA_033398695.1. Classification (NCBI taxonomy): domain Eukaryota; kingdom Viridiplantae; phylum Streptophyta; class Magnoliopsida; order Lamiales; family Orobanchaceae; genus Orobanche; species Orobanche coerulescens. The sequence goes on from CM065805.1 coordinate 100,868,411, forward strand.
TTTAGCGACTTTTCCGCACTTGAGTTCGATTCTTGCGAATCTCGTCCGAAACTGTTGTTTCGAGTTTCCCGCAAGTCCGTTTAACTTTGTTAGACGTTTTGTGAACTTCGGTTTGGTTATTCGATCACGTATCGTGATTTCCGGGCGTTTTGGGCCATTTTGTAATTTCTTGAAAGTTACGGGTATCCGTATCTGTAATTGTTGTCTCGACCCGTTTCTTGGTCGCGTATGACTAATTATGGTATTACGCTTTCATTTCGAGTCGTTTATGTTGTCCGCGAACTTTTCGTCGTGTTCGTTCACGTTTTGAAATCGGGTCGCCGAGCCACAGGCGGGGCGGATGGCCGGCCGGACGGTTATGGATCGCCGGACGATTGCGGGCACCGGCCGACGGTGCGGCAGAACCGGCGTAAGCGCACGCCACGGCCGGAAGGTCGCGCGCGCTAACCGGCAGTGTAGCGCACGCCGCCGTGGCTCAGCGACGCCATCGCCCGGGCAATGGGGTTTCGAGGTTCTGGACTCGGTCGGGATCGGCGAGTAGCGCACGCTACGCCGAGCGTAGCGCGCGCTAGTCGGCAGCGTAGCGCACGCCGTCGGCCGGCTAGCGACGTTACTGTCGGCGGGGCCAGTTCGACATCCGGCTGCTAGCGCGCGCAGGCTTCCGGCCGTAGCGCACGATAGCGGAGTCGGGTCGGCAGGATTGGTCGGCGGGGTTGGTCGGTGATGCCGGGTCGTGTGGGCCCTGGCCGAGGGTGCTCGGCCGATACTGGCCGATAGCGCACGCTAGTCCGGGAAGGCTAGCGCACGCTAGTCCGGCGATATAAATATGGCCGAGCAATCACATTTCACTTCGCTTTTCATATCCTTCCTTCTCCAAACTCGAGTCGCCATTCATGGGCGACGAAGACATGTATTTTAACAACAAATCAATAAAGTAATTGAGTTCATAACATCAATAGATCGTCCGTTATCAACCTTTGATTCAATAATCAAGGTAATCTTCCTTAGAACCCTAATTTCGTGAATTTGGGGATTTTTGCTTTTTCGTCCGATTCGTTCCGTGTTGTTGATTAATTCATGATGGTTATGATTAATCTTGATAGTATTCTTGTGTTTAACATCATTTAATCCATTGTTCTTCGTCGAATCGAAGTATAATTCTTGATTTCCTTCGAGTTGACTTTTCGGGGTATTTGTCCCAGATCTCGTTTTTCATCAGTTTTCGATGTATCGATTATGGTTAAATGATGTTGTTAAACATATTCTATGGATTGTATATACATATTTCAACTTGGAATTCCGTTTCGGGTTTTGACGGGACGAATCGTGTTCTTGACCGTTTTGGGGAAATCCTTGAACCTTCGTCATTTGTTCTTTGAATTCAGCGGCTTTGGGTCGTACTTTGGAATTCATTTTCGTTGTTATTGTTTTCGTTCGTAGTTCATTGTTGTGGATTGTCGTTCGGTGGAGTCGGTGAGTTCGTAGTCGGTTCGTGCCAACCTACTTCGGCCGATTCTCCGCGTTGTGGTCATTCGAGGCAAGTACCTTGTCCATACTTTTCTTGTTCCGTGGATATGATGATTGGTGATCGTCTTGGTTTGTTTGTTTGTTTGAAATGAGTTTTCAAAAGATTTGGTTAGCCTCGTTAAAGGCCCCTTTCAAAACCGTGTGTGTTTTGTGATTGGTGTGGTTCGTGAATAACTATGTGAATTCTATGTATATGCTTGGTGTTCATGTTGCACTTGGTATTGTGTGTGGGCGTATATTATTTCATTTCGGTGCGTTGTGGATTGACGTGGTGTTTTGCTAAGTGTTTGATGCCTCTGGGCGAATTGTTTGAATATCCTTGATGTGATATGTTATTTGTGGGAATGTGTGGATATGGTTGAAGGTCTACGGTGGCACATGGCATGTGATCATGTGGCCAGGATGCAACAAGTGATTGATCCAACCGTGAGAGCCGGAGATAATCTACGGTGGCACATGGCATGTGATCATGTGGCCAGGATGCAACAAGCGATTGATCCAACCGTGAGATGTGTGTGATTTGTTTCGCTAGCCAGCTCGGGAGGGTCCTTCGAGGCCTCGAGTGGGATGTCGGTGGTATCGTCCCGGTCCTAGGCGATGCGCGTGCGTGATTATGTTTCGTTGATTTTACGTCCGTTGAGGACACGTGATGTTGGGCTCTGACCCTGTAAATTGTTGGTGATTTCCTATTTGCGAAAACAAAACCTTTGGGCTGTGACCCTATTGATTTTTGGAAAGAGAAGGATTTTATAATCCTAAATTGTTTTCTATTAAAACTCTCGATGGCATTTTAAACTGTTTTGTAAATTGTTTCCCTTATTTGCGATCTTTCGGTTTTGGAAATGTTTACTCAAACTCTTGCCTCGGGAAGTACTTTTCTTTACGTTTGGATCTTTGAGGATTCCTGATTATTATTGTTCTTGGAACTTGTATTGTATGGCTCGTATTTTTGCACTTGTACTTGCACTAGCAAAACAGTGGAGTTTTGCTAACCCCCGAGTATTCGGGGGGTGGATGTCTATTTTTGCATTCAGGTTTTGGAGCATAGCACAGGGTCGGCACGAAGGATGATGAATGATGAACGATACTAATCACACGAGGATCCGTTGCTGTCGTATTGGTCTAGTTATATTTTCTTTTCCGCTGCAGTATTTGTTTCCCGTTGTACGGTGTGGTTGTATTTTGACCTGCGTGGGCATGAGTTGTATTTGAGCCGTATGTATTTGTTGTAAGACCAAATCGGTCTCTCGAGTCATTTTAGCCTTAAAGGCGAGGTTTAGATGTTTGATTTTAGTTATTAGCCTGGTAGATCCTCGAGGAGAGGGTCTACGGCGTGTAATATCCCTGAGCGGATTTGGGGGTGTTACATAAATGGTATCAGAGCTTAGGTTGTGGAAACCTAGGTCCGGGTCGATGGTGTCTATCGAGTTTTTTGACTCGTCGGATTTTATCTGACTGAGTCGTGTCGCGACGCGTCGTCTGAGTTTGTTGGTCGTGATTAGTATCGTGGGGCGATCATCATCTTCGTACGACCTGTGGCTGTAAGTCTCCCTTCTTTGTGTTGTGCCTCGTGTGACACGAGCTATTTTTATGATTTATTTGCTAAGTGACGGAATCCTCTTATGGATTTTGATTTCTTGATACGTGACTATTTGACTCTCATATTTCTTTCATGTGAGGAGTAGTTGCTGGATTGTGCATGTTGGACTGTATTTCTTTTTTCCGCTGTGTGAGTTCCTTTGTAATAGCTTTCGGTATTTACCGACTGAATTTTATTTCGAAAATCGATTCCTTTAACCGAGTTGTTGGCCTTGACCGTTTTGACGGTAGCTGGGTGTTTTCAAATGATTTTGTGAGTTTTGATAAGTACTACCGTCATCGACCTTTTTGGGCATTCTAACCCATTGAATTATTTTTGAAAACCTTGAGTATCTTAGAAAATTGAAATTCGAGACGTACTTTTAAAGCGAATTATTTTCTTGCGGTGTTATCAAGGTGTTTTCTAATACCGCAATACATTTCAAAAATTTTCCGGTTGAGGACCAAAAATATTTTGAGATATTTTCAAATGCGATTGCTTAGACCCAAGGGTCGAATATTATTGAAAGTTTTTCACTAAAGGAAAGGTGTCCTCATTTTTGTTCAAACGCAAGATGATTTTCAAAGTCTCGATAATGGTGTTTGTACTACTTTTTGTAAAATGATACTCAAGATCAACTGTTGTTTCCAAACTGTTTTCAAAAGGTGGTTCTCGTTTTAAAACCTATCATTCCTGCTTATGGACCGGAAATGCGTGTATGGTTTTCGAACTTTCGTTACGGTGTCAACCCCGAATTGTGATTGAATTGGTGGCGTGAGTGTCGAGTCGTTCGCCACGCATATGTTTTGTTGGCCCTCTGTGAGAGGTGTGAACTGGTGTTTACTGTTTATCGCCTCGTGGCAATTTGCGTATTGTCGCACTAGTGTGGGTTGTTAAAGCCTGGATTTTTATGCGTTATACACATGGGTGATTGTTTCATGATGTTTGTGATTGTGTGATGGCTGTCGTTCGGGATGTTGTAATCTTCGAATGATGCCGTTGTTGTTGTGATTTTTGTATGCATTGATATGTTATGCTGAGTTGGCATCTCCAGTATGTTGTTTTGCGGTGTTTTAATCCACTGTATCGAGCATTTATATTTTCGGTATGCCAAGCCGAGGCGTTTCAATCGTGATGTGCCGGGGCATGCACGTGTAAATTGTCCTTCTCGTCGATAACACATTTCAAGTGTGGACTCGAGGGACACCGAATTCAGTTTTGTGATTTGGCTACCGAGACTTTCGGAGTTCGCGCTTCAGCACAGATATCAGAATCGGCTTTGAGAGGCCTTTGAAGGATGTTTCTGTCGGTTGCTTGTTGTGTCGTCACCTTGATTTTGCTGTTGTGAGTTGCGGGGGCGACCTTCTTTTATAAGAGGTCGAATGTAGTACCCGTGTTGTTTTTAGACTTTTGTATTTTCTCTTTCTCCAGTCTATCGATTCGCTCGTGTTCGTTGATACTGTCTGAACTTGTTTTGTATTTCGGGTTCATCATTCGAACGAGCTGTGATCTTGTTTTGGGTCAATCTGTTATCGCTGTCACTTTCCGAATTCGGTTCGATTCTTGTGAACCTTGTTCGGAAGTAACATCTTTGGTTCTACTAGTTCTTTTATTCAAGTGGACTGGATCTTGAACTTTTACATTTTCGACTCTGTCGACTCGTTTATGTTCGTTGACATTTCGAGCTTGTCCCGCTCCTTGCTTTTGTTGATCGAACGAGTGTGGTGTTATTTCTAATAACTCGTTGTCGTTGTGACTTTTCAATCGCTATTCCCTTTCTGTGGATCTTCGGCAATGCATGTCTTGTAGTTCTCACCGGATCATCCTGGGAGTTGTTGTTTGAACTTTATTGTTCTTTGTGATTCGAACATGATTCTTCGATCTTTGTTGTCTCGATCGTTGTGGTTTGATCGTTTGATTGTTCGGTTTATATTGACCTCGTTCCGTGATTGGCGAACATTCGGGCTCCTTCGTAATTCCCTTGATTCGGGAAATTAGTTTCGTTTCGATCTTCCAGCCCTTAGGCGGTGGGATTTCGTGTTTGTTCAGCGGTTGACTCGCGTTTTGATTGATGTACCGTTGGGTTGGTCAATCATATTGATTTTCGTTCGTTGTGTTTTGTGATTGTCGGATAATTGACTTGGCTATATTATCCGTTTGATGACGTTTGTCACTTGTTGGTTTTTATTATATCCCTAACGGCGACGTTGTGTTGGTCGCCGTGGAGCGTGTTTTCACGTCGTATACTCCTTTGCGTTGTTTGTAACATTTCGCCGTTGGGCGTTAGTTACGCATTCTTGTGTATCTCGTTGAGTTTTTCCTGGCGGAATATTTCTTCTCCCTACTTGTTTTAAGTTTCGGGATGAAACTTCTTTTAAGGAGGGTAGAATGTAATATCCGCAATTTTCGATTTCAGAATTTCTTTTTTCGGCGGAAGTCTGCTTTGACGACTCGCTCATGTCCGTTTCGTCATTCCGAGAATGATTAATTCTACACTTTTGACATCCGAGTTCGTTTGGTGTCGTTTCGTTGAGTTCTGTGCTTTTAGCGACTTTTCCGCACTTGAGTTCGATTCTTGCGAATCTCGTCAAATCTGTTGTTTCGAGTTTCCCGCAAGTCCGTTTAACTTTGTTAGACGTTTTGTGAACTTCGGTTTGGTTATTCGATCACGTATCGTGATTTCCTGCGTTTTGGGCCATTTTGTAATTTCTTGAAAGTTACGTATCCGTATCTGTAATTGTTGTCTCGACCCGTTTCTTGGTCGCGTATGACTAATTATGGTATTACGCTTTCATTTCGAGTCGCTTATGTTGTCCGCGAACTTTTCGCCGTGTTCGCTCCGTGACGCTTTCGAAATCGGGTCGCCGAGCCACGGCGCTATGGATCGCCGGACGGTTGCGGATCGGGCCGGACGATTGCGGGCACTGCCGGACGGTGCGGCAGAACCGGCGTAGCGCACGCCACGGCCGGAAGGCTGCGCGCTAACCGGCAGTGTAGCGCCGCCGCCGGTGGCCTAGCGACGCTTATCGGCCCGGGCGTGAGGTTTCGAGGTTCTCGACTCGGCCAGATCGGCAGTAGCGCACGCTACGCCGAGCGTAGCGCGCTAGTCGGCAGCGTAGCGCGCCGCCGTCGGCCGGCTAGCGTCGCACTGCCGGGCAGTTCGATCCGGGGCTACCGGGAGTCGGCCAGCGCACAAAGCTTCCGGCCGTAGCGCACGCTAGCGGAGTCGGGTCGCAGTTTGGTCGGCGGGGTTGGTCGGTGATGCCGGGTCATGTGGGCACAGGCCGAGGGTGCTCTGCCGATACAGGACGATAGCGCACGCTATTCCGGGAAGGATAGCGCAAGATCGACTGGCCAGTATAAATATGGCTGAGCAGTCACATTTCACTTCGTTTTTCATTTCCTTCCTTCTCCATCCGCGAGTGGCGATTCATGGGCGACGAAGCCATGTTGTTTAACAACAAATCCATGAAGTCCTTGAGTTCATAACATCAATCGATCGTCCGTTATCAACCTTTGATTCAGCGAATCAAGGTAATCTTCCTTAGAACCCTAATTTCGTGAATTTGGGGATTTTTGCATTTTCGTCCGATTCGTTCCGTGTTGTTGATTAATTCATGATGGGTATGATTAATCTTGATAGTATTCTTGTGTTTAACATCATTTAATCCATTGTTCTTCGTCGAATCGAAGTATAATTCTTGATTTCCTTCGAGTTGACTTTTCGGGGGATTTATCCCCGATCTCGTTTTTCATCCGTTTTCGATGGATCGATTATGGTTAAATGATGTTGTTAAACATATTCTATGGATTGTATATCCATATTTCAACTTGGAATTCCGCTTCGGGTTTTGACGGACGAATCGTGTTCTTGACCGCTTTGGGGAAATCCTTGAACCTTCGTCATTTGTTCTTTGAATTCGGCTTTGGGTCGTACTTTGGAATTCATTTTTGTTGTTATTGTTTTCGTTCGTAGTTCATTGTTGTGGATTGTCGTTCGGTGGAGTCGGCGAGTTCGTAGTCGGTTCGTGCCAACCTACTTCGGCCGATTCTCCGCGTTGTGGTCATTCGAGGCAAGTACCTTGTCCATACTTTTCTTGTTCCGTGGATATGATGATTGGTGATCGTCTTGGTTTGTTTGTTTGTTTGAAATGAGTTTTCAAAAGATTTGGTTAGCCTCGTTAAAGGCCCCTTTCAAAACCGTGTATGTTTTGTGATTGGTGTGGTTCGTGAATAACTATGTGAATTCTATGTATATGCTTGGTGTTCATGTTGCACTTGGTATTGTGTGTGGGCGTATATTATTTCATTTCGGTGCGTTGTGGATTGACGTGGTGTTTTTCTAAGTGTTTGATGCCTCTGGGCGAATTGTTTGAATATCCTTGATGTGATATGTTATTTGTGGGAATGTGTGGATATGGTTGAAGGTCTACGGTGGCACATGGCATGTGATCATGTGGCCAGGATGCAACAAGTGATTGATCCAACCGTGAGAGCCGGAGATAATCTACGGTGGCACATGGCATGTGATCATGTGGCCAGGATGCAACAAGCGATTGATCCAACCGTGAGATGTGTGTGATTTGTTTCGCTAGCCAGCTCGGGAGGGTCCTTCGAGGCCTCGAGTGGGATGTCGGTGGTATCGTCCCGGTCCTAGGCGATGCGCGTGCGTTATTATGTTTCGTTGATTTTACGTCCGTTGAGGACACGTGATGTTGGGCTCTGACCCTGTAAATTGTTGGTGATTTCCTATTTGCGAAAACAAAACCTTTGGGCTGTGACCCTATTGATTTTTGGAAAGAGAAGGATTTTATAATCCTAAATTGTTTTCTATTAAAACTCTCGATGGCCTTTTAAACTGTTTTGTAAATTGTTTCCCTTATTTGCGATCTTTCGGTTTTGGAAATGTTTACTCAAACTCTTGCCTCGGGAAGTACTTTTCTTTACGTTTGGATCTTTGAGGATTCCTGATTATTATTGTTCTTGGAACTTGTATTGTATGGCTCGTATTTTTGCACTTGTACTTGCACTAGCAAAACAGTGGAGTTTTGCTAACCCCCGAGTATTCGGGGGGTGGATGTCTATTTTTGCATTCAGGTTTTGGAGCATAGCACAGGGTCGGCACGAAGGATGATGAATGATTAACGATACTAATCACACGAGGATCCGTTGCTGTCGTATTGGTCTAGTTGTATTTTCTTTTCCGCTGCAGTATTTGTTTCCCGTTGTACGGGTGTGGTTGTATTTTGACCCCTGCGTGGGCATGAGTTGTATTTGAGCTGTATGTATTTGTTGTAAGACCAAATCGGTCTACTGAGTCATTTTAGCCTTAAAGGCGAGGTTTAGATGTTTGATTTTAGTTATCAGCCTGGTAGATCCTCGAGGAGAGGGTCTACGGCGTGTAATATCCCTGAGCGGATTTGGGGGTGTTACATAAATGGTATCAGAGCTTAGGTTGTGGAAACCTAGGCTGTCGGGTCAGTGGTGTCTATCGAGTTTTTGTCTCGTCGGATTTTATCTGACTGAGTCGTGTCGCGACGCGTCGTCTGAGTTTGTTGGTCGTGATTAGTATCGTGGGGCGATCATCATCTTCGTACGACCTGTGGCTGTAAGTCTCCCTTCTTTGTGTTGTGCCTCGTGTGACACGAGCTATTTTTATGATTTATTTGCTAAGTGACGGAATCCTCTTATGGATTTTGATTTCTTGATACGTGACTATTTGACTCTCATATTTCTTTCATGTGAGGAGTAGTTGCTGGATTGTGCATGTTGGACTGTATTTCTTTTTTCCGCTGTGTGAGTTCCTTTGTAATAGCTTTCGGTATTTACCGACTGAATTTTCTTTCGAAAATCGATTCCTTTAACCGAGTTGTTGGCCTTGACCGTTTTGACGGTAGCTGGGTGTTTTCAAATGATTTTGTGAGTTTTGATAAGTACTACCGTCATCGACCTTTTTGGGCATTCTAACCCATTGAATTATTTTTGAAAACCTTGAGTATCTTAGAAAATTGAAATTCGAGACGTACTTTTAAAGCGAATTATTTTCTTGCGGTGTTATCAAGGTGTTTTCTAATACCGCAATACATTTCAAAAATTTTCCGGTTGAGGACCAAAAATATTTTTGAGATATTTTCAAATGCAGTTGCTTAGACCCAAGGGTCGAATATTTTTGAAAGTTTTTCACTAAAGGAAAGGTGTCCTCATTTTTGTTCAAACGCAAGATGATTTTCAAAGTCTCGATAATGGTGTTTGTACTACTTTTTGTAAAATGATACTCAAGATCAACTGTTGTTTCCAAACTGTTTTCAAAAGGTGGTTCTCGTTTTAAAACCTATCATTCTGTTTGCGGACCGGAAATGCGTGTATGGTTTTCGAAGTTTCGTTACGGTGTCAACCCCGAATTGTGATTGAATTGGTGGCGTGAGTGTCGAGTCGTTCGCCACGCATCTGTTTTGTTGGCCCTCTGTGAGAGGTGTGAACTGGTGTTTCTTGTTTATCGCCTCGTGGCGATTTGCGTATTGTCGCACTAGTGTGGGTTGTTAAAGCCTGGGTTTTTATGCGTTATACACATGGGTGATTGTTTCATGATGTTTGTGATTGTGTGATGGGCCGCTGTTCGGGATGTTGTAATCTTCGAATGATGCCGTTGTTGTTGTGATTTTTGTATGCGTTGATATGTTATCTTTGAGTTGGCATCTCCGGTATGTTGTTTTGCGGTGTTTTAATCCATTGTATCGAGCATTTATATTTTCGGTATGCCGAGCCGAGGCGTTTCAATCGTGATGTGCCGGGGCATGCACGTGTAAATTGTCCTTCTCGTCGATAACACATTTCAAGTGTGGACTCGAGGGACACCGAATTCAGTTTTGTGATTTGGCTACCGAGACTTTCGGAGTTCGCGCTTCCGCACAGATATCAGAATCGGCTTTGAGAGGCCTTTGAAGGATGTTTCGTCGGTTGCTTGTTGTGTCGTCACCTTGATTTTCTTTGTTGTGAGTTGCGGGCGACCTTCTTTTATAAGAGGTCGAATGTAGTACCCGTGTTGTTTTTAGACTTCGTATTTTCTCTTTCTCGATCTATCGATTCGCTCGTGTTCGTTGATCTTTCGAACTTGTTTTGTATTTCGGGTTCATCATTCGAGCAGTGTGATCTTGTTTTGGGTCAATCTGGTTATCGCTGTCACTTTCCGAATTCGGTTCGATTCTTGTGAACCTTGTTCGGAAGTAACATCTTTTGGTTCTACTAGTTCTTTTATTTGAAGTGGACTGGATCTTGAACTTTTACATTTTCGACTCTGTCGACTCGTTTATGTTCGTTGACATTTCTGAGCTTGTCCTGCTCCTTGCTTTTGTTGATCGAACGAGTGTGGTGTTATTTCGGAATAACTCGTTGTCGTTGTGACTTTTCAATCGCTATTCCCTTTCCTGTGGATCTTCGGCAATGCATGTCTTGTAGTTCTCACCAGATCATCCTGGGAGTTGTTGTTTGAACTTTATTGTTCTTTGTGATTCGAACATGATTCTTCGATCTTTGTTGTCTCGATCGTTGTGGTTTGATCGTTTGATTGTTCGGTTTATATTGACCTCGTTCCGTGATTGGCGAACATTCAGGCTCCTTCGTAATTCCCTTCAGTTCGGGAAATTAGTTTCGTTTTCGATCTTCCAGCCCATAGGCGGTGGGATTTCGTGTTTGTTAAGCGGTTGACTCGCGTTTTGATTGATGTACCGTTGGGTTGGTCAATCATATTGATTTTCGTTCGTTGTGTTTTGTGATTGTCGGATAATTGACTTGGCTATATTATCCGTTTGATGACGTTTGTCACTTGTTGGTTTTTATTATATCCCTAACGGCGACGTTGTGTTGGTCGCCGTGGAGCGTGTTTTCACGTCGTATACTCCTTTGCGTTGTTTGTAACATTTCGCCGTTGGGCGTTAGTTACGCATTCTTATGTATCTCGTTGAGTTTTTCCTGGCGGAATATTTCTTCTCCCTACTTGTTTTAAGTTTCGGGATGAAACTTCTTTTAAGGAGGGTAGAATGTAATATCCGCAATTTTCGATTTCCGGTAATTTCTTTTTTTTCGGCGGAAGTCTGTTTTGACGACTCGCTCATGTCCGTTTCGTCATTCTGAGAATGATTAATTCTACACTTTTTGACATCCGAGTTCGTTTCGGTGTCGTTTCATTGAGTTCTGTGCTTTTTAGCGACTTTTCCGCACTTGAGTTCGATTCTTGCGAATCTCGTCCGAAACTGTTGTTTCGAGTTTCCCGCAAGTCCGTTTAACTTTGTTAGACGTGTTGTGAACTTCGGTTTGGTTATTCGATCACGTATCGTGATTTCCGGGCGTTTTGGGCCATTTTGTAATTTCTTGAAAGTTACGGGTATCCGTATCTGTAATTGTTGTCTCGACCCGTTTCTTGGTCGCGTATGACTAATTATGGTATTACGCTTTCATTTCGAGTCGTTTATGTTGTCCGCGAACTTTTCGTCGTGTTCGTTCCGTACGTTTTCGGAAATCGGGTCGTCGAGCCCTGGCGGTTGCGGGACTGGCCGGACGGTTGCGGGACTGGCCGGACGATTGCGGGCACCGGCCGGACGGGTGCGGCAGGAACCGGCGTAGCGCACGCTACGGCCGGAAGGCTGCGCGCGCTAACCGGCAGGTGTAGCGCACGCTGCCGGGTGGCCTAGCGTACGCTATCGGGCCTGGGCAGTGGTGTTTCTGAGGTTCTGGACTCGGTCAGGATCGGCAGGTAGCGCACGCTACGCCGAGCGTAGCGCGCGCTAGTCGGCAGGCGTAGCGCACGCTGTCGGCCGGCTAGCGTACGTTACCTGGCCGGGCGATCGATCAGGTGGCTACCGGATGTCGGCTAGCGCGCGCAGCTTCCGGCCGTAGCGCACGCTAGCGGGAGTCGGGTCGACAGGTTTGGTCGGCAGGGTTGGTCGGTGATGCCGGGTCATGTGGGCACTGGCCGAGGGAGCTCTGACGATACTGGCCGATAGCGCACGCTAGTCCGGGAAGGCTAGCGCACGCTAGTCTGGCATTTTTAAATATGGATTAGCAGTCACATTTCACTTCGTTTTTCATTTCCTTCCTTCTCCATCCGCGAGTGGCGATTCATGGGCGACGAAGCCATGTTGTTTAACAACAAATCCATGAAGTCCTTGAGTTCATAACATCAATCGATCGTCCGTTATCAACCTTTGATTCAGCGAATCAAGGTAATCTTCCTTAGAACCCTAATTTCGTGAATTTGGGGATTTTTGCATTTTCGTCCGATTCGTTCCGTGTTGTTGATTAATTCATGATGGGTATGATTAATCTTGATAGTATTCTTGTGTTTAACATCATTTAATCAATTGTTCTTCGTCGAATCGAAGTATAATTCTTGATTTCCTTCGAGTTGACTTTTCGGGGGATTTGTCCCCGATCTCGTTTTTCATCCGTTTTCGATGGATCGATTATGGTTAAATGAAGTAGTTAAACATATACAATGGATTGTAAAACCATATTTCAACTTGGAATTCCGTTTTCGGGTTTGGTCGGGACTAATCGTGTTCTTGACCGTTTATGGGGAAATCCTTGAACCTTCGTCATTTGTTCTTTGAATTCAGCGGCTTTGGGTCGTACTTTGGAATTCATTTTCGTTGTTATTGTTTTCGGTCGTAGTTCATTGTTGTGGATTGTCGTTCGGTGGAGTCGGCGAGTTCGTAGTCGGTTCGTGCCAACCTACTTGGCTGATTCTCCGCGTTGTGGTCATTCGAGGCAAGTACCTTGTCCATACTTTTCTTGTTCCGTGGATATGATGATTGGTGATCGTCTTGGTTTGTTTGTTTGTTTGAAATGAGTTTTCAAAAGATTTGGTTAGCCTCGTTAAAGGCCCCTTTCAAAACCGTGTGTGTTTTGTGATTGGTGTGGTTCGTGAATAACTATGTGAATTCTATGTATATGCTTGGTGTTCATGTTGCACTTGGTATTGTGTGTGGGCGTATATTATTTCATTTCGGTGCGTTGTGGATTGACGTGGTGTTTTGCTAAGTTTTTGATGCCTCTGGGCGAATTGTTTGAATATCCTTGATGTGATATGTTATTTGTGGGAATGTGTGGATATGGTTGAAGGTCTACGGTGGCACATGGCATGTGATCATGTGGCCAGGATGCAACAAGTGATTGATCCAACCGTGAGAGCCGGAGATAATCTACGGTGGCACATGGCATGTGATCATGTGGCCAGGATGCAACAAGCGATTGATCCAACCGTGAGATGTGTGTGATTTGTTTCGCTAGCCACTCGGGAGGGTCCTTCGAGGCCTCGAGTGGGATGTCGGTGGTATCGTCCGGTCTAGGCGATGCGCGTGCGTGATTATGTTTCGTTGATTTTACGTCCGTTGAGGACACGTGATGTTGGGCTCGACCTGTAAATTGTTGGTGATTTCCTATTTGCGAAAACAAAACCTTTGGGTTGTGACCCTATTGATTTTTGGAAAGAGAAGGATTTTATAATCCTAAATTGTTTTCTATTAAAACTCTCGATGGCATTTTAAACTGTTTTGTAAATTGTTTCCCTTATTTGCGATCTTTCGGTTTTGGAAATGTTTACTCAAACTCTTGCCTCGGGAAGTACTTTTCTTTACGTTTGGATCTTTGAGGATTCTGATTATTATTGTTCTTGGAACTTGTATTGTATGGCTCGTATTTTTGCACTTGTACTTGCACTAGCAAAAGCGGTGGAGTTTTGCTAACCCCCGAGTATTCGGGGGTTGGATGTCTATTTTTGCATTCAGGTTTTGGAGCATAGCACAGGGTCGGCACGAAGGATGATGAATGATGAACGATACTAATCACACGAGGATCCGTTGCTGTCGTATTGGTCTAGTTGTATTTTCTTTTCCGCTGCAGTATTTGTTTCCCGTTGTACGGGTGTGGTTGTATTTTGACCCCTGCGTGGGCATGAGTTGTATTTGAGCTGTATGTATTTGTTGTAAGACCAAATCGGTCTACTGAGTCATTTTAGCCTTAAAGGCGAGGTTTAGATGTTTGATTTTAGTTATCAGCCTGGTAGATCCTCGAGGAGAGGGTCTACGGCGTGTAATATCCCTGAGCGGATTTGGGGGTGTTACAGTTTCAGTTTCATTTCATTTATAATGCATATAGCAATGATTATATGTTGTCATTCCGATTCTGGGGGTTTAATCATAATGTATATGATTTATTTCGGTTATTGGCATATTCGGGAAGGGATGGCAATGGGTTGGGTCGGGTGCGGGTTTCATACTCCCCAAACCCACACCCGAAATCACCACCCGAACCCAAACCCAAACCCAAAGGCTGTTTGGGTGGCAAAACAAAACCCACACCCACACCCATTGGGTTCGGGTTTTTTCACCCAAACCCAAACCCGCAGCTTGATCAGGCAGAATCAAAATTCAAGTTTGGTGCTCATCCAAATTCAAAATTGATAAAATGCAAAATGTAGCATAATTTAACATAGTTTTCAAATGTCAATAGAATAATAAAATAGTTTACAAATGACAATACAATAATAACATAGTTTAACATAGTCTTCAACATAGACTCTCAAGAAATTAAATTACAATAACATACAATTAACATACGCACAGTGAGTCGTGAGATGTGTAGGAAAGGAATGGGTGAAAAGTGAAAATTCTAATTTACACTTATATACATAGGGTAATTAGGTAATTTAACATATAACTGGGCGGGTGTTTGGGTTTCGGGTGTGGGTTTGAGTGATCCCAAACCCGCACCCGTAATATCGGGTGTCGCCCGAACCCAAACCCAAACCCACTCAACTCGGGTTTCGCCCGTTGACTTGGGTTTGGGTTCGGGTGGGCCCCACGGGTTTGGGCTTTCCTGCCATCCCTATTTTCGGGTATCGAGGTTACATTATGGTAAAGACGAGGACATGAGTATCTGTAGTCCATGGTACGTTTGGATCGCCGAGCATTGCGGATAATCGTCGGTGATGGTTTGATATCGACCGAAGGACTCGGGGCAAGTATCTTATATCGATTCAGTTAGTGTTAGTGATTTGATCATGCATATTGTCATTCATGTTGTCGAACATGAGGTCGTCTTAGTGGATTTGTCATATTGTCGTTCATGTTCTGTTGTTCATGTTAATGAGCATATTGATTTGCATATGTGTATGCATAATTGTATTGTTTATGTTGTAAATGATCCGATGGGATCATGATGATCTATGCTGAGGGCGCTGGATCGAATGTCCACCATGCGTTGGTTCGACGGGATCATCATGGGGATCTATGCTGAGGGCGCTGGATCGTTGGACAGGTTTTCCACCATGCGTTGGTTCGACGGGATCATCATGGGGATCTATGCTGAGGGCGCTGGATCGTTGGATTACCAGTATTGTGTTGATGGAACCTTGTGAATTCGCATCATTGATTTTATCATGTGTTGTTGTTCATATGTGTATTGTTGGTTATCCACCTTATGCTGATCTGATAGGATCAACAAAGGGATCTATGCTGAGGGCGCTGGATCATCGGATTTCCATTGAGTATACATGAGTGTTATTGTTGTGATCATATTAGCGTGGTCATATGAGTATGTATTTGTAGGTCTTGTGTTAGGACCGTGTCTATATTGCATTGATCTGATCTCGGATTAGACTGATATGATTATCTTGGCACTCCATATCTCGAGGTATGTTCCGTATTTCCTTTGGTATTCGTCTTGTGATGGACAATCGGTTATCGTTTTGGGATTTGATGATGCTATCCGATGGATCGTATTGGTTAGAACTGGTACTTTTCCTTATCGTGAGTTGGTTATGATAATTTGAGAATCTTGAGTATTGTTTGAGGTACAATACAGATATTATGTTCGAGTTTATTGGTTAATCGAGTACGAGATGTGAAATGTGATAATGGTTATTGTGATGAGAATTACTTGAGTAAGCAAAGTTATGGCGGTAAGATTACATTGGTCGTACTCTTATTTTGTATTCTCATTGGTATGTAATTATTGATGTGATGTGACAGATATCATTGTTGGATATTATGGCTGACCCCGTCGTGGGATTTCTTTTTAGGTTCTTGGAGTATCGAGCATGTAGCGGTCGTGAAGAGATGAGCTTCCCGGAGGATACTGGCTAGGACATGTTTTGTGCATTGAGTTTCTTGATTGGTTCTTGTATTTCGCTGTTAGAGTATATTTATGGTTGGTCTTTTTTTCGCTGCGCGAGTATTTTGAAATGCTCTTTTGGTATCTGATAACTGAGATTACTTTGGAAATTGTTTTCTAAACTTTTGAGTGTCGGCCATTTGGCCTTGCGATTTCAAATGAGTTTTTTCAACGGTTTTTGATAAATGGATTTTATAAGTCTTTGTGCATTTTTAAAGATAGCACCGTCGTTGGCCTCTTGGGCATTTGTTAATGTTTTCGAAAATTTCTTTTAGCCTTGTGGGTTCCATCTCGGGGCCCATGGCGCTGTAATATTTCCGGTTAAATCCGGGGGTGTTACAATTCTTTTATGGATTCTTAATGTTATGTGAAGTGTTTGATGAGGAGGATGACGTTATGTTGATTGTAGTAGTAGAAGACTTTGTATGTTCTTGACGAAACCCGAATCATAATATGATATTGAAGCCAGAATCGAGAATGTTGAGACGTTTGTTAAAATTTATTAATTATCGAATTTCGGCTTGTATTCGTATTGTTTGAGTTGAAATGGGTTGGTTTCGTATGATCGAGATATCGTTGAACCGTTGAGCTTGATTGGTTGGCTATACCTGTTGTTGATTGTTATCGAACATATTGTTAATTGATTGTTGCATTAGGTTGCGATAAGTGATCGTCGATTATTAACCGTTGTCCCGCGATTGAGATTGGAGAATTATGGATCGCCTTGATCGGGGATGAGAAGCTTGTAGATGAAGACGATGGAATTGGTAACGTCTTCTTCATACTGGTGTCGAGGCAAGTTATGCTTGCTCAATTCATAATATTTAATAAATAGTTTTGTTTTCATTTCATTTATGATTCATATAGCAATGATATCATGAATATAAATTGTTGGAATAATGGTATGTGTATTATGCTTCGGATTGGGGTAAATCGTAACGTATATGATCTAAAGGTGTTTGGTGAAAATGCAGATGTAAATTTTCCTTGGTCTATAATATGGGATGTTGGGTATCGAGGATAGTTTATTGTGACGACATTGAACTCGAGATGGTGGTTTGGTATTTGTGATGGACTATACTTCATTTTGGACTATTCGTATAACTGTGTACTCATTCAGGGATGTTTGTCATGGAAAGGTTAGTGTCTCCGGCTTTGAAGTAATTTGGTATTGCTCAATTACGAGAATAATTATCCTGGTGCATTATTGTGTATGTTGGATGTTGATATTGCATGTAATGAGTGTGCATCGTTGTTTGGTGTATTTTGTGCTGTTGTCTTTCTTAGAACTATAATGTTAATGGGCCGATGTGTTGAGGGATAAAACCTGTATGGTACCCACGTCCGTAGTATTCCCAAGTAGATACTTCCGTGACCCTTGGTTGCGACCTTGGGAGTTTATGTGTTAATAGGCCGATGTGTTGAGGGATAAAACCTGAATGGTACCCACGTCTGGAGTATTCCTGTGTAGATGCTTCTGTGACCCTTGTTTGTAACCTTGGGAGTTTAGATGCTAATATTATATGCATTGTTGAGCATTCTGTGAACTGTTGTCTGACGGAAACATGATATTGTGGTCGTGTCAATCTTTCATTATCGAGCTATCGTTGTTCACATGGGAGTCTTCTGATCCTGATTGGATATGCGTTTCTTCGAGTTTTGTTGTCATGTTGCATCTTGATATATATGGAGTCAGATACATACTGATCGGTCGTGTGTAGGATTTTCAGGAAGGGTACGTGTAGTCACGTGTTGGTTTCGACCTCACATTGAGCTGTGCACACGAGACGTACTTCGTGAGACTGATTAGGTACAAGACCACACGTGTATTCGATCGATACCCGTTGGTGGCTTGTGCACAGACACATTTCCGAATCGGGCATATCGTGACGTCCATCTTGAGCCATATTGATTGGTCTTTCATAGTTCATGTATGGTCGGGTATGTTCGATAGTCGGGTTTGTCTTCGAGATCCCATATATCTGATTTTTATATGTTTGACGATTTTATTCGCTCGAATATCTGTCTCTGTTGAACCTTTATTGATCCTGTTGGAGTTACCATATCGTTGGTAATCTCGTTTGTTATTGATCCTTTATTGATCTCGTTTGGAGTTCACCATATCATTGGTAATCTCGTTTGTTATTGATCCTTTATTGATCTCGTTCAGAGTTCACTATATTGTTGGTAATCTCGTTAGTTATTGATCCTTTATTGATCACGTTTGGAGTTCACCATATCGTTCGTAATCTCGTTTGTTATTGATCCTTTATTGATCCTGTTGGAGTTACCTTATCGTTGGCAATCTCGTTTGTTATTGATTCTTTATTAATCTCATTTGGAGCTCACCGTATTGTTGGTAATCTCGTTTGTTATTGATCCTTTATTGATCTCGTTTGAAGTTCACCATATCATTGGTAAGCTCGTTTGTTATTGATATCGTTTGGAGTTCACCATATCGTTGGTAATCTCGTTCGTTATTGATCTTTATTGATTCTGTTTGGAGTTTGACTTACCGTTAGTATTCTTGGTCGTTGTCGATCTTTTATTGATCTTGCTGGAGTTTACCATATCGTTGGTATCCTCGGTCGTTGTTGATCCTTTATTGATCTTGTTGGAGTTTACCACATCGATGGTATTCTCGTTCGTGGTTGGTCCTTCGTTATTCCATATTAGAGATACACTTATATTTGATAATCTTGGTATCGTTTTGAATACAGTACAGATAGTTATTTTTGAATTCATTCATCACTTGACAATGCGAGGTGTGGATTGAGGTAAGGGTTGATTTGATATGAGTTCCCACAAATTGGTAAGGTTAATACAGTAAGATTACACTGGAAATATTCTTAATTTGTAATTACATTGATATGTAATTGTTTATGTTGATGTGATCGTTATCATTGTTAAGTATTGTGGCTGACCCTGTCGTGGGCCTTATCTTCTAGGTACTTGGAGATCGAGCTAGTAGCGGTCGTGAAGGGATGAGCTTCCCGGGTGATACTGGCTAGGGCATGGGTTTTTGGGACTCGAGTATTCTTTTATGGTTGTTATTTTTCCGCTGCAAATATATTTCCTACTGTGTTTATATCCGCTACGTGTGTATTCTAAAATGGCTTTCGGTATTTTACCAACTCGTGTATACTTTCTAAATGCCCTTTTGGCATCTTCGCATTGCACTTTCAAATGGTATTTCCCGACGGTATTTGAGAACTATATTTTGGAAAGTATTTAATTATTCATAAAATAATACCGTCTTTGTCTCTTTGGCATGTTTGTAACATTTTTGAAAATGATTTTTAGCCTTGTGGGTTCCGGCGCGGGGCCCACGGCGCTGTAATATTCTCGTTTGGTTTTGGGAGTGTTACAGAATATGGTATCGGAGCTTGGGTTTCGTAAAACCCGGACATGTGTGTTATGTGGCTCTACCGGTACGGTAGT
Organism: Orobanche coerulescens; assembly: GCA_033398695.1. NCBI lineage: Eukaryota > Viridiplantae > Streptophyta > Magnoliopsida > Lamiales > Orobanchaceae > Orobanche > Orobanche coerulescens. Next base: position 100,888,125 of record CM065805.1, read on the forward strand.
AACATGACTTTCGAAAATAATTTTTCTGATTTTGAGTCAAACTGATTTTCGGAGATTCCAAATTTTTGAAATATTTGAAATTGCTATATTTGCGATGCTGGTGTGTGTTGGTATTATGTTGAGACTTCGTATGGGAGTCGTATGATAGTATCACGGGAGATCATCGGCTTCACGCACCTGTAAGTATGTTGTTTTGGTTATTCGCTTATGGCAATGATTGACTGTTTTCATGATGAGTTTCGATATTTGGTTGGGATGTTGTCTGTGACAGAATTTCATGTTTCGAGGACGTAACTTATAAAGAGATGTAGTATGTAATATCCTGAAATTTCAGTATAAATATTTCATAGTATTTTACCCGAGTTATATTGCACAACGCAGGATATTACAGTATGGATAATATGATTTAAGGACATAGACAATCGTATTGAAATAATTGTCGTACTTGGTTGACAATCGCATTTGAGGATATCGTGTATCAGGTGTATCGTATGAGAATGTTATCGGAATATATGTATTCAGTATGTCGCGTGTACGTATTCGATATATTGAGACAACCTGTGGGAGTTATTGTAGATGGCTAAGTATAAAAACAATTACGTACGTTAAGCATATGATCTAACATACGTAAAATTTCAAGCTTAATGTACGTTAAGATGGGTACATGAGGTACATTATGAAGGGAATTGGACAAGTCCGAGTTGTGATCGGTGAATGGGCCCGGTGTCGGCTACTTTCGGCGCAGATGTGGACAGGTGAGTCAACATTGAGCTTTACGTATGCTAAGAACAGATCATTATGTACGTAAACAAGTATGATACTGTAGCAAGCCAACAGCTACATTATCTACGCTACGGCACTGACACTACGTACATAATATATGGAATGAAATAAGGCAGTGAGGACTGGATGCCGATTACATTCACTATGCAGGACATGTAGCGTACGTTAAAAGGTCTTACGTACGTTAATGTTGGGTGTAAACGTACGTAATGAGCTGTGCAGATTATATATTAAGGATCGGTCTTTCATTTCTTCACGAGGAGAAACAGATTTTTTCCACCCCAGCTTCGTCCCTCTTCGCTTTTAATCCTATTCCAGGCCCTTCTACCTTGGTTTAGACCTTGACGATTTGATTAGAATCTTGAAGCTTGTAATTCTTGATGTTTTTGGAAGTGTTTGATCGTTGTGGTTCTTCTTCAAGAAGTATGTGGCTAACCTTGTATTTCTTATCAAGTTAAGATATTGTTGATGATGATTGCTTCGTATGATTATGGATGCTTTACGTATTGGTATGGTTCTTGGAGTTTTGTGAAGTATGTATTGGAAGAGATGATAATGATATTCCACTAATTGGTTTAGGTGTTAAAGTTATGGATTATAAGGTTAGATAACATATTGGACTATGTTGTCTTGATGATTATGAAAACGTTGATATTTAACACGGTTGGGTTGATTCATGTTCTTGGGAATTCAATGAAATAGATATGGTGATATAGTTGTGATTCTTAATGTTATGTGAAGTGTTTGATGAGGAGTATGACGTTATGTTGATTGTAGTAGTCGAAGACTTTGTATGTTCTTGACGAAACCAGAATCTTAACATGAGATTGAAGCCGGAATCGAGAATGTTGAGACGTTTGTTAAAATTTATTTATTATCGAATTTCGGCTTGTATTCATATTGTTTGAGTTGAAATGGGTTGGTTTCGTATGATCGAGATATCGTTGAACCGTTGAGGTTGATTGGTTGGTTATATCGGTTGTTGATTGTTATCGAACATATTGTTAATTGGTTGTTGCATTAGGTTGCGATAAGTGATCGTTGATTAATAACCATTGTGCCGCGATTGAGATTGGAGAATACATGGATCGCCTTGATCGGGGCTTAGAAGCTTGTAGATGAAAATGATGGAATTGGTAACGTCTTCGTCGTACCGATATTGAGGCAAGTTATGCTTGCTCAATTCATAATATTTAATAAATGGTTTTGTTTTCATTTGATTTATGATTCATATAGCAATGATATCTTGAATATAAATTGTCGGGATAATGGTGTGTGTATTATGCTTCGGATTGGGCTAAATCGTAATGTATATGATCTAAAGGTGTTTGGTGAAAATGCAGATGTAAATTTTCCTTGGTCTATAATATGGGATGTTGGGTATCGAGGATAGTTTATTGTGCCGACATTGAACTCGAGATGGTGGTTTGTTTGGTATTAGTGATGGAATGTACTTTATTTTGAACTATTCGTATAACTGTGTACTCGTTCAGGGATGTTGGTCGTGGAAGGGTTAGTGTCTCCAACTTTTAGGGAATTTGGTATTGCTCAATTACGAGAATAATTATCCTGGTGCATTGTTGTGCATGTTGCATGTTGATATTGCATGTAATGAGTGTGCATCGTTGTTTGGTGTATTTTGTGTTGTTGTCTTTCTTAGAACTATAATGTTAATGGGCCGATGTATTGAGGGATAAAGTCTGAATGGTACCCACGTCCGGAGTATTTCCGAGTAGATACTTATGTGACCCTTGTTTACGACCTTGGGAGTTTATGTGTTAATGGTCCAGTGTGTTGAGGGATAAAACTTGAATGGTACCCACGTCCGGAGTATTCCTGTGTAGATGCTTCCGTGACCCTTGGTTGTGACCTTGGGAGTTTATGTGCTGATATTATATGTATTGTTGAGCATTATGTGAACTGTTGTCTGACGGAAACATGATATTGTTGCCATGTCGATCTTTGATTATCAAGCTACCATTGTTCACTTGGTGTAACACCCCAAACTAGGCGGATATTACAGTGCCATGGACCCCCGACTGGGACCCACCAGGCGAATGAAAATTAATGAATTAAATAATATAATTGTAGTACCGAACCACATTTTATCATCAGTTACTCCGTTAAGGAGTTTCATTATAACACACCCAAGATAATACTGAATACATGTATATTTTATATGAAGATAAAATACACAACACTGAATGAAACGGAGTATCTAAATGGAAATCTGCAGCGGAAAATAAATGACGACAACATGAATGACTGAAAGGATTGGGGGCCCCTACTAGTATCACTGGGACTCCTCGCCGTCAACGTTTTATTCCCGTACTTTTGCCTTGCCATGACCTGAAAAACAATATCCCCTAACGGGGTCAGTTATACAGAACAATAATCCTCAAGGGTTGAATATACACAATCATGATATAGCCCAATTACGAATTATCCTTAGTTATGAATTTAAGCCGAGGAGGAGCATCATAGTACGCCCATAATGTTCTGTGCAAGTGTACAAGACGTGTGCCCAGACACACCAGTCCTTGTACCTAATTAGTCTCACGGAGGTAATTGTTACCGTGTGCACAGTCCAATGTATCGGTGACCCAATACATGACCATCGTGTGCTTGACTAAAAATTCCACACATCCGCACCCGGCCACGCAATATGAACCCAGAAGGTCATATAAACGAGAATGACCATAATGAATATCAATGAATAATAATCCGACAAAGTTAAGAATGACTCACCGAGATGAAAATAATAATGAAGTGAATGATAGCTCAATGAAATGATTGGAACCATTGTTCCTCATGAAAGAAGTGATTATTCGACAATTACAAGTCTCAATACGGTTAATACAATTATAAATGAGTAATGATTATGAATGAACAACAACAAAAGGAATGAATATCCTTTTAACCGAGTAAGAATTAACTTACTCAACACCGGTGACAAATGTCCTTCCACGAACAAATGTCCTAAAAGAGATGGCGGTCGCTCGAACAACCTTGAATAACACAATTACCAACAATCCGATCAACATACGAATCAAACACGATTATAACTAACTCAAAACGTCGATACGACTAAACCAAGTTCATTGGGGCATTATATCAAACACGTTGTAACCAATCTTCGAATGTTTACAATCAATCCTCAATTATACCAACATCAAATCCCCAAGAATTGTTTCAAACCAACAAAACATCTTCAATACGATCAATAATCCAATATGAATATCTAAATTCGTGATTTCAACAACAATTAATCGAAAACCCCCAAATCCAACTCAATATTCAAAGTGTTCTTGAATAATCCTTCAATAATCCAATGAATATTTATACAAACTCATAATCATATATATATATATATCTCTTCATACAACATGATTATAACGTCCAAAACATCATATCTCAACACAAAATCGAAATCCAAGATGTTGAAGAAATTACCTCTTGAAGATCCAAGTACTTCGATCCGATGAAAATGCGTTAGATCGACTATCCGAGCTTCACAATCGAATGAAGATGATGAAAACCGAACACCCTTATGATTTATAATGAAAAATATCTCGCTCAAGCTCTCTCTCTCGGAACAAAGTGAAGAAAATGAGAAAAGTGACCTCAAAAACCCGTCTAGGTCCTTAAGTACTTCCGAACGTTACGGCCGTAACTCGGCCAACATACGGCCGTAACATCCCAAGTCAACGGCCTTACGGCCGTAACTAGCCAACTCGTACGGTCGTAACTCGGCTTCGTCCAAACACATGCCGACAGCCATACGGCCGTACCCGCACACTTTACGGGCGTAACTGGACCGATACGGCCGTATCCGGCCAAACTTAAGGGCGTATGGCCCCTTCGTCGAAACTGACCAGGCACCCTGCCTGCAACGTACGGCCGTATCCAGCCAAGCCTTACGGCCATACCTGCCTCATCTTACGGCCGTATGCCGCAACCCTTACGGCCGTAAGTCCTCCTCGTCTGACAAAACCTGAAAATCACGAACACCCCTTACGGCCGTAGCCTGCCCACCTTACGGCCGTATCTCACCTTCAGCCAAAACAACCTTGATCCGACGAAAGCATGTTACGGCCGTAATACATGATTAGTTACGGCCGTAACTCGTTGGTTGACATGATGAAAATCCGACAACTCCGATTTCTCGCTACGATTGATGAATGATCCGACATACCATATGTATGTGAAAGTAAATAAGCCCAACACATGCCAAAGATGATACTTCCAACACAATACTAAAAATCCCGATGATAATAATAATACTCTCGTATCGACACTCAAACGGAGATGAATTGACGATCGGTAACTAATACACGCTTATAATATGCCAACAATGAACACAAATTAATGAATTAAGAATGATGAGTGATTATTAATGAGTGAAAATTACTGAGTGACCATTACTAATTGATAATTACTGAAAGATAATGAATGAATTACAACCGGGTATTACATACTACCCCCCTTAAAAAGAGTTTAGTCCTCGAAACTAAGGGTCAAACAACTCGGGATAATTCTCCCGCATACCATCCTCGGTTTCCCAAGTAGCCTCTTCGACTCCGTGTCTAGACCACTGAATCTTGACCAAAGGAATCGTCTTGTTCCTCAACTTTTTGATTCGTCGCTCTAAAACTCGTATAGGATGCTTCTTATACGAATGATCATACGCGATCTCGATTTCATCGAATTGAAGTATGTGACTCGGGTCGGCAACATACTTCCGCAACTGAGAGACGTGAAACAAATTATAAATTCGGCTCAACGCCGTAGGTAAAGCCAATCGATAAGCCAACTCGCCTACTCGATCCAAAATCTCAAACGGTCCAATGAATCTCGGACTCAACTTCCCCCGTTTTCCGAAATGGAAAATACCTCGACTCGGGGATACCTTGACCAACACGTGGTCACCTGTATCAAATTCTAGTGGTCGACGACTATTATCTGCATATGATTTCTGTCAACTCTGAGCTGTCAACAGACGACTCCTGATCAAAGCTACCTTCTCACGGCGGCTATAAGCATATCGGGCTCGGTGACGATTGATTCTGACAAGTCATCCCAACACAAAGGAGATCGACAACGACGACCGTACAAGTGCCATCTAAGTCGAAGCATGTCAACTAGTATTGTACGTGAACTCAATCAACGGTAGTTGGGGTTCCCAATTGTCTTTACAATCGAGGACGCATGCCCTCAACATGTCCTCCAATGTCTGAATAGTCCTCTCCGATTGTCCGTCGGACTGAGGATGAAAAGCGGTACTGAGATTAAGCTGAGTTCCCATAGCACGATGAACTGATTTCCAAAAAATGTGACACGAATTGTCCGTCACGATCGGAAACAATACTCTTAGGAGTACCGTGCAGTCTCACTATCTCTTTGATGAACAACTGGGCAAGTCTCTCGGGACCCCACGTATCCGTAATCTCAAGGAAATGAGCTGATTTAGTTAAACGGTCCACAACTACCCAAATTGTATTCATGCCACGACGACTCGTCGGCAAACTCGTGATGAAGTCCATAGCAATATCTTCCCACTTTCACTCTGGGATAGGGAGCAGTCTCAACATACCTGCTGGACTCTGATGTTCTATCTTGACTTGCTGACAGGTTAAACATCTCGAAACAAATTCTGCAACTTCTCGCTTCATATTACTCCACCAGTAATTTTGTTTCAAGTCCTTGTACATCTTGCTAGACCCCAGATGAATGGAATAAGGGGTAGCATGAGCTTCTCTCAAAATTGAGTTTTTCAACTCGTCATTCGCCGGTACGCATAACCGATTCCTAAATCGCAATAGTCCATCCTCGTGGACCACAAATCCAGGGGCTTTCCCCTGAGCCACATCCTCACGGATGCGTAACAATGATGGGTCTGAACCCTGATTCACTCTGATTGCCTCCTCAAGTGGCGATGAAATTTCTAACATGCAAAGTTGCCCTTGCACTCGCTGAAGCCAGACCTCGATCTCAGGTCTAAGGAATTCCTACTGAAGCTCCTTCCGAACTGTTAAACGAGCAAGCATTTGCTCCTGAACAGAATTACGACTCAAGGCATCGGTAACCACATTTGCCTTACCCGGGTGGTATAGGATCTCAATATCATAATATTTGATTAGTTCCAACCACTGCCTGTGTCACATATTTAACTCCTTCTAGTAAATATATACTTCAAACTCTTAAGATCGGTGAATATCTGACAGGTGACGCCATAAAGGTAATGACGCCAAATCTTCAACGCGAAAACCACGGCTGCTAGCTCCAGGTCATGGGTCGGATAATTAACCTCGTAAGGTCTCAATTGCCATGAAGCATAGGCAATAACCTTCCCATTCTGCATCAATACACATCCGAGACCCTGTCTGGACGCGTCACTATATACCATGAATCCCTCCGTTCCTTGTGGCAAGGAAAGGACAGATGCTGAAATTAACTGGCTCTTGAGTTCCTAAAAACTCCACTAACACGCGTCGGACCACGTGTATTTCTTATCCTTTCGCAAAAGGTTTGTCAATGTTTGAGCGGTTTTTGAAAATCCTTCCACAAACCATCGATAATAACCGGCTAATCCAAGAAAGCTTCGGATTTCCTTAACATTCTTCGGAGGTAACCAATCTCGGGTAGCTTCCATCTTCTGAGGATCAACACGCACACCGTCTGATGAAATTACATGCCCCAGAAACGTCTTTTCGGACATCCAGAACTCACACTTGGAAAACTTCCCATAAAGTTGCTCTCGTTTCAACACGTCGAGCACCTGATGAAGGAGAAACTCGTGCTCTTCCCAGTCACGAGAATAAATTAAAATGTCATCAATGAAGACAACCACAAACTGATCCAACAAGTCGATGAAGACCCGATTCATTAACTCCATGAATATCGCAGGTGCATAAGTCAACCCAAACGACATCATCACGAACTCATAATGACCATAGCGTGTTCGAAACGCCGTCCTCGCGATATCCGACTCTCGAATTCTCAACTGATGATATCCAGATCTCAAGTCGATCTTGGAAAATACTGAAGCTCCCTGAAGTTGATCTAAGAGATCATCAATACGGGGTAGAGGATACTTATTCTTGATTGTCACCCTGTTCAACTCTCGATAATTAATACACACACGAAACGAACCATCCTTCTTCTTGACAAATAACACTGGTGCTCCCCACGGGAACGCACTCGGTCGGATATAACCTTTCTCGAACAACTCTTAAAGTTGTTTCTTCAATTCCTGCATTTCAGTCGGGGCCATCCGATACGGTGCCTTCGATATCGGGGACGTACGGTCTCCAACTCAATCGTGAATCCCACATCCCTCGGTGGAGGTAAACAGGTAGCTCGTCTGGGAGTACATCGTCAAACGATAACAATGATACCACGAATGGTTGAACACCTCGATTGCCTGAGAATGGCCAATCGACGACAACAATAAAATGAATGATTGAACACCTCGATTGCCTTAGAACGGCCAATCAATGACAATGATATAAGGAATGATGGAACATCTTGATTGCCTTAGAACGGTCAATCGATGACAATGATATATAATGAATTATGGAATATCTCGATTGCCTTAGATCGGCCAATCGATGACAATGATATAATGAATGATTGAACAACTCTAGTTGAGTAATTTTACTGCTTTCATCATATTAATGATTCTTCCGGAACAACGGGGATCACCTCCGTGAAATACACACTCGACTCCAACGACGGAAATGATAGTGACCATACGCTTACGAACATTGAGGATGGTATCATGACGATCCATCCAACTAATACCCAATATTACATAGTCCTTAGGTAAATCCACCACGATTAGGTCCACCAACCAATCGCGGTCATTTAAGCTTAATTCGGTCAGTTCTTAACCTCATGATTTCCGAGAATTCTTCTACCGACAGGTAGACCAATGATATAAGGTCCACAATTAATAGGACTATCCAAGTGAAGTCTATACAAATATGATTCGGAAATGATTAAATGCGATGTACCAGTATCAGAAAGGGTACACACAGGTTGAGATATAATTATGAGTATACCTGAGATCATTCGGGCCTCTGGATCGTCGGTCCTCTTCATCGCGTGAATCCGGGACTTTCCGGCCCCCCGAACCGGACGCTCCCGTCTGATAAATATAGCTCCGCCTTTATTCATTTCTGTCGTCTTAAATGACGCTGACAGAGCAGTCTGATTCTGAATCGCTTATTGCTTCGGGGCCTGAGATGCCACCGGAGTCGACTTGGAGTCCCTTCGGCAAAAACGGGCCTTATGCCCAACAATCCCACAATTATGGCACGTGATAGACGGTTTCAGACACTTAGTGCTGTAATGACCCGGCGCTCCATAGTTGAAACAGGTGATGGCTGATCTGGCCACTCGGGACTGAGATCCCGCAGGATTAGGCACCGTAGGAGGTCGCTCAAAAACATTAGGGCCCGCACGAGGCTTCTTAAAGGTTGACTGACCGCCTTCGGACTGATTACGCTTCGTTGATTTCTTGCTGACAGATAAAGGTTGTTGCTCAGCAATTTCCTTAGCAACAGGCTCATATGGGAGAGTTCTCTCGATTAACTCGGCTAGAGTGGCGCAATGATGATTGAGCAATTGCATATGGGTCATCATGACCTGCATAAAAGTGAGTGGATCAACCCGAACATCTTCCGATCGAGCTGAGTCCTGGGTACGACTTCCCGACAGTCAGTGATTATTTCCCAGATTTCGGCCAGCACCGCGGCCTCTCCCCGTGCGTCCCCTGACAGCTCTCTCCATACTGAAGTAGGAAGGTCGCATGATAATTATATATCTCATATGAGTACCGCATTATGATTTATGTCATGAAATGATGAAAATGAGCGTACGTGCTCTAACAAAGTGATTACATGAATGATTAATTGAGGTGACATGATTATCTGATGATATTCTTGAAATGATTATCTTGAACAAGTTAACAAGATTAGTGATATGATCTTCAAGATCAACAACTGAGTAATGAAATGAACTGATTGATTAATGAGTTAACATGATCAACATGATCAAAATGAAAATGATGTTTGAGGATTGTTAACTGATGAATTGTGAATGAATGATTATTGCCAGAAATTATACCATGGCGTTATAAGTCTTACAGTTCTTTCGGTATGATGGGCTCGGAATTTGCACAGGTCACACGTGACGCGAAAGTCCAATGATACTAGTCCGATGACGATGATTGCAAATGAGACATAACTCGAAAGGTAGTATTCAAAACCACGCTCCGATACCAACTCTGTAACACCCCAAACTAGGCGGATATTATAGTGTCGTGGACCCCCGACTGGGACCCACCAGGCGAATGAAAATTAATGAATTAAATAATATAATTGTAGTACCGAACCACATTATATCATCAGTTACTCCGATGAGGAGTTTCATTATAACACACCCAAGATAATACCGAATACATGTATATTTTATATGAAGATAAAATACACACACTGAATGAAACGGAGTATCCAAATGGAAATCTGCAGCGGAAAATACTGTGAAATGATCAATACAACATACTTACAGGTGCGTGAAGCCGATGATCTCCCATGATACTATCATACGACTCCCATACGAAGTCTCAACATAATACCAACACACACCAGCATCGCAAATATATCAATTTCAAAAATATTTCAAAAATTTAGAATCTCCAAAAATCAGTTTGACTCAAAATCAGAAAAATTATTTTCGAAAGTCATGCTACTACCGTACCGGTAGAGGCACATAACACACATGTCCGGGTTTTACGAAACCCAAGCTCCGATACCATATTCTGTAACACTCCCAAAACCAACCGATAATATTACAGCGCCGTGGGGCCCGTGCCGGAACCCACAAGGCTAAAAATCATTTTAACAATCATTACAAACACGCCAAATAGACAAAGACGGTATTATTTTATGAATAATTAAGTACTTTCCAAAATATAGTTCTCAAATATCGTCAGGAAATACCATTTGAAAGTGCAATGCGAAGATGCCAAAAGGGCATTTAGAAAGAATACACGAGTTGGTAAAATACCGAAAGCCATTTTTAAATACACACGCAGCGGATATAAACACAGTAGGAAATATATTTGCAGCGGAAAAATAGCAACCATAAAAGAATACTCGAGTCCCAAAAACCCATGCCCTAGCCAGTATCACCCGGGAAGCTCATCACTTCACGACCACTACTAGCTCGATCTCGAAGTACCTAGAAGATAAAGCCCACGACAGGGTCAACCACAATACTTAACAATGATAACGATCACATCAACATAAACAATTACATATCAATGTAATTACAAAGTAAGAATATTTCCAGTGTAATCTTACCGTATTAACCTTACCAATTTGTGGTAACTCATATCAAATCAACACTTACCTCAATCCACACCTCGCATTCTCAAGTGACGAATGAATTCAAAAATGACCATCTGTACTGTATTCAAAACGATACCAAGATTCTAACCGTATCTATTTCATTAAATTCCCAAGAACATGAATCAACCCAACCGTGTTAAAGTAATATCAACGTTTTCATAATCATCAAGACAACATAGTCCAATATGTTATCTGACCGTATACGCCATAACTTTAACACCTAAACCAATTAGTGGAATATCATTATCATCTTTTCAAATACATACTTCACAAAACTCCAAGAACCGTACCAATACGTCAAGCATCCATGATCATATATACGAAGCAATCATCACCAGCAACATCTTAACTTGATAAAAAATACAAGGTTAGCCACATACCTCTTGTAGAAGAACCACAACGATAAAACACTTCCAAAAACATCAAGAATTACAAGCTTCAAGCTTCTAATCAAATCATCAAGGTCTTAACCAAGGTAGAAGGGCCTGGAATAGGATTAAAAGTGAAGAGGGACGAAGCTGGGTGGAAAAAACCTGTTTCTTCTCGTGAAGAAATGAAAGACTGATCCTTAATATATAATCTGCACAGCTCGTTATGTACGTTAACACCGAACATTAACGTATGTAAGACCTTTTAACGTACACTACATGTCCTGCATAGCGTACGTAATCGGCATCTAGGGCTTACTGCCTTTTTTCGTTCCATATATTATGTACGTAGTGTCAGTGCCATAGCGTACGTAATGTAGTTGTTGACTTGCTACAGTATCATACCCGTTTATGTACGTAATGAGCTGTTCTTAGCGTACGTAAAGCTTAATGTAGTGTACGTTAAAACAGATTCTGGAAAATCGGAACTTTTATTTTTTAAGAAAAAATTATGTGGAATAAATATTAAAAATCAGTTATTTAAAATTCAAAAATAAAAAGTAAAAAATAACAAAAATCTGAAAATTCTGGAAAATTTAAAAAATCTGACAAAAAATCGGAACTTTTATTTTTAAGAAAAAAAATATATGGAATAATATTAAAAATCAGAATTGTTTATTTAAAATTCGAAAATAAAAAGTTAAAAAAAAAATCTGAAAATTCTAAAAAATTTAAAAAATCTGAAAAAAATCGGAACTTTTATTTTTTAAGAAAAAATTATCTGAAATAATAATATTAAAAATTATATCTTTTATTTAAATTCAAAAATAAAAAGTAAAATCGGAACTTTTATTTTTTAAGAAAAAATTATCTAGAATATTCAGAATTTTTTTATTTTTTTAGAATGATATGGTGAACTCCAAACGAGATCACTAAAGGATCAATAACAAACGAGATTACCAACAATATGGTGATCTCCAAATGAGATTAATAAAGAATCAATAACAAACGAAATTGCCAACGATATGGTAACTCCAACAGGATCAATAAAGGATCATTAACAAACGAGATTACGAACGATATGGTGAACTCCAAACGAGATCAATAAAGGATCAATAACAAACGAGATTACCAACAATATAGTGAACTCCGAATGAGATCAATAAAGGATCAATAACAAACGAGATTACCAACGATATGGTGAACTCCAAACGAGATCAATAAAGGATCAATATCAAACGAGATTACCAATGATATGGTAACTACAACAGGATCAATAAAGGTTCAACAGGGACATATATATGAGCAAATAAAATCGTCAAACATATACAAATCACATATATGGGATCTCGAAGATAAACCCGACTATCGAGCATACCCGACCATACATGAACTATGAACGACCAATCAATATGGCTCAAGATGGACGTCACAATATGCCCAATTCGGAAATGTGTCCGTGCAAAAGCCATCAACGGGTATCGATCGAATACACGTGTGGTCTTGTTCCTAATCAATCTCACGAAGTACGTCTCGTGTGCGCAGCTCAATGTGAGGTCGAAACCAACACGTGACTACACGTACCCGTCCTGAAAATCCTACACACGACTGATCAGTATGTATCTGACTCCATATATGTCACGATGCAACATGACAACAAAACTTGAAGAAACGCATATCCAATAAGGATCAGAAGACTCCCATGTGAACAACGACAGCTCGATAATGAAAGATCGAGACGAACACAATATCGTGTTTCCGTCAGACAACAGTTCACAGACTCAACAATGCATAGAATATTAGCACCTAAGCTCCCAAGGTTACAACCAAGGGTCACAGAAGCATCTCCGGACGTGGGTACCATTCAGGTTTTATCCCTCAACACATCGGCCCATTAACACATACACTCCCAAGGTCGCAACCAAGGGTCATGGAAGTATCTACTCGGGAATACTCCGGACGTGGGTACCATTCAGGTTTTATCCCTCAACACATCGGCCCATTAACATTACAGACAACAAAACAAAATACACCAAACAACGATGCACACTCATTGCATGCAATATCAACATGCAACATACACAATAATGCACTCGGATAATTATTCTAGTAATTGAGCAATACCAAATTACCTCAAATCCGGTGACACTAACCTTTCCATGACCAACATCCCTGAACGAGTACACAGTTATACGAATATTCCAAAATGAAGTATAGTCCATCACTAATACCAAACCACCATCTCGAGTTCAATGTAGGCACGATAAACTATCCTCGATACCCAACATCCCATATTATAGACCAAGGAAATTTACATCTACGTTTTCACCAAACACCTTTAGATCATATACATTACGATTTAGCCTAATCGAAAGCATAATACACATACCATTATCCCAACAATTCATATTCATAATATTATTGCTATATATGAATCATAAATGAAATGAAATCAAAACTATTTATTAAACATTATGAATTGTGCAAGCATAACCTACCTCGATACCAGTACAACGAAGACGTTACCAATTCCATCGTCTTCATCTACAAGCTTCTCAGCCCCGATCAAGGCGATCCATGCATTCTCTAATCTCAATTGCGGCACAACGATTAATAATCAACGATCACTTATCGCAACCTAATGCAACAATCAATTAACAATATGTTCGATAACAATCAACAACCGATATAACCAACCAATCAACCTCAACGGTTCAACAATATCTCGATCATACGAAACCAACCTATTTCAACTCAAACAATACGAATACAAGCCGAAATTCAATAATCAATCAATTTTAACAAACGTCTCAACATTCTCGATTCCGACTTCAATCTCATATTATGATTCGGGTTTCATCAAGAACATAGAAAGTCTGCTACTACTACAAGCAACATAACGTCATCCTCCTCATAAAACACTTCACATAACATTAGGAATCACACTACTATATCACCATATTTATTTCATGAAATTCCCAAGAACATGAATCAACCCATCCGTGTTCAAGTAATATCAATGTTTTCATAATCATTAAGACAGCATAGTCCAATATGTTATCTAACCGTATAATCCATAACTTTAATACCTAAACCAATTAGTGGAATATCATTATCATCTTTTCCAATACATACTTCACAAAACTCCAAGAATCATACCAATACGTCAAGCATCCATAATCATACGAAGCAATCATCACCAACAACATCTTAACTTGATAAGAAATATAAGGTTAGCCACATACCTCTTGAAGAAGAACCACAACGATCAAACACCTCCAAAAACATCAAGAATTACAAGCTTCAAGCTTCTAATCAAATCATCAAGGTCTCAACCAAGGCAGAAGGGCCTGGAATAGGACTAAAAGTGAAGAGGGACGAAGCTGGGGTAGAATAATCTGTTTCTCCTCGTGAAGAAATGAAAGACCGATCCTTTATATATAATCTGCACAGATCGTTATGTATGTTAACACCCACCATTAACGTACATAAGACTTTTTAATGTATGCTACATGTCCTGCATAGCGTACGTAATTGGCATCCACGGGTCGCTGCCTTATTTCGTTCCATGTATTACGTACGTAGTGTCAGTGCCACAACGTACGTAATGTAGTTGTTGACATGCTACAGTAACATACTCGTTTACGTACGTAATGAGCTGTTCTTAGCGTACGTAAAGCTTAATGTTGACTCGCCTGTCCACATCTGCGCTGAAAGTAGCCGACACCTGGCCCATTCACAGATCACAGCTCGGACCTGTCCGATTCCCTTCATAACGTAAGTTATGTACCCAACTTAACGTACGTTAAGCTTGAAATTTTATGTACGTTAGCTCCTATGCTTAACGTACATAATTGCTTTTATACTTAGCCATCTATAACAGCTCCCTCCTGTCGTCTCAATATACCGAATACGTACACGCGACATACTGAATGTATATATTCCGATAACATTCTCATACAATACACCTGATACATGATATCCTCAAATGCGATTGTCAACCAAGTACGACAATTATTCCATTATGTCAATCCTTAAATCATATTATCCATACTGTAATACCCTGTGTTGTGCAATATAACTCAGGTAAAATAGTGCGACATATTTATACTGAAATTCCAGGATATTACATACTACATCTCTTTAAATAAGTTGCATCCTCGAAACTTGCAATTCTGTCACAGACAATGAGATTGGAAGTTTATTTGGTGGCACGAGCATTATGAGATTATGGGCTTTATTGAAAACACATTCTTAGGATAAAACATTATGTGAAGAAAATTTTTACTCCTAATTTAAGTTTAGAGTTTTGGTGAATTTACATCGGATTGTTACGAGTTGAGTTTTAATGGTCATGAGATTTTTATGGGCACATCAAGTATGCTTACTTGATTTCAGAATTAGGAGAGTTCTCAGAATTTCAGTTTCTGATCTGATATTTCCGAAATTATGAATTTCCCCCAAAATTGTGAGAGTTAATTTTTATGGTCGTAATAATTGGATTTCAACACGAATGATGATGAAATTTTACGGGAAGGTTCATATCGAACTTGGAATTCCATAATTGGGAGTATTTTCTAGAATTTCGGATTTGGTCTAAAATTCTAGAATTTTTAAATTTGCCTCAAATTTATTCAAAATATCATTTTGGCCCCTAAATTAAAATTAGTTCCGATTTTTACTATAAAATTTTACGGACATAATATTTATACTTTAGTAATTAATATTTTCAGTCCAGAGTCTTAAAATTTGTCCTAGACTTCAGTTTTGTAGGAATTTACTATTTGGTCCCAACTTTATTCGATATGTCAATTTAACCCCAAAATTAAATGTCTTCCGAATATTATAAAATCTTAAAGGCATATCATGTAATTTGAGATGAATCATATGTTTGTTCCAGAAAGGTAAAAGTTTGACTTGGTCCCGATATGTTAAAGAATTTATGTTTTGACCCCAAATTTTATCTAAATTATGTTTTTTAACTCGTAAACGTCGCAAACGAGTTTCGATTTTTACAAAACTTTATGGACAGAGGCAATTCATATTATTGAGTCCCATTTTCTATTCTAAACTGAAAATATACGAAATTTTCCTAATAGTTCCATAATTTTTAAGAAATTACACAATTTTACCTTATGATGATTTTTGACTCGTAGACTTAGGAAACGAGTTCCGATTTTAGTAAAATTTTAAAGGTAGATCATTTTCAGATATTGAGTTATATGTACTGATCCCAAGTTAAATTACACACGTACATCAAAAATATCCATAATTTGCTTTAAATTCACATAATTACATTTTATGCTCGTTTTGTCAATTCAACTTTTGTTAGGCCACAATTTATACATCCAACCTCACATGCATAATCATATATTACACATAAATCACTTCAAGGTCATATCATGCATAATATTTTTTGATTATTTTCGCAAGAAATATAGTCACATTGATAGGACGACGAATGTACGCTCCCTGAAAACCCAGTTTAAAAAAGGACCAATATAAGTAGGCGTACCGACCTCTTAGTAAAGAAGGGTTTTGTTAGAGTAATGAAGTCCAACCTAGGTTCTCACACAAGAGGATGTCGACCTCAGAGTCCTCCGATCTATAACCTTACATAAGAGGATGCCGACCTCGGAGGCCCCGCTGACCTGTGACCTCTGCTAAAAGAGGTCCGACCTCGAAGGTCTCTCCGACCTACGGATTTGGATAAGAATGTCCCGACCTAAGTGATCCTTTATAATATGAGCCGACCTAAGGACTCTCCAGGCTCACGAAGGTCGAACTCTTGGGAAAGGAGATCTTGACTCACCTGACAGAATCCCTGAGATTCGGGGACTGAGAGCCCATACTCTTCAATCCCGGAAATCCAGGATGGAAAATCGCAGCCTGAATCCCTGGATATCCGGGATCTTCCCTAAAAATCAGGGAAGATCTTAGAGAATAGGCGCCTCTCCCTTCTATAAAATGAGGAGGGGGGCTTTCCTTGAGACACAAGATAATTCTGAGTTTACAGGATATTTTAGAGAGAGAAAAAGGCAGTACTTCATACATTCGGGTTTTCTTAACTAAACTCCTGGGATTAACCCGGTTCTTGGTGGTCGATCAGCTCGGTTACATCAAGTGGCGCCGTCTGTGGTAAGTGTGACATTGAGTCACTTTGAGCTGAGACGTGAGGTCAGTAATGGCAGAAGAAATGAACCAGAAGAAAATAGGGGAGTTGATACCCCGAAATTTAGAAGAGGAACTAGCAGCTGCGGGTGGAGAATCGACTATGGAAAAAACACCCGTCACCCCGGTAGAAGAAGCTGAACCCAGCACAATCACACTGACGAAGGAAGCCTTAGCCGACATAATTGCCAATGCAATCCAGAAGAGTCGGGAGGTCAAAAAGCATAGAATACCACAAAAAGTAATACCCATCCTTTCGGATGGGCCGGAGGAAATTGATCAGCAGGAAGAGCATGGGGAGATTTATCCAAGAATATGGGAGAGATCTAGACAGGAAAAAACGATGGATCCCTTGATATCTAGTATGCAAGACGAGCTGGAGGAGTTGCGACAGAGGGTTGCGGGGAAGGACACGGAGAGTCATCCAGGCCATCCCTTCTCGGAAGACATACTGCAGGCCGATCTCCCATATGGGTTTAGGGCGGTCACCTTCACCTACGATGGACTCTCATATCCTACCCGACATTTATACCGATTCAAAAACATGGCAGTACTATACCGATATTCGGATGCCGTGAGGTGCAGAGCATTCCTGGCTACGCTGATGGAGTCAGCTCAGGATTGGTTCCACCAGATACCCCCTGGGTCAATCACCAGCTTCAAAACTTTCATCTCAGCGTTCTTGACTCACTTTGCAAGTGCCAGGGCACACCAAAAGACCTTCATGTCCTTGTTCAGTATCAAGCAGTACTCCGGAGAAGCGCTGAGAGCTTATGTGACTCGATTTACAAAGGCATGTCTGGAAGTACCCTTGTTGTCTGAAGAGGTAAAAACCAGTGCCTTGACATAGGGATTAAGGCCTGGACTGCTACATAACTCATTGGCTAAAAAACCAGCCAGGACATATGACGAGGTCTTAGCCCGATGTTCGAAATACATTAATGTTTAGGAAACCGAGAAGGATATGGAAGAATTTCAAGAAAAGCCCGAAGATGGGGAAAGGGGATCTAGCATATTGGTACGGCGTGAGAAATATACCTTTCAAGGAAATTTGCCTCAGGAGGAAATGCCGCGTGGAAAGATAGACCGGAACACAGACCGAAAGAAGAGCGATACCATTCTAAGGCGACCAATATTTGACCAATACAACACATTAACAATGAGGAGAGCTCAGGTTTTGGAAGCAGTTGAAGGTAAGATGAACAGGGTTATCGAGTGGCCTGCATCTCGTCCTAATAGGCCCACCCATCCGAAATCAGAGCTTTATTCTCGATTCCACAATGATTATGGGCATAAAACAGATGAGTGCAAGCACCTTAAAGACGAGATCGAAAGTCTGGTCCGAGCGGGACATCTAATGGAGTTCACATTTCAGCAGAGGAATGGAGGTCGGAGGCAACCACCCATTCCCCAAGGGGGGATCTACAATGATCAGAGGAATGCCAGAGGGAAGGCTAGAAGGGATGTCACCGAGCTCAGACCAATCTACATTACCTAGGGGCTCATATCTAAGACAGAGGAAGGAGCCAGTAGCTCGCCCCGACCTACCCCCCGAGTCCCCATCAGAAGAGGATAGACCTTCTAAAAAGGAGTCCACGGCCGATTGGCCGGAAAGATTCTGAGAATCCGAGGCAGACGACATAATAAAAGGAAGAAAAGGGATGGAGGAGAAAGGAAAATATCGGTAACAAACCAAAAGAAAAAGTAAAGAGGTGTTTAGATAAACATACCCATGAGATTGGGTGGAAGATCGCCGGAGAAAGATAGTGGAAGCACCACCGGAGGCAGGAAACCAAGGTTGCAGGTGTCGCCGGAAAACCCTCACACTAGTATTTGGCAGAAAAAAGAGTGGAAGTGGTTGAGGGGGGAGAGGATCTCTACTTATAGGGAAGGAGGGAGAAAAACAAGAAGATAACGGGCGATCTGGAGCGTCTGATGCCTCCTGTAAAAGAATAGATTGGATCTGGCACCGCCTCATCTGACCTGTAGCAGGTTGACACCTGGACTTGACCATAGATGCGATGGTTGGGAGGCGAGGAAAGGAAAAGACGTTGATATAAAGGCATACGAAGCTCGAGGAACCTCGTTACCTAGGAACGGGAATCCCAAGGACTATTGTGTCGAGGTCGTCATATTGTAAACAAATACTACTCTACTCGGTCTTACAGCTCGACTAGAGTCGGGGGGACTGGTTGATAGGACGACGAATGTACGCTCCTTGAAAACCCGATTTAAAAAGGACCAATATAATCCGGTGTACTGACCTATTAGTAAAGAAGGGTTTTGTTAGAGTAATGAAGTCCAACCTAGGTTCTCAGATAAGAGGATGTCGACCTAAGAGTCCTCCGATCTATAACCTCACATAAGTGAATGCCGACCTCGAAGGTCTCTCCGACCTACAGATTTGGATAAGAATGTCCCGACCTAAGTGATCCTTTATAATATGAGCCGACCTAAGAACTCTCCGGGCTCACGAAGGTCGAACTCTCGGGAAAGGATATCTTGACTCACCTGACAGAATCCCTGAGATTCGGGGACTGAGAGCCTATACTCTTCAATCCTGGAAATCCAGGATGGAAAATCACAGCCTGAATCCCTGGATATCCGGGATCTTCCCTAAAAATCAGGGAAGATCTTAGAGAATAGGCGCCTCTCCCTTCTATAAAAGGAGGAAGGGGCCTTTCCTTGAGACACAAGATAATTTTGAGATTACAGCATATTTTAGAGAGAGAAAAATGCAGTACTTCATACATTCGGGTTTTCTTAGCTAAACTCCTGAGATTAACCTGGTTCTTGGTGGCCGATCAGCTCGGTTACATCACACATCATTTTAATTATCAATATTTGTTGATTTCTCAACACAAACAAGTTGTAAAGCATCATTCATGCTTATATGAAATGTAGAATATATAAACCACATAAAAGAACATGCATCTTCATTTGAAATCATTTCACATATAAATTTGAAAATAATTTTACACCCACATTGATTCTTGATGTTGTGAAGGGATCTAAGTCTTTCAGTTAGTCGAATCGATCTCCTCCTAGCCTCTCCTATTTTCGGCCAACACATCATCATACCAAAAGTGTTTATTTTATGATAATATTTAAGTTAGTACATATGTAAGATAACTTAGGTATATGTTATAGAAGTTAACATAGGAAGTGAGCTTTACGTTGTTATGCTTGAACCTTTCTTGTTCTTCCTTCTCTTTTGTTTTTCCTTCTCTCTTCCTTACCAATTTTGTCCCTATCTATCTTTCTTTCAAGTAGTGCAGATTATTGCATGAGGAAATGAGGAGAAATGGTGTTTTAATGTGTTTAAAATAAGGTGGTCAAAGGCATGGGGAATGGAGGCCTATGTATTTGTGATACACAAGTCACAATGTGTCTACCCCTCATTTCACTCCTTGGTGGCTGGTTTTGTACCCCTTTTTATTACTATATATTATTATTACTTTGTTTTCTTTTATATATGGTTGATATATTTGTAAGTTGGTAAAAGTGTGTGTAGGTTAGATCATGGGTTAGGTTAGAGTTAAAGGTGGTTTAGACCAACCTTTGGTCTTGGGTCCTAATTGAACTTTTAATTCAATTACTATCATAGGCGGATCCATGCCTAACATGGTGGTGCACGTGCACCACCAGATTTTTTTCAGAATAAGACCCCCTTCCCCGATAATATCTAGTATTATCTTTTCTGTTATTTTATTTTGGCAATAGTTGAATTATCGAGGAGTTTAATTATTTTTTACTCTCGAAGTTTAATAGGTAAAGTCATATATACCTATTAAATATATTTTTTGATTTGACGTAATCTGTTTTGATCAAGGCGATATTAATTAAGGTGTTTAAAATTGTTTATTCAACCTTGAAATATTTCGCAAACACTTGCTTTTTTTGAAGAATATTTATGTAATATGATGAAAAATTTAAGATGCACCCTTAAGACAAAATTAGCTGAAGGGTTTCAGTTAACCAAATATTAGAAATTACTTTTGAAAGAAATGTTGATTTTGCCCGTAGCAACTGCAAGTGTTGAACGAGTCTTTTCAGCTATGAAGTATGTGAAGAGTGACTTATATGGTAAGATGAGTGACCAATGGTTAAATAATCGTCTTGTAACATTTATAGAAAAATATGTACTTAAAACTTTTAGTAATGATGTTATTTTAGCACATTTTCAGGAAATGGACAGTAAATGTAGGCGATTTTCTTTGTAAATGTGCGGATCCTTTGTTTTTTTTTTGTTTTTTTTTTCCACACACGCACACGAGGGGGATCGTCCCCTGTCCTGAGTACCCCCAAGAGGCTCGACCTCACCCCGATCTAGAGGTAAGTTGTCCAGCATGACATGTTTGCCTAATTGTCTCCCGCTTTGTTATTACTGACTTTCTTTATGTATTATTTGTTATCTTTAATGTAATTTTATATATATTTTATCGTTCGACATTGTTTTTCGTGGGACGATCGATGCACCAGTGGTTTTTCGGTCCTGGATCCGCCTATGATTACTATGATCCATTAGAGAGTCCACTTATAATTAAGTGTTGGTGCATGGCCTATAGGTAAATTAATATCTCACTTTAAATTTTAATTAGCTTATTATTTAATTTATAATACGATTTCGAAATACTTGAGTAAAATAAAAATAGTAAATATAGATTATATTGAGCTACAAGGCAAATGTTATTTGATTAAAATTCATTATGATGTAGTAAGTCGTACATGTAATATGCTACCGAAATTATGGGGTTTTACATCCACAATTGGTTCAAATAGTGAAATAAATAGTATGTGCGTTGACGTTAGGGTGTTCCTCCATAGCAAATGTGCTAATTATTAGTTCACTGGTTTTTAAACTTCAAATTATAACGAAAACTAAATATTTTTTATGATTGGACCTCACTATTTATGGGACTATTATTTTAAAAGTATTATTTTAAGGTTGTTAAATTATGGTACTCGCTTAAATGTATTAAATGTATTATGGTAATTAATTATTTAGAGCCCAAATATTATAAGTCCAAGCCCATTTCAAACATCATTCATACACATACACACATACAAAATAAAAAACAATTTTAGATTCTCTAAATCACTCAACCCAGAAACCCACTCTCTTTGAAATCAGAATCGAAAATCGATACAAAGCAAACCTGAGAAGCCTTATTTGGCAGCATCCACCTTTAGACCACAATCTCACCGCCTCCAAACTCTCATTTTCAGACTCGAACCACCATGAACATGTAATATCCGGATAAATTGTTGGGTATTTTCGTCCGTAGTTGAACCCTGTATTACCTGAATTGGTGTTATCAATAATCGAAGTACGATCGTTTCCGTATTCATATCCTCATGCATGATAATATCAACTTTTAATACTTCGCATGCAACTACGTCGTAACGCACGCTAACCGGTAAGCGTAACGTACGTTACGAACTGGAGATAGCGTACGCTACGAGCTAGACGTAGCGTACGTAAGGAGGTCAATAATTGAACAGACTGGCTAGCACATGGACGGCTAGTGGTGGGGCTCGGAAAGATTCCCGCGGATGAACCTGGACAGTTTTGGGGTCAACGGGTGTTAACGTACGCTAAGGTTTGTAACTAGCGTACGCTAATGTGTGTAGCTTACGTAAGTAAGGCATAGGGAGTAACGTACGTAAGCTAGTACAGAATGAGACAGTAAGCTATCAGTGAACGATAGCGTACGCTAAGATCGAATGGTAGCGTGCGCTAAGTCGATTACGTACGTAAATGGCTAAGGCTAACGTACGTAAAGCTCAAGATATTATATATATGGACAATACCCCATTTCATTTCACTTCGTCCCTTTCACTTGTACTTCATTTTCCTTCATTTCTAGAGAGTCTCCAGCCCTCTAAAACACCTATAGATCACATTAACTCGATCATTTAAGTTACGAAACATCTTGGATTGATATTCAAACAATCGGAGTCGGATGCTACCTCTTGTCTCTACGTTTCTTTCATATTAAGGTATGTTAATGCTACCTCAACCTTGAATTCGTGTTCTTATGGATGTTATGAACATACCACCGAGATTATTAAGTTCCATAGATGATTTTTATCCGAACATCATGTTTTTGGAAATTGGAATGTTCATGCTTTAGTTACCCGAGTTAAGAAAATTATAGTTCGATTCTTGTTATTATGATCAAGTAAGGTAAGTTTTCTGAGATTAATAAACCATATTGTATGGTGTTTCCATAATGATCATAGACTTAATGTTGATAACAACCTCAGATTTTCCGAACTACCTTTGAGGATCTATAATCGAGATTTGGAGTAAGTCTTATGATGGGAGGATTAACCGGGAATTCGTAGACATCAACACCATAGGGTCATTCTGATTCACATGAGTATATATGTGTGAATATAACGTACGTTAAGCTCTATGCATTACGTACGTTATACCTCGTGCAAGGCGATCGTCAATCGAGAAGAACTGTCCAATGCAT
Organism: Orobanche coerulescens; assembly: GCA_033398695.1. NCBI lineage: Eukaryota > Viridiplantae > Streptophyta > Magnoliopsida > Lamiales > Orobanchaceae > Orobanche > Orobanche coerulescens. The sequence goes on from CM065805.1 coordinate 100,912,347, forward strand.
GCTTAGCGTGCGCTAATCCTTGTAGCTTACGTGCGCTAACGTGCAGACGTAACGTACGTTACGTATATGTGTAACGTACGTTACGAAGAGAACAGTTAGGGTTCGGCCATCTCTTTATGCGTTTCCTCATGTGATTGATTGTTTATTTAATGATAGGATATTAAGGACAAATTTCCTACGATAATCCAGTGTTGAGCCTTTCCGATCATCGTTTCCGTTGGAGTTCCGGATTGTTCCAATCAACTGTATTTCCGGAGTATTTTCGAGAGATTACCAAGGCAAGTACCTTGATATACGAATTATAATTACGTGAAATCATTGTTGCTGAAGTATATGAATCATGTTATGAATATCTGCATTTATGTTATATATATAGAGATGAGTGAATAAATGTATAGATATATGTATATGTATATAAATATACATATGGAGATAAATGTTGGGTGATTCATACCAATATTAGTCGACGTACTCAACTTAGACTAAAGTACGAATGATGTTTATAGAGGTAATATGGTAATGTTTGTATTTTCGGTTGAGTTACGATATAAGGATATTTATGTAGTATTGATTGATAGTGTTGAAGGCCTAATGTGCTAAGTCTTGATGAATATGTGCGAGTTATTGTTTATTTTGCGTAGTTGCGTATTGGCGAATAGATTATGTGAATTGAGGAACTGATTTGATAATTGTTGCAACGGTTGACTGTGTGCTTGGTATTTGTAATAATGTAAATACTTGTTATGAGAGACGTCATATCCGGGTACCTATGAGGGCGGGGCGTGCACTCCGGCCTGATGTACGCTGCAATGAGCGGCTCCATATGATTGGTGAACACCGGTGTTACTTAATGCGCGAGCAAGGGGCGGCTCCTATGGGAGTGAACGCCGGCGTGGTGACATGTGCAATGGGCGGCCAATATAGTGGAGTGAACGCCGGTACATAGGTGTGCAAGGGAGGCGCCTGGCAGGCTTATTGGTAACGGATATTTGAGTGATAGCTAAGACCCCGTTACCAAATGATTTTCGAAATTTAAATCTTTGCAACTTGTTTTAAATGTTGGTATCAGGGTTAATTAACCAAGGATATTTGACGAGATCTCCGAGGGTTAATTAATCAGGGGTCTTGAGCAGGCTTTGTCGAATGAGAGGGTGTGCCTTTGATTGTACTGTGTAGATTATTCTGTGTATTGGGTCGAGGACCCCGTGAGATGTTGAGATTTGATCTCGTGATGATATCATTTGGATTGGGCCGAGAACCTCGTGAGATGTTGTAATGATTCGCTTGTGATAGTGCTTTACCATTTGGGTCGAGGACCCCAAATAACGTTGTAATGGTTTTCTTGCAAATTGTTTTCCACATGTTGAGTCAAGGACCCGAGAGCTTTTGTAGTATTTTCTAAAGTATTTCCATTTGATTTTCAAAACCCCAAGATGGCCCGAGTCAGTATTAATGTTTTCGAACTTTCTTATCAAAATACTTTTCCTTTTATATAAAGGGATTTTTCTGACTCCTTGGGCTCGTTTAAAGTTTCATTGGTGTTATGTTCTGTAAGGAGAATATGACAATGTGATTATCTTTCACCTTGTGTATGTAATGCTATTCTGTGTTGACCATTTAAATGTGTGGTTTGTGTTAAGGTTTCACGACTGTTGAGTTTTGTGTTGTTATTATTCGTATATCTTGTATATTATGTACTTGCACTAGCAAAATTCTAGTTTGCTAACCCCCGAGTTTTCGGGGGGTGGGTGCCTGTTATGCGCTCAGGTTTTGGCAGCTCGGGAGCAGTCACCGGATTGGCTGGGAAGGAGATGAAGGACAATGATACTAATCACACCAGAGTCAGAGTCTTTTCTTTTGTTTCATTTGGTCGGTAATTCTCTGTCGTTCGAGTATTCACCCTTGCATGGGTGTAGTTTTCATTTATTAAATTGAGTTGTCGTTCTTAGTGTTCAAGTTTATTTTTGTCATTGAGATGTAAAGTTCATTGGTTTCTGAATTGTTTAATGACCTTGTCGGTCTGCGTTGTATTTAGATTGACCCCGGTCAGTCAATCATTTTGTAGTCTAGTAGAGTTTAGCCTTGTAGATCCTTGTAAGAAGGGCCTACGGCGTGTAACATTTACGGATGTATTCTGGGGGTGTTACAAATATGGTATTGGAGCTTAGGTTTGCGAAAAACCTAGGCTGTTGGGTCAAGTCCATGTCTTGTGTAAGTCGCGCGCGTCAGAGTTGTGATTAGTATCGTGGTTCCAACATCATCTTCAAGCAATCCGTGATGGTAAGCCTCCCGAATCGTAAGTCCCCTTATATACGTATTTGATTATATTGGGCTTAACGTGAACCTAGGGTTTGAACTTGTTAGAGATTATATTGTTTTACGATATCACCTGCGTATACAGTTAGAGTGAGAATGGTTATGTAGTATACTTCGGTAGTCGAACATATTTATCGATTTCTGCATTTCAGTAGGATAAATCTTTGAGTGTTAATTTTATCCGCTGCGTGAGTATTTTGAAATGACTCTTGACATTTTTGGCATTTTAGTCTTGCACATTTTAACGGTATTTTTATGACGGTATTTAATATTTTACAAATGATTTTGTAAAGTTTTGGAAAATGCTACCGTCATCGGATTTTTGGCATATTTTGAAATGATTTTTAAATGGTTTTTAGCCTGGTAGGTTCCGGCGCAAAATCCCCGGCATGTAATATTTCCGGGCTGAATTACGAACATTTCAAAGTAGTGTTTTGAAATTTTCCTAACATTGTGAACCTTATGATTTAATGTAGTCGTGTCGAATGGTCACGTATTTTGATGATAAATTCTTTCGAATAAATATTTTTGTAGAAGAGGAAGGATTTTCAAAATTGTGGTATTTGGGACTCAACATTTTTGAAATATTTCAAACTAGTTATAATTTGATTTTCAATTTTCTTGTAGGCATTACTCGAAAATAATTTTTTTTTTTGAGTCATTGTATAAACTTCCTCTTCCAACAAAGGACAGTATTTACAAGTTTTGAGCACAACGTGACTTGGCTTTTGTTTCCAAATTTTTTTCATACGCATAATGATCATCCTAGACGAAGGATTGGAAGTTGATTTCAGAAAAATTTCGTGCTTTACGATATTGTCGTTATTCTAAGGATGCTAATTAAACCTTATGTTGATAATTGTGGTATACCGTACAACCGACTATTTGATAACAATAAATGGTACTATCTGCATTAGCATGACGAGCCCTGGCGGATGTAGACGTAATATCGGAAGCGGAAGCGGTGAGGTGGTTCGTACGACAACGATTCATGTTACGGTGAAGGAATATCAAGATCAGACAATAACCTATGAAACCTCCTTGGTGACCGAGCCAACGAGCGGAGAAAAGAGACCGAGGACATCTGAAAAAATTTTTGGCGGTGACGAGACTAAGGTTCTCAAACCCCCACGTCATTCGAATGCGTCGTCTTCGCGGTCGAGAATGAGCATTGGGAATCCCCAACCAGCATCGGTGACTCCCGGTAAGAAGAGAGTGTGCTTCAACTGCAACCGTACGGGACACATCCGTGTAAACTGTCCCTCCCCACTCTTGACTTGTCATCGGTGCGGGTGTGAAGGCCATCGGGAGAAACATTGTGAGATAATTTCTGAATTGGCAAAGAATGCTACTCTGTCGGTGAGCAGAGCAAGTGGCCGGAGAATGTCCTGAAACCTTATGTCTTCTGCTGAAGAGCCTATCATAGGCGAATGAAGATTTTGTGTTCTGTTCTAGTCGTTGCTGTTTCCAACAATCGTGACTTTGATTTTTTTCATTTTAATTGCTTTTCGTTTCCAACTCCTGCTGTTTTAAGTTTCGGGGCTTACATGTCTTCTTAGTACGGGGACATGTAGTACCCGTGCTCTTCTTAGTATTTTCGATGTTGGGATACTTTCATTGTTGATGATTCATCTGTGATCCTCTTGACAATTTCAAACTACCATGTTCTACTGAACCTACCATCATTCGAACGAATTTCAGAACCGATTTGTTAGACTCCGTGAATTATTGTGGTCTATTCACATCTGAACTTAATCTTTGCAGAATTTTGTTCGAAACTATTTGTTCCCATTCGTGCGATTAATATTTCCAATGTGTTATGAACTTGAATACGGCGGGTCGAGCTCGACACGCGATTTTGGTACATCTGAGCCGTTTGTGAATTTCCTTAATTCCGTGAGATTCTACTTCTCCACTCTAATTTCTCATGTTCACGTGTAATTTATCGTCTCAATTGACGTGCCTGATACTTCCTAGGTCCAATCATTGTATTTTTTTTAGAACCTTGCTTTCGCGCATCACTCGTGATGTTTTGGGGCTGAACAAGCAGTTATTTTTCCTTGGGTGTTCCACCACTCTACTTTAAGTTTCGAGACGAAACTTCTTTTAAGAGGGATAGTATGTAATATCCGGATAAATTTTTGGGTATTTTCGTCTGTAGTTGAACCCTGTATTACCTGAATTGGTGTTATCAATAATCGAAGTACGATCATTTCCGTATTCATATCCTCATGCATGATAATATCAACTTTTAATACTTCGCATGCAACTACGTCGTAACGCACGCTAACCGGTAAGCGTAACGTATGTTACGAACTGGAGATAGCGTACGCTACGAGCTAGACGTAGCGTACGTAAGGAGGTCAATAATTGAACAGACTGGCTAGCACATGGACGGCTGGTGGTGGGGCTCGGAAAGATTCCCGCGGATGAACCTGGACAGTTTTGGGGTCAACGGGTGTTAACGTACGCTAAGGTTTGTAACTAGCGTACGCTAATGTGTGTAGCTTACGTACGTAAGGCATAGGGAGTAACGTACGTAAGCTAGTACAGAATGAGACAGTAAGCTATCAGTGAACGATAGAGTACGCTAAGATCGAATTGTAGCGTGCGCTAAGTCGATTACGTACGTAAATGGCTAAGGCTAACGTACGTAAAGCTCAAGATATTATATATATGGACAATACCCCATTTCATTTCACTTCGTCCCTTTCACTTGTACTTCATTTTCCTTCATTTCTAGAGAGTCTCCAGCCCTCTAAAACACCTATAGATCACATTAACTCGATCATTTAAGTTACGAAACATCTTGGATTGATATTCAAACAATCGGAGTTGGATGCTACCTCTTGTCTCTACGTTTCTTTCATATTAAGGTATGTTAATGCTACCTCAATCTTGAATTCATGTTCTTAAGGATGTTATGAACATACCACCGAGATTATTAAGTTCCATAGATGATTTTTATCCGAACATCATGTTTTTGGAAGTTGGAATGTTCATGCTTTAGTTACCCGAGTTAAGAACATTATAGTTCGATTCTTGTTATTATGATCAAGTAAGGTAAGTTTTCTGAGATTAATAAACCATATTGTATGGTGTTTCCATAATGATCATAGACTTAATGTTGATAACAACCTCAGATTTTCCGAACTACCTTTGAGGATCTATAATCGAGATTTGGAGTCAGTCTTATGATGGGAGGATTAACCGGGAATTCGTAGACATCAACACCATAGGGTCATTCTGATTCACATGAGTATGATATGTGTGAATATAACGTACGTTAAGCTCTATGCATTACGTACGTTATACCCTCAGGCAAGGCAGTCGTCTGAACTGAGAAGAACTGTCCAATGCATGCTTAGCGTGCGCTAATCCTTGTAGCTTACGTGCGCTAATGTGCAGACGTAACGTACATTACGTATATGTGTAACGTACGTTATGAAGAGAACAGTTAGGGTTCGGCCATCTCTTTATGCTTTTCCTCGTGTGATTGATTGTTTATTTAATGATAGGATATTAAGGACGAATTTCCTACGATAATCCAGTGTTGAGCCTTTCCGATCATCGTTTCCGTTGGAGTTCCGGATTGTTCCAATCAATTGTATTTCCGGAGTATTTGCGAGAGATTACCAAGGCAAGTACCTTGATATACGAATTATAATTACGTGAAATCATTGTTGCTGAAGTATATGAATCATGTTATGAATATCTGGATTTATGTTATATATATATATATATAGATATGAGTGGATATATGTATAGATATATGTATATGTATATAAATATACATATGGAGATAAATGTTGGGTGATTCATACCAATATTAGTCGATGTACTCAACTTAGACTAAAGTACGAATGATGTTTATAGAGGTAATATGGTAATGTTTGTATTTTCGGTTGAGTTACGATATAAGGATACTTATGTAGTATTGATTGATAGTGTTGAAGGCCTAATGTGCTAAGTCTTGATGAATAACGTGCGAGTTATTGTTTATTTTGCGTAGTTGCGTATTGGCGAATAGATTATGTGAATTGAGGAACTGATTTGATAATTGTTGCAACGGTTGACTTTGTGCTTGGTATTTGTAATAATGTGAATACTTGTTATGAGAGACGTCATATCCGGGTACCTCTGAGGGCGGGGCGTGCACTCCGGCCTGATGTACGCTGCAATGAGCGGCTCCATATGATTGGTGAACACCGGTGTTACTTAATGCGCGAGCAAGGCGGCTCTGTGGGAGTGAACGCCGGCGCGGTGACATGTGCAATGGGCGGCCAATATAGTGGAGTGAACGCCGGTACATAGGTGTGCAAGGGAGGCGCCTGGCAGGCTTATTGGTAACGGATATTTGAGTGATAGCTAAGACCCCGTTACCAAATTATTTTCGAAATTTAAATCTTTGCAACTTGTTTTAAATGTTGGTATCAGGGTTAAATAACCAAGGATATTTGACGAGATCTCCGAGGGTTAATTAATCAGGGGTCTTGAGCAGGCTTTGTCGAATGAGAGGTTGTGCCTTTGATTGTACTGTGTCGATTATTCTGTGTATTGGGTCGAGGACCCCGTGAGATGTTGAGATTTGATCTCGTGATGATATCATTTAGATTGGGCCTAGAACCTCGTGAGATGTTGTAGTGATTCGCTTGTGATAGTGCTTTACCATTTGGGTCGAGGACCCCAAATAACGTTGTAATGGTTTTCTTGCAAATTGTTTTCCACATGTTGGGTCAAGGACCCAAGAGCTTTTGAAGTATTTTCTAAAGTATTTCCATTTGATTTTCAAAACCCCAAGAAGGCCCGAGTCAGTATTAATGTTTTCGAACTTTCTTATCAAAATACTTTTCCTTTTATATAAAGGGGTTTTTCTGACTCCTTGGGATCGTTTAAAGTTTCATTGGTGTTATGTTCTGTAAGGAGAATATGACAATGTGATTATCTTTCACCTTGTGTATGTAATGTTATTCTGTGTTGACCATTTAAATGTGTGGTTTGTGTTAAGGGTTCACGACTGTTGAGTTTTGCGTTGTTATTATTCGTATATCTTGTATATTATGTACTTGCACAAGCAAAATTCTAGTTTGCTAACCCCTGAGTTTTCGGGGGGTGGGTGCCTGTTATGCGCTCAGAATTTGGAAGCTCGGGAGCAGTCACCGGATTGGCTGGGAAGGAGATGAAGGACAATGATACTAATCACACCAGAGTTAGAGTCTTTTCTTATGTTTCATTTGGTCGGTAATTCTCTGTCGTTCGAGTATTCACCCTTGCATGGGTGTAGTTTTCATTTATTAAATTGAGTTGTCGTTCTTTTCTGTGTTCAAGTTTATTTTTGTCATTGAGATGTAAAGTTCATTGGTTTCTGAATTGTTTAATGACCTTGTCGGTCTGCGTTGTATTTAGATTGACCCCGGTCAGTCAATCATTTTGTAGTCTAGTAGAGTTTAGCCTTGTAGATCCTTGTAAGAAGGGCCTACGGCGTGTAACATTTACGGATGTATTCTGGGGGTGTTACAGAACAGTTGTTCGTCCGTCGGCTCTACTGCATCAAAATGCGTCTCCTTCATTCTGCCGTGGTTTGAAAAGATGCGGTGTAAGCCCGACCCAATCCTCGAATCATGGTGTGCGTATGCCGCTGCTCCAAACCACGTTGGATAATCGCCGACACTCCATCCGCCAGCCTCATATAATTCTGTAGGAACAACGAGAGAATGAAACACAGGAAGATGGTAGTCGTCTTTTATCAAAGACCGATACTCAATTTTATCTTTTGGGCCGATTTAAGCCGAAACACTTGCATAATTCCAACTTTAGTTAAATAAGCCCATTGATCCAGCCATATTATCTAATGGCCCGATTTGTTCTTACTTCATTTCAGCCCAAACAATTATTTTTAATTCTAATTATTTTTACAACTATATTATATATATATATATATATATATATATATATATATATATTGAAATACATGTTTCCTAAATTGTAGGATACAATAATGAAGAGTTCGAGGATAGGATTATCGGATAAGCATTCAGGCATTTGCATTCACATAATCTCAATTTCAAGTGGGAATTTTTACTTGTCGATTTTAATTATTTTATTTGAACTGTTCAGGATACGTTATATTTATGATTAACATAGAGTCACATGTTTTTCATACCAAGTATCAGTATTTGCTTACATGCAGTCACACGTTTACATGCTCAAGTTATATGTTTACATAAAAAATATTCATGCTATTCCTCCATTATGTACTGTGATTATTGTTTACTTGTGATGTTCTTACGAGCAATAGAAAGCTCATCCCATTTTCTATGTAAAATTTTCAGCATAATTTGGAATATGAGCAACGAGTTGCAGAGCAGGCCGACTTATGGAATATTCAATGTTATTTATTTCTTTTAATTCCACTCAAGTTTAATATGAAACACTTAACTTTGTTTTTGGTAATTATTTTCCACTCCTAGATACTTATGATTATATTGGGGATTTAAAACTACTTTATTTCCGTGAATGTTTTTTTTAGAGAACGTTATTTTCCGTAACGGCTTAAAATTTCTACAAGTTTCTTATTATTAAAAATATTCATAAAGTACCTGATAAGAATCAGGTCGTTACAGTATGGTATTAGTGGAAAAAAATTTCGGTCTACTTTCCTGGTATGCCAGAAGATTTTTTAAAATTTATAAAATATTTTCAAGAGAATATATGGAGTGTAGGTTTAGCGAAAACAGTGATAGAGAGGCGGGGATGATCACATTTGATGGGAAAGTTGTATGGATCCACTTTCTTTCGGTATCTTGGATCTATTATCCAAAAGGATGGAGAGCTAGATGGCGATGTGGCTCATAGAATAAAGGCAGGGTGGTTGAAGTGGAAGAGTGCCACAGGGGTTTTATGTGATCCTGGCATGCCTCATAGATTAAAGGGTAAATTTTACCGCACGGCAATTAGGCTTCATTTGTTATATGGCACCGAGTGTTGGGTCAGAAAAGCATTGTCACGTTCAAAGATGAATGTGGCAGAGATGCGTATGCTACGATGGATGTGTGGGCATACAAAAAAGGATCGGCTCAGAAATGAGGTGATCAGAGAGAAGGTAAGAGTTGCGTCTATAGAAGACAAGATGATGGAGAATCGATTACAATGGTTTGGTCATGTGAGAAGAAGACCTATTGATGCCCCAGTGAGGAGGCTAGAGAGTTGGGGAACAAGTAATGTTGTGAAAGGTAGAGGAAGACCCAAGAAAACTTGGATAAAGATGATTGAAAATGATATGCGGTTTCTTGGAATTGGAGAAAGTAGCGATGGAGAGGCAAATGTGGTGGGAAAGAATACGGATGTTGGATGGAGTCTGATTCCTTTTTTTTAATTCCTTTTTTCTTTTATTTCATGTTATCATTTAATTTATTTTTCAGGATTTTTTTTTTAAATTCATTCTCTTTTTTTATTTGCTTTTTTCTCTACCTTTTCCCTCTTTTTTCCTTTTATGTTATTTATGTAACGATTATTGACGGTTTCAAAGTTTGATTCATGTTAGCCGACCCCAAATCATTTTGGGACTAAGGCTTAGATGTTGTTGTTGTTGTTGTATTTTCAAGAGAATATCATATGTTTGACTGTCGGTACTTCGTATTCCATTCCAAGGTAATCAGTTTCAAATGATGTTCATATCATACATACATTTAGCATAACATTGTAAATTTAATAATTTTATGTAATTATACATGTATCCTGTTAGTATGGCCGGATTTACGTTGACTCTACTTAATAAGCTTGAGGCAGGATCCAGCTCGTGCCCTTTGATACATAGAGATCATTAGGGTAATCCAGGACTGCCCGAGAATGCCCCATATTACGTGATCGTGAGGATACAGAAATGGTTCATGTCTGCGAAGACCGGAGACCTGGTTGAGGAAGTCGAGCACCTGATCATAACTATGATCAATGACTGGAGTTACTCCATATATCGCCTTTGGCATGAGGCAAACCGCAGGACCCATGATGAATGAACAGTCGTTGATGATTTTCAGTACGCTGTTGGAAAGATTCTCGACTTGTACTCGAGAGGCGAGATTCTCAGGATTTTTGAGATACATGATACCCCATCACAACCTATGGAGGAGTTTGAGGAGAAACCCGAGGAGGATCCATAGCTCGGACATATGGTTGACTCAGAATGACGAGGATATCACCTCTTGGATTGAGCCCCCACCCCCTATTCCTGTCATAGAAATTCTTAGTAGTGATGATGAGGAATAGTTGTATTGTTTGGAATGTCATGATTTTATTATTTCAGTAGTAATTATTAGTTTCAAACTTTCCTTTAAGTACTATTCAAGAATTTATGTTGGCTATCAAAGTTATAATTAATGAAATATTTAGTTTCTCACAGTAAATAATTCCAATATGGAATGGATTATATTTATTTTATTTTATGTTATGCATGTAAATATCTTTATCTCTACGTCGTTTCTTGTACTCAAGAACTTACAAGAACAGCAATTCATTAGCAGGACATGGCTCCATGCGAAGCTACCTCCAATACCGATCCTCAAAACCCATCTCAAGGCGCACTTAATACGCCTTCAACTGAGAATGACGTCCCTAATCAGCAGTAGTTGCTCTCAAGATTAAATACTCTTCTTCAAGGAGCAACTTCAGTACCTCCAGCCACTCAAGGACAAGTCAAGGCCAGGGTGATAAACCAGTTCAATAAGTTCAAACCTCCAACCTTCCTCGGGAGGGAAGGACCAGCTGCCATTGAGGAGTGGCTACTGAACCTAGAAATCATCTTTGATTACATGGCATGTACATATGCTCATAAGGTTTCATGTGCAGTCTTCCAACTCTAAAAGGATTCCAGGACCTAGTGGAACGGATCCTAGAGACTCCAAACTGAAGAAGAACATATGACGCTATCTTGGGAGGGATTCAAGGAAATTGTGATGGATAAGTATTACCTAATGGCGTAAAAGGCCAAGATGCAAAAAGAGTTTTTGGACTTAACTCAAGGAGGCATGACTGTCACCGAGTACAAAAGAAAGTTTAATCACATGTGTCGATTTGCACCATTCATGGTTGAGACTAGGGATATGAAGGCGCAAAAAATTTGTGCCGGACTTAAGATAGAATTCTACATCATCTGGCTAGTCATAAGAAGATGTCATATAAGGAAGCTGTTTCCAGAACCGAGGATATCTCAACTAGCTTAGATATGAAAAAGGCAAGGGCGCTACCAGTCGTGAATTAAAACAAGAGAAAGTGGTAGGGACATAGTAGAAATAACAATAACAAGAAGGGTGGTAAGGAAGCACCGTCGAGGCCAAAGGCACAGTACGACTGCCAAACCTGCTCGAAAGGTGGAAAAAGGCACCAGGGACTTTGCATGCAAGGAAAAAATCAATGTTATCGTTGCCATGAAGAAGGACACATGGTCTTCCAGTGCCCACAGAAGAATAATGGCCCAGATAGGAAGGTCCAGAATCATGGTTTTGGGGGAAAGGCTCATATGTACAGTCTATCTGAGATTGACAAGGAGAAGCCCGAGACGATGTCATGTATGTTATCTATCACTAGAATTCTTGCTTTGGTGTTATTTGATACTGGCGCATCCCATACATCTATCTCTAATATGTTATTTAGCATGACTGGATTTAAAAGTAGAAAAACTTCACAAAGCCTTGAAGTTAGTATGCCAGTGGGAGAAATAATTTCTATTGACGATATAGATAATAGTATAACCGTAGAGATAAATGAACACTGATATATAGCAAATCTATACATATTAGAGATGAATAACTTTGATGTAGTCTTGGGTATGGATTGGTTGGATAAGTATGATGCCGTTTTGCATTTCGCAAGGAGGAACGTGGTCTTGCATCTAGTAGTCGGAGTAGAGAACATTATCCAAAGGCTTAAGCATAGCAAAGCCTCTCCAGTGATATCAGCCATGAAAGCAATGAAGATATTGTGTAAGGGGAATTATAAAGGATATCTGGTGAATATCATGGGGGAGCCAAAATCTAAGGAAATGATCGAAGACGTTCATATTGTTAAGGATTATTCAGATGTTTTCCTGGAGAACTTTCTGGGTGTTCCACCGGATAGACAAGTGGAGTTTACAATTGACTTGGTGCCTGGAGCAGCCCCTATATCAAAGGCCCTGTATAGAATTGCGCCAAAGGGACTCTAAGAACTAAAGGTGTAGATTCAGGAGTTACTCGATATGGGCTATATCCGACCAAGCGTCTCACCTTGGGGAGCACCTATGTTATTCGTAAAGAAAAAGGATCGAAGTATGAGAATGTGTATTGATTATCGTGAGTTAAATCGACTCACGATAAAGAACAAGTGTCCACTTTCCCGAATTGAATTCTTATTTGACCAGCTTGGAGGTTTTGGAGTGTTCTCGAAGACAGATTTGAGGTTAGGATACCATCAAGTGAAGATCAAAGACGAGGACATTTCGAATAAGATATGGCCACTACGAGTTTGTAGTAATGCCATTTGGATTGAGTAATGCCCCAACAGTCTTTATGGATTTCATGAATAGAGTTTTAAACCCTATCGATCAGTTTGTCATCGTATTTATAGATGACATAGTAATTTATTCGAAGGATGAAGTAGAACATGAGAAACATCTACAGACACTTTTGGAGATACTTTGCAAAGAGAAGCTGTATGTGAAGTTTAGCAAGTGCAAATTTTTCCTTAAGAGAGTATATTTTCTTGGACATGTTATTACTACTCAAGGGATTGAAGTCGATCCGACTAAGGTAGAGGCTATCAACCATTGGAAAACACCAACTAACGCGAATGAAGTTCGTAGTTTCTTGGGATTAGCAGGATATTATATGAGGTTTATTGAAGGATTTTCTAAGATAGCTGCACCGATGACACGACTAATGAGGAAAGGAGAACAGTTTTTGTGGAATGAGAAGTGTGAAGAAAGTTTTCAATATATTCAGCGGAGGTTAACCTGAGCTTCACTTTTGACAATTCTGGATCCGTCGAGGCAATTCATGATCTATAGTGACGCATCCAAGCAGAGATTAGGATGTGTTCTGATGCAGCGAGGTAAGGTCATCGCCTATGCATCAATGCAATTAAGGCCGCATGAATTGAACTATCCCACACATGATTCAGAACTAGTTGCATAGCTCACGCTTGAAGATATGGCGACATTACCTTTACGGAGGTAAATGTGAGATCTATACCGACCATAAAATCCTAAAGTATCTATTCACTCAAAAGGAACTGAATATACGACGAAGAAGATGGTTGGAGTTACTGAAGGACTTGTTGGGTTCTACGTGTATCTAATACAATAAATATGAGCAAAACGCAGCGGAAAATAATTAACGAAAAATCCAGATGAGGATCTTCATGCAGTAATTTAATTGATTTATAAAGAGTTTGTCAAATTACCTTAATTCAAATAATATATCTGTATCTCAGACCAGAAGCTGATTAATATCGTCTTTCTCTTTCGGTGATCCACACACGAACAACTGATACAAGCCGGATTGCTAGATCCTTAAGAATAATGTTGATAATAAATAATTTCTTTTTAGAAGGATTTGTACTATTGATCAAAATCAACTAAGGGAAGAAGACGGAGATGGCCAAAACGGGATTCCCAGACAGAAATAAGATCAGCCGCTTGAGGAGAGGAAGGGATCGATTTTTGTTGTTTCTCTCTTAAAACAACTCATTGTCCAAGACCCTTTATTTATACTAATTAAACCCTAGAGTCAAACTCTAGTATTTGCTTAGTTGCCCCTTAACTTATTAAATAATATAATACATATAATATCTTATATTATATATTACTTATTATTTAATCCTCTAATAAATATAATATCTAATATTATTTTTATCTTTTTCAGTTGATATAATTAAATCATATAATATATAATATTCTATATTCTATATTACTTATTTAATTTTTAATAAATATAATATCGAATATTATATTTGTTAATTATTCTTGCTTGTTTGTAATTGTCGTATGTGTGACCGAAAAAGCTTATATTACGTTGGCAATTATTTAATAGCTTATTAAATAATAAGTCATAAGCGGTCTCTAGCAAGACATTATGACTACCCAAATAATATAAGTTTATAGTCCATTAAACCATTTAATGTGTCAAATCCCTTTATCGCGCGTATCTTATTTGAACTAAGTCACGGATATTGTCATACTTATTATGTTCAAATGCTTTCTCTATCATAAGTAGAGTGGCTGAATCAAATGACTCTTCATTTGAGCATGGCCATGTATTTCCTTTAGTCCTACTTATCGAGGGCCCCAACAAATATCTCTGTCCCTAAAGAGAGGGACAAATCCCCATCTTGATGATTCATTGCCCTCTACATGATTCCAATTAATCCCAATCGCTAACCTTTATGATCACCATGTTTCAGATGATGTTGGAATACGTGAAGGCATAGCAGTTATCATGTTGGACTCTATGATAATCTCAGGTTCAAGTACTTATTGACATACTGTTATATTGAGATTCACTTATGACATTTCCATGCAATGATCTCAATACATGTCTGTCCAGTATTACATTCTCCAACCAATATCCGTAAGCTTGATCCCTACCATATGTGTACTCATCCGATGATTATCAATCAAATCTATACTAGTATATTAATCACTTGAGTCTCCAGTCTACATGATTGGACCAGGGACATTTGAATAGTCTTATTATTCGTGAGTAACCATTATTCTATTATTCTAATATTAAAATATGCACACATTATATTAATCAACGAGAAATAAATGATATCCAATAACTTTATTTAAATGTGACAGTTACAAATCTAGGCACATCCAATGTCCTAGGGCACTATTCCCAACAATCTCCCACTTGCACTAGGACCATTCATTCATGACTTTTAGTCTTATTGATCTAGCATGCTGAACATGCTTTCCTTGTGAGAGAGGCTTGGTAAGTGGATCAGCAACATCCTCTTTCGTTGCTAATTTGCATATACTGAGTATGTGTTTGGATCTCTAATCGGGACTTGACTCTTTAGCTTGTGAAATAACACCATTATTGTCGCAGTAAAGACTTATAGGTCCTAAAACGATCCAAAATATTCTCCCCGACTACATCTGATGCTTTCATGTACTCAGATTGAGTTATAGAATCTATGAGCGTGCTTTACTTGGGACATTTCCAACTCATAAAACCTCTATTTTAAACAAAAATGCAAAACCATTAGCGATCTTAAATTGTCGTTGTCGGTTTCAAAACTTGCACCAGCGTAACCATTTACAGCCAGCTTGTTTCCCATACCTCCATAAATTAGGAATGTATCCTTAGTTCTTCTTAAGTATTTTAGGATGGTTTTCACTGTTGTCTAGTGACTTTCACCGGGATTTGATTGGTATCGACTTATTATGCTAAGGGCAAACAATACATCTGGTCGAGTACAAATCATGACATATATGATCGATGTAACACCCCCAAACTAGGCTAATATTACAGTGCCGTGGACGCCAAACTGGGACCCACCAGGCGAATGAAACTTTATGAATTAAATAATATAATTGTAGTACCGAACCATATTATATTACGAATTACTCCGATGAGGAGTTTCAAATACAACACACCCAGGAATACAGATTACATGTATATTTCATATGAAGATAAAATATACAACACTAAATAAAATGAAAATCCAAATGGAACTGCAGCGGAAAATACACATCAAAGAAACATGATAAGTGGACAGACTGGGGCCCCCTACTAGTATCACTGGGACTCCTCGCCGTCAACGTTCTCTTCCCGTGCCTTTGCCTTGCCATGACCTAAAAACAACATCTCCAACGGGGTCAGTTACACAGAACAACAATCCTCAAAAGTTGAACAAATACAATAATCACATGAATTAGTTATAAAATCAAGTTGAACGATGGGCATCATAGTACGCCACGAATGGGATGTGCAAGTGCACAATCCTGCCAAGTGCCCGGCGTCCCACATAAACACCCGCAAAAATTGGCCTAATTAGTCTCACGAAGGCACGTTACCGTGTGCACAGTCCAATGTGTCCGGATTCCCGCACATACACAATGACCTTAGTGTGCTCGACTAAAAATTCCACACATATACCACCCGGAACGCAATACAATACCAGAAGGTCACAAGAGCAAAAGCGACCATGATGAAGAAAAATGAATAGAAAGCCAAAAAGGGTCAAGAAGGAATCACCGAGGTGAAATAATGACGCAATGAGTGATAGCTTCAAATGAAATGATTGGAACCATTGTTCCTCGTGAATTGAATAATTAGTTTGATAATTACAAGTCTCAACATGATTGATGTATGATGAATGAATTATATGTATGAATGAACACCAACGAAAGGAATGATTATCCTTTTAACCGAGCAAGAATTAACTTGCCTCAATACCGGTGATGAAATGTCCTTCCTCGAACAAACGTCCTTAATGGAGTTATCGGTCGCTCGAACAACCTTGAATAACACAATTACCAACAATTCGCTTAATATACGTATTAATTATGATGATAACTAACTCAAGAAGTCGATACAACAAATACAAACTCATTGGGGCATTTTGACAAACACGTTGTAAACAATCTCCCATTGTTTACAACTAATCCCTATTGTATCGAAAAACAACCTCCAAATGAGTAATCCAATCCAACAAAACACCATCAATACAATCAATAATCCAATAGGAATACACAACTCGAGATTAAGACAACATCTAATTAACATCCCCAATATTCCAAAGTCAACACTCAAGGTGTTCTTGAGCAATTCCCTAAATACTCAACAAATCCGAAAAATACACCACTAAATCCATAGGAACACATGTATCCAAGGTAGGTAATCCATATTCAGCATATTCCAACATAATAGCAAGCTAACTTGAAAAGATCGGAAGGAAAACACTCAAATACCAAAATTCTAGATTCAAGAAAAGTTACCTTGATTTAGTGTGGTGGAGAGAATTAAATGTTGATTAATCTGAACTAGGAGCTTGAAGATGATGCTAGATGATTGCAGCTCGAAAAACCCTTCGCGAATCGCCCAAAATCACCCGGAATGGTTGAGGAATGAATAAATGACGAAATGAAGAGTGAAGTCTCCTATTTATACCCAAACCCATCTTAGTGTGCGCTATCTCCTGCGATTAGTGTGCGCTAGGGGGTTTATCGGGTAGTCCAGTGAACTCTGCATGCCGCGTTAGTGTGCGCTAACGCCTTCCTCTTAGCGTGCGTTAACCAGATGTTAGCGTGCGCTACCTTATAGTTGGTGCTCAGTAACTAGAGTTCAGAACCTACTGTCCTCTCGCCTTAGCGCACGTTACACCGATAACTTAGCGTGCGCTACTTATTTTCAATTCAGTCCAGTGCCTACTGGACTGCCTACCACAATTACACGAGTAGCGTGCGCTAATGGAGGCCGATAGCATGCGCTGCTGATACAACTAGCATGCGCTATTCTCCACTCATAGCGTGCGCTACGAATTCTCCAATTCAGTCAAGTACCTTCTGGACTATCTGCCTCACTTGCACTAGCGTGCGCTAACGCAGAACGATAGCATGCGCTACCAGTCAATTAGCGCGCGCTAACAAGATTACGTAGCGTGCGCTACTCTTCACAAAGACTATCAAAATATGGTGATAATGACAATATTCTCATCTCGATCTCAAACAGGGTTGAATGACGAATAATAACTGATATACGATTCAAAAATACGCCGAAACAGTGAGCACAAATTATTGAATATGAATGATGAATGATTATTAATGAGTGAAAATAACTGAGTGATGATTATAGAATGATAATAAATTAATATACAATCGGGTATTACATACTCCCCCCTTAAAAAGAGTTTCGTCCTCGAAACTAAGGGTCAAACAATTCGGGATAACTCTCCCGCATACTATCCTCGATTTCCTAAGTAGCCTCTTCGACTCCGTGTCTAGACCACTGAATTTTCACCAAAGGAATCGCCTTGTTCCTAAACTGCTTGATTCGTCACTCTAGGACTCGTATAGGACACTTCTTGTATGTATGATCATCTGCGATCTCGATTTCATTGAACTGAAGTATGTGACTCGGGTTGGCAATATACTTCCGCAACTGAGAGACGTTAAACACATCATGAATTCGGCTCAAAGCCGTAGGTAAAGCCAATCGATAAGCCAGATTGCCTACTCGATCCAAAATCTCAAATGGCCCAATGAATCTCGGACTCAACTTTCCCCGCTTCCCAAAATGGAAGATACCTCGACTCGTGGATACCTTGACCAAAACGTGGTCACCTGCCTCGAACTCTAATGGTCGACGACGATTATCTGCATATGATTTTTGTTGACTCTGAGTGGTCAACAAATGACTCCTGGTGAAAGCTACCTTCTCGCGGGCGGCTATAAGCATATCGGGCTCAGTGCCGATTGATTTTGATAAGTCATCCCAGCATATGGGAGATAGACAACGATGACCGTATAAGTCCTCATAAGGTGCCCTCTTAATCGAAGCATGCCAACTGTTATTATACGTGAACTCGATCAATAGTAGTTGGGCTTCCCAATTATCTTTCCAATCGAGAACACATGCCCTCAGCATGTCCTCTAACGTTTGAATAGTTCTCTCTGATTGTCCGTCGGACTGAGGGTGAAAAGCTGTACTGAAGTTTAGCCACGTATCTTTAATCTCAATGAAATGAGCTGACTTAGTTAAACAGTCCACAATTACCCAAATTGTATTCATGCCACGACGACTCGTCGGCAAACTCGTGATGAAGTCCATTGAAATATTCTCCCACTTCCATTCTGGAATAGCGAGCGGTTTCAGCATACCCTCTGGTCGCTGATGTTCTATCTTGACTTGCTAACAAGTCAGGCATCTCGAAACAAATTCTGCGACTTCTCGCTTCATATTACTCCACCAGTAGTTTTGTTTCAAGTCTTTGTACATCTTACTAGACCTCGGATGGATAGAATAAGGGGTAGCATGGGGCTCTCTCAAAATGGAGTTTCTCAACTCGTCATTCGCCGAAACATATAACCGGTTCTTAAATCGCAAAAGTCCATCCTCATGGATCACAAATCCAGGGGCTTTCCCCTGAGCCATATCATCTCGTCTGCGCAACAAAAATGGGTCTGAACCCTGACTCGTTCTGATCGCCTCGTGCAGTGGCGATGAAATCTCTAGCATGCACAGTTGCCCTTGCACTCACTGTAACCAGATCTCGATCTTGGGTCTTAGGAATTCCTGTTGAAGTTCCTTCTGAGCAGTCAAACGAGCAAGCATTTGCTCCTGAATGGACTTACGGCTCAAGGCGTCGGCGACGACATTCGCCTTACCCGGGTGGTATTGTATCTCAATGTCATAATCTTTAATTAGTTCCAACCACTGTCTCTGTCGCATATTTAACTCCTTCTGAGTAAATATATACTTTAAACTCTTATGATCGGTTGAAATCTGACAGGTGACGCCATAAAGATAATGACACTAAATCTTCAACGCGAATACCACTGTCGCTAGCTCCAGGTCATGGGTCGAATAATTGACCTCGTAAGGCCTCAGTTGCCGCGAAGCATAGGCAATTACTTTCCCGTTCTGCATTAATACACATCCGAGACCTTTTCCGGACGAGTCCGTATAAACCACGAATCCTTCCGTCCCTTGTGGTAAATAAAAGACATGCGCTGAAATTAAATGACTCTTGAGCTCCTCGAAAATCTACTGACACACGTCAGACCACATGTATTTCTTATCCTTACACAAAAGGTTCGTCATAGGTTGGGCAATTTTAGAAAATCCTTCCACAAATCGCCGGTAATAGCCTGCTAATCCGAGGAAGCTTTGGATTTCCTTAACATTCTTCGGAGGTTGCCAATCTCGGATAGCCTCCGTCTTCTGAGGGTCAACACGTACTCCATCTAATGAAATCACATGTCCGAGAAACGTCACCTCGGACATCCAGAACTTACATTTGGAAAATTTTCCATAGAGTTGCTCCCATCTCAACACGTCGAGGACCTGATGAAGGTGAAGTTCGTGCTCCTCTCGATTACGGGAATAAATCAAAATGTCATCTATGAAAACAACCACGAACTGATCTAAATAGTCGATGAAAACTCGGTTTATTAACTCCATGAATACCCCAGGTGCATTAGTTAACCCAAACGGCATCACTACAAACTCGTAGTGCCCATAGCGTGTTCGAAACGTTGTCCTTGTGATATCCGACTCTCGAATTCGTAACTGATGATACCCAGATCTTAAATCGATCTTGGAGAATACTGAAGCTCCCTGAAGTTGATCTAAGAGATCATCAATACGGGGTAGGGGATATTTATTCTTGATCGTCACCCTATTCAACTCTCGATAATCAATGCACAAGCAAAATGAATCATCCTTCTTCTTGACAAATAACACTGTTGCTCCCCACGGTGATGCACTCGGTTGGATATAACCTTTCTCGGTCAATTCTTCCAGTTGATTCTTCAGTTCCTGCATTTCGGTCGAGGCCATATGATATGGTGCTTTCGATATTGGGGATGTACCAGGCTCCAACTCTATCGTGAATTCCACATCTCTCTGTGGAGGCAAACCCGGTAACTCGTCTAGGAATACATCAGTGTATTCTCTCACTATTGGGATATCCGACGTCACTGATGATGATTTCTTGGTCTTGGTCATATAGCACCAATAACCAACACACCCCTGATTGAGTAATTTCACTGCTTTCATCATATTAATGACTCTTCCGGAACGGCAGGGGTTACCCCCCTGAAATATACACTCGACTCCATCGTCTGAAATGATAGTGACCGTATTCTTACGAACACTAAGTATAGAATTATGACAATCTATCCAATCAATACCCAAAATTACAACGTCCTTAGGTAAGTCCACCACGATTAGGTCGCCAGCCATTCACAGCCATTGAGCTGAATCGGACAATTATTAACTTCACGATTCCCGATAATTCTTTTACCGTCTGGTAGGCCGATGGCATAAGATTCACAACTAGTAGCATTACCCAGGTGTAGTCTACTCAAACATGGCTCAGAAATGAATGAATGTGATGCGCCAGTATCAAAAAGGGTACACACAGGTTGAGATAGAATTTCGAGTGTACTTGAGATCATTTGGGCCTCCGGATCGTCGCTCCTCTTCATCTCGTAAATTCTGGGCTTGCCAGCCCCAGAACCGGATGCTCATGTCTGATAATTGTGGGCTCCGCCTTTGTTTGCTCCTGTCATCTTAAACGATGCGGACTGAGTGGCCTGATTCTGAACGACCGACTGCTTCGGGGTCTGAGATGTCGTCGGAGTAGGTTTGGAGTCTCTTCGGCAGAAACGGGCCTTATGCCCGGCAATTCCACAGTTGTTACACGTGATAGTCTGCCTCGGACACTTAGTGCTGAAATGACCCTGCTCTCTACAGTTGAAATAGGTGATGGCCGAACTGGATGCTTGGGATTGAGATTCTGCAGGTTTAGGCGCCATAGGAGGTTGCTCAGAAAAGGTAGGGCCCACACGAGGCTTCTTGAAGGTTGCCTGACTGCCTTCAGGCTGATTACGATTCTTCGATTCTTGCCAGAAGATGAAGTTTGATGCTTAGCAATTTCCTTCGCAGTAAGCTCATAAGTAAGAGCTTTCTCGATGAATTCGGTCAGGGTGGTGCAATGATGATTAAGCAATTGTAACCTCATACGAGGTTTCAACCTCTTAGTGAAATACTTGATTTTATCCACCTCAGAGTGGATAATGGATGAGGCGAATGGAAGTAGCTCCAGAAACTTGTCGGCGATGGCGAGAAGATCATCTTCTGCTGAGGGTTCGGGACTGAGTAACTACAATAACTTGGCCTCCTTGAGTGGGTTCGGATAATACCTTTCCATCATAAGGGTCTTGAACTGGTCCCAAGTGCAAGATCCGTCAGTGGGCTTGAAAGATAGCCACAAAGAGTGAGCACTCTTACCCAGATAGTAAGCCGCAACTGAAACTTTGTGTCCCTTAGGACACTCCACATAGCAAATAACTTCTCGAAATGCTCAAGCCAGTGAATAATATCCACTGGCTCAGGTGAGCCCTCAAAAGTAGGTGGTCTCTGGCGAGAGATGTCTCCAATTATACTGCTCACACTCCTCTCTTGCCTCTGAGGTGGCGGCGGAGGAGCCTGTTGATTCTGAGCGGTTGAATTCTACATCGTCTCCATCACACGTGCCATCTGAGCCATCCGGGCCATCAGGCCCTGCATAAAAGTGAGTGGATCGACCCGAACACCTTCCTGACAGTGAATGATTATCTCTCGGTGAATGAGTGGCAGCGTCGCTACTAGATGAATTAACACTATTCCTCGCATTCGTGCGGGTATTCACATGAGATCCTGGGTTTCGGCCCACACCACGGCCTCTTTTGTTGCGTCCCCTGACAGCTCTATCCATACTGAAGTAGGAAAGTCACAAGAAAATTATAGATTTCGCATGAAAGATCAACTGAGGTGACATGATTATCTGATGAAATTATTAAAATGATCATCTTGAACAAGTTAACAATATTGATGATACGACCCACAAGATCAACAACTGAGCAATGAAATTGACTGAGTGATTAATGAGTTAACATGATTGACATGACCAAAAATGAAAATAATGATTGAGGATTGTTGACTGATGAATGATGAATGAGTGATTCTTATTGCCAGAAATTATACCTTGGCCTCAAAAATCTTACTATTCTTTCGGTCTGAGGGGTTTGGCACTTGCACATGTCACACGCGACGCGAGAGTCCAATGATACTAGTCTGATGAACGACGATTTCAATGAAACATGACTCGGATTGTAGTATTCAAAACCACGCTCCGATACCAACTATGTAACACCCCCAAACTAGGCGGATATAACAGTGCCGTGGACCCCCAACTGGGACCCACCAAGCAAATGAAAATTTATGAATTAAATAATATAACTGTAGTACCGAACCACATTATATTACCAATTACTCCGATGAGGAGTTTCAAATAAAACACACCCAGGACTACAGAATACATGTATATTTCATATGAAGATAAAATATACAACAATGAATAAAATGAAAATCCAAACGGAATTGCAGCGGAAAATACACATCAAAGAAACATGAATAAGTGGACAGACTGGGGCCCCTACTAGTATCACTGGGACTCCTCGCCGTCAACGTTCTCTTCCCGTACCTTTGCCTTTCCATGACCTAAAAACAACATCCCCAACGGGGTCAGTTACACAGAACAACAATCCTCAAGAGTTGAACAAATACAATAATCACATGAATTAGTTATGAAATCAAGTTGAACGATGGGCATCATAGTATGCCACGAATGGGATGTGCAAGTGCACACGCCTGCCGAGTGCCCGGCGTCCCACATAAACACCCGTAAAAATTGGCCTAATTAGTCTCACGAAGGCACGTTACCGTGTGCACAGTCCAATGTGTCCGGATTCCCGCACATACACAATGACCTTAGTGTGCTCGACTAAAAATTCCACACATATACCACCCGGAACGCAATACAATACCAGAAGGTCACAAGAGCAAAAGTGGCCATGATGAAGAAAAATGAATAGAAAGCCAAAAAGGGTCAAGAAGGACTCACCGAGGTGAAATAATGACGCAATGAGTGATAGCTTCAAATGAAATGATTGGAACCATTGGTCCTCGTGAATTGAATGATTAGTTTGATAATTATAAGTCTCAACATGATTGATGTATGATGAATGAATTATATGTATGAATGAACAACAATGAAAGGAATATTATCCTTTTAACCGAGGAAGAATTAACTTGCCTCAATACCGGTGATGAAATGTCCTTCCTCGAACAAACGTCCTTAATGGAGTTATCGGTCGCTCGAACAACCTTGAATAACACAATTACTCACAATTCGCTTAATATAGGTATTTATTATGAGCATAACCAACTCAAGAAGTCGATACAAAAAATCCAAACTCATTGGGGCATTTTGACAAACACGTTGTAAACAATCTCCCATTGTTTACAACCAATCCCAATTGTATCGAAAACGGACCTCCAAATGAGTAATCCAATCCAACAAAACACCATCAATACAATCAATAATCCAATAAGAATACACAACTCGAGATTAAGACAACATCTAATCTAAATCCCCAATATTCCAAAGTCAACACTCGTGTTCTTGAACAATTCCCCAAATACTCAACAAATCCAAAAAATACACTACTAAATCCGTAGGAACACATATATCCAAGGTAGATAATCTATA
Source organism: Orobanche coerulescens (assembly GCA_033398695.1). Classification (NCBI taxonomy): domain Eukaryota; kingdom Viridiplantae; phylum Streptophyta; class Magnoliopsida; order Lamiales; family Orobanchaceae; genus Orobanche; species Orobanche coerulescens. The sequence goes on from CM065805.1 coordinate 100,936,959, forward strand.
TTCAGCACATTCCAACATAATAGCAAGCTAACTTGAAGAGATCGGAAGGAAAACACTCAAATCCTAAAATTCTAGATTCAATAAAAGTTTACCTTGATTTGGTGTGGTGGAGAGGATTAAATCTTGACTAATCTAAACTAGGAGCTTGAAGATGATGCTAGATGATTGCAGCTCGAAAAACCCTTCACAAATCGCCCAAAATCGCCCGGAATGGTTGAGGAATGAAGTAATAACGAAATGAAGAATGAAGTGTCCTATTTATACCTAAACCCAGCTTAGCGTGCGCTATCTCCTGCGATTACCATGCGCTATCGGGTTTACCGGGTAGTCCAGTGAACTATGCCTGCCGTGTTAGCATGCGCTATGTACTTGGTAGCGTGCGCTAATGCCTTTCTCTGAGCGTGCGTTAACCGGATGTTAGCGTGCGCTACCTGACAGTTGGACTCAGTAACTGTAGTCCAGAACCTATTGTCCTCTCGCCTTAGCGCGCGTTACACCGATAACTTAGAGTGCGCTACAAATTTCTAATTCAGTACAGTATCTACTGGACTGCCTGCCACAATTACATGAGTAGCGTGCGCTAATGGAGGTCGATAGCGTGCGCTGCTGATACAACTAGCGTGCACTGCTGATACAAGTAGCGTGCGCTATTCTCTACTCATAGCATGCGCTATGAATTTTCTAATTCAGTCCTACCTTCTGGACTGTCTGCCTCACTTGCACTAGCGTCCGCTAATGCTGAACGATAGCATGCGCTATCAGTACTCAATTAGCGCGCGCTAACAAGAGTACGTAGCATGCGCTACTCTTCACACACAGACTATTAAAATATGGTGATAATGACAATATTCTCGTCTCAATCTCAAACAGGGTTGAATGACGAATAATAACTGATATACGATTCAAAAATACGCCGAAACAGTGAGCACAAATGATTGAATATGAATGATGAATGATTATGAATGAGTGAAAATTACTGAGTGATGATTATTGAATGATAATAAATGAATTTACAACCGGGTATTACAATCGATCCAATGGACGAAGCATATGGAATCTTGCTCATGCGGGCTCTCTCATCAGGAGTCGAAGGACTCTGAGTCGTACTTAGATGAATTCCATGTGACATTGGCAAGAGTCCATCTCTTGGAGTCCTGCATATTGAACATCTTCAATATTTTGTTAATGTCGGTACTTTGACTCAGACTAATCATTCTATTTGATCTATCTCTATAGATTTTTATCCAAAGAATGTAAGCAGCTTCTCCGAAGTTTTTCATTGAGAAACAACTTGCCAAACTAGTCTTGACTGTCCGCAAGGTGGGTATGTTATTTCCAGTGAGTAATATGTGATCTACATATAAGACTAGAAAAATAACTATGCTCCCACTAACCTTCTTGTATACACGTGGTTCATCTTCATTTTGAATAAACCCAAACTCTTTGTCAGTTTTATCAAGATGAAGATTCTAGCTCCGAGAAGCCTTCTTCAACCCATAAATGGATCTTTGAAGCTTGCAAACCTTTTTAGAATTTTCTGGATGAACAAAACCCTTCGGTTGTGTCCTGTACGCATCCTCAAGTAAGTTTTCAAAAGAAACGTTGTTTTAACATCCATTTACCATATTTCATAATCACAGTATATGGCAATGGCAAATAAAATTTTAATTGATTTAACCATGACTACTGGCAAAAAAGTCACATCATAGTCAACACCATAAATCTGTCTATAACCTTTTGCCACTAGTATAGGTTTATAGGCTTGCAGATTATCGTCCATGCCTTTCTTATTTTTGAAGACCCATTTGCACCCACTGGTTTTAACACCCTCAGGTGGATCAATCAAGGATACACTTGATTGTCGCACATGGACTGCATCTCTGACTTCATGGCTTCTAGCTATTCCCTGGACTATGGTCCTGAAGCAGATTCTGTATAGGTACTAGACTCATCATCTATGAGCGATGTGTCATCATCTTCTGTTACGAGATACCCATCTAAGGTTCATGTCGCGCCTTATCAGATCTGCGAGGGACTTGTGTATTTTGAACTAGCTTTTCAACTCATTGTTGAGCATGTTCAGTTTTTATTGGTGAAGCAATGTCTTCTTGTGGTTCTCGAGTTTCCTCGAGAATTAGCTTTCTCCCACTGTCACTTTTGGAAATAAATTCCTTTCTAAGAAGAGAGCATTTCGAGCAACAAATACTTTGTTCTTTGCGGGCTTAGAAAAGTAGTATCTATAAATAAATATCTTTCAGATCTGGCCGCTAGTTTGTCAAACACTTGACGCCTTACGAATGCTTCCCAACCCCAAATCTTTAGAAAAGACAAGTTTGGTCTCTTATTAGTCCATTTCTCAAATGGTATATTTTCAACTGCTTTAATTGGAACACAGTTAAGGGTGAATGCTGCTGTTTCTAAGGCGTGACCCTAAAATGATAATAGAAGATCCATTCGACTCATCATGGATCGAATCATATCTAATAAAGTTCGATTCCTCCTCTCAGATACTCCGTTATGTTGAGGTGTTCCAGGAGGAGTAAGGTGTGAAACAATTCCACAACTCCTAAGATGATCATAAAATTCTTGGCTCAAGTATTCGCCACCTTGATCCGATTGAAGTGATTTAATTGTCTTTCTAGGTTGATTCTGTACTTCACTTTGGAATATTTTGAACATTTAAAAAGATTCATGTTTATGATTCATAAGATAAACATATACATACCGGCTAAAATCATCAGTAAAAGTGATGAAGGTATTGGTATCCGCCTCTAGCATGAGTGCTAAGAGGTCCACATACATCTGTACGTACTAGGCTTAATGGATCACTAGCTCTTTCCCATGACCGGGGAAAGGATTCTTCGTTGTCTTTCCCACTAAACAAGATTTCCAGGTCCCATATGTCTCATAGCCAAAAGAGTCTAAAAGTCCATTGTTATGGGGTTTAGAAATGCGTTTCTCATTTATGTGACCAAGTCGATAGTGCCATAAGTAAGTCGGATTAGAATTATTGAGCTTAGGTTTCTTGGTTGCAATGTTATAGACTTACAAAGTGTCGGACTCATCTAGATCCATATTGTAAATGCCAATATATAACTTTGCAGTACCATAAAGCAAGTCATCAAAGAAAATACAAATAATCTTACACTTAATAAGAAAACTGTAACCTTCACAATATAATGTAGAAACTGAAATAATATCCCTATTCATAGCAAGAACATAATAACATTTGTACAAAACTAAGAAAAGGCCATTGGGTAAAACTAGATCATAAGTTCCAACAGCTAGTGCAGCAACTCTTTATCCATTGCCGACTTTTAGATCCACTTCCCCTTTCTTCAGTTCTCTACTTATCTCAACCCCTGCACATTTGTACAAATGTGAGATCCACATCTAGTATCCAATACCCATGAGATAGAAGTAGATAGTTAATTTTTATAACAAATATACCTGTGGCAGTCTCACTACCCTTGGTACGCCTTAGCTCTTCCAAGTAAACCTTACAATTTCTTTTCCAGTGTCCTGGTTTATTATGATGGCAATTTCCATCTTTGATAGCTTTAGCCTTGAAAACTGGCTTAGTGGAGTCTTTAGATTTGGCAACTTTTGCCTTACCTTTGCCCTTGCCTTTGTTCTTGAAGGACTTCCCTTTGCTGACCATCAGCACGTGGCTTGGACTCTTTTTAATATTTTGCTCAGCTGTTTTAGGCATCCCATGTAGCTCAGCAATAGACTTCTCCATCTCATTCATACTATATTTCATAATGAACTGACCAAAACTATCGGGCAATGAGTTTAGGATCACATCCGTGGAGTGCTCCTTAGAAAGTGGAATACCAAGCCTATCAAGATGATCAAGATATCCTTTCATCTTGAGTACATGAGCGCTGGCAGATGTCCCCTAAACCATCTTGCAAGCATACAAGGCTTGAAAGGTCTCATACCTCGCTTGTCTATCGTGCTTTGAGAAAGTTTTCTTAAGGTGAGCATTAATCTCATAGGCTTCCATTTCTTCCAGATTCTTCTGAAGTTCTAGACAAATGGTAGCCAACATAAGACAATTGACATTAATGGAATCATCAAAATATTTCTTCTATTTGTCTTTTGTTGCTTTGTTAGCATTATCAGCAGGCTCATCGATTTCATCCTCAAGAACATACAACTTTCTTTCTTGCTTGAGAACTATTCTCAAGCTCAGGATCCAATCCATATAGTTGCTGCCGTTTTCTTTGAGCTTGTCCTTCTCAAGGACGGATCGCGGTGAAATGGTGGATGTGTTGTTTGATGCCATTCTATTATCTATAAAAATCCAATATGCAAATTATCTAGTCACATTTTCTATTTCACAAAAAATACTCCCACTAAAATTAAATACCCTCAATTTTATAATATTTGTAATTTTAGTGGGCCGATCCTATTTTGCACAACTCTAAACTCAGCTTTGGCATGATGCATAGAATTGAGATACTTTAGGTGGATAACTCTTTATCGATTACATCATATGTAACTCTTAGATTATACTTACGGGATTTGGCATCTTATGCCCGAGCATGTTATAATCCCATCTTATGCCTTAAGGTTCAAAACTATTTTGAATGCTTAGTTCATTAAAACAAATAGGTATCACCATTACCTATCCTACCTTACTAAGATAATCACAGCACCCAGCTTTGGCATGACCTGCTCAGGATAATCGAAGTCTTGATAGGTGTTTTAATTGAAGGGCCTTAAATTTTTTTTAACAAGGGGGTTTATCCTATGTTGCATGTCTATGTTGGCTAACATACATCTAAACATACATCGCATTACATACATGCATAAATTTAAACATTTATAGCATCACATGACATAAAAAAGCATAGGACCGTGTATAGTATGACCATAATCCTAACTTAATTTTCATGAGCAAACATGGAAATCACAAAGGTCAATCTAAAGGGTATAATTGTCTTCATTGATCTTCCAACTCATTGGAACGTCATACATGATCAATTGGCTGCTCGAGCCGTCCTTCATCTCCTTGTTGTCTTCATTAAAAATATACTACACTAGTAAAATTAAATTACAAGAGGACAAACAACACACATGCCATAAATTATAATAATAAATTAAAAGAACGACTCACACTGTAACACCCCGAGATATTCGGAATAATTACAGCGCCGTAAACCCTTTAAGTAAGGATTCACAAGGCTAATTAAAAAGAAAGTAAATTTAAGACATCAATACTGCGGAAATTCAAGTTTGTGAAAACGTACAGCTGGTTCCACGAGTAATTAATACAACCATATCGAATCAATATCAATAAGACACGCGTACTCGAGTACAGAAACCAAACCAAGAAAACAAATCTCCAATAACAATAAACATCACTGAACCCCTTCGTCGTCACGTCGGTACTGTGGCTGTTTCCCTGCTCCTTGGCTACCTGAACATCAAAACAAATGTCCACCCCCGAAGGGGTTAGCAAAACGATGCTAGTACAAGTATCATATTAAACAATTCGAATATGCATCAACAATACATAACAAGATACATCACACGGACTTCCGCTACCGGAATCCGACAATGCGAATCTACAAGATTCCATTACACAGCATGAGTATTCCAATGATCCAGCGCCCTCAGCATAGATCCCAAGTGTAATATCCGCAATTTTCGATTTCCGGTAATTTCTTTTTTTTCGGTCGGAGTCCGTTTTGACGACTCGCTCATGTCCGTTTCGTCATTCTGAGAATGATTAATTCTACACTTTTTGACATCCGAGTTCTTTTCGGTGTCGTTTCGTTGAGTTCTGTGCTTTTTAGCGACTTTTCCGCACTTGAGTTCGATTCTTGCGAATCTCGACCAAAGCTATTGTTTGAGTTTCCCGCAAGTCCGTTTAACTTTGTTAGACGTGTTGTGAACTTCGGTTTGGTTATTCGATCACGTATCGTGATTTTCGGGCATTTGGGCCATTTTCGTAATTTCCCAAAGTTTGGGGTAATTACCTTCCGTTGTCGAATTTCGAGCCTTCGGGTGGTCGGAATTGTGTGTCCTACTAGCTCTTAGATTCGTCTTTGTGAGTACTTCGTAACCGTATCTTCGGTTCGTATTCAGTTCGGGTTTCGGTGTCGTTTTGTTGAATTCAAGATTTCTAAACGACTTTTCTAAGTATGAGTTCGTCTTTGTTAGATCACCATTAATTTTTGGTAACTCCAAAAATTATAAATCTTGCAATATTATAGAACATCGAGTTAGCTTTCCAATGGTTCAAGCGGTGAGTCAATCGGAGTCCGGACGAGAGAGTTATGGTCGTTTGATTTTGGCGAGCACTTCCGAGCCTTTCGGCCGATAGGGGGTCGATAGACTCTCGCCTACTTTCGGTATGGCTATCGGTTGAGCCTATCGGCCGATAGGCGGCGATAGGTTCTTTGTGTTACACTATAAATGTGTTGTTTCAGTAAATCGTTCATTTCCTCCCCTTCTTCAACCGTGCGCGAGAGAGAGACTTGAGAGGAGAGTTCCTCCATCTATCACTTACTTGTGTAAATTTCTTCATTCCTTTTCGATCGGGTGGCTCGGATTGCTGATCTAACACGTGGTTGTTGGATTTGAATGCTTGATTCATCAAGAGGTAAGAATTCCTTTAACCCTACCTTTTTGGATAATTGGGGATTTTGGGGTTTTGTCCGATTCTTTCCGTTTTGTTGATGGATTCTTGATGAATATGATTATTCTTGTTGGTATTCTTAGTTTCCCTACGGATTCATGGTATATTTCGTGATTTTTACGGAATCGAGAGGGTTTGGTTGTGGTCCGCCCTCGTTGTTATTTTTGTGCAAATATACATGAATCGTAGGCGGGTTTCCGGGTGTATTCCATTTCCGTAATCGTTTAGAAGTGGTTGTGATTGTGCTATTCGAATCGTTAGGTTCATTTTCGTCGGTTCCTCGCGGTCGTGCTTGATTCTTCCGTTCCGTTCGTTGTCGTATTCCTTTTCGTTAGCATCGGGCGTTCCGAAGCTTCCCGGTTGAGCCGTATCCGTTCGTGGTTCCGTGCTCGTGGTATCGAGGCAAGTACCTTGTCCATACAATTCTTGTTTTGTGGATATGATAATTAGAAACCGTCTCTATGTGTTTATTTGATCGTGTGTTTGAACTTTCAAAGATTAGGTTTTGCCTTGTTAATGGCTTGCTTTAAAAATGGGTGTGTTTTGTAAATGGTGTGGTTTGAGAATGACTATGTGAACTCTATGGATATGTTTGGTGTTGATGTTGCACTTGGTATTGCGTGTGGCGCATATTATTTCATTTCGGTGCGTTGTGGTTTGACGTGGTGTTTTGCTAAGTGTTTGATGCCTCTTGCGAATTGGTTGAATATCCTTGATGTAATATGTTATTTGTGTGAATGTGTGGATATGGTTGAAGGTCTACGGTGACACATGGCACGTGATCATGTGGTCGAGGATGCAACAAGTGATTCATCCAACCGTGAGAGCTCGAGATAATCTACGGTGGCACATGGCATGCGATCATGTGGCCGAGGATGCAACAAGCGATTGATCCAACCGTGAGATGTATGTGATTTGTTTCGCTAGCCGGCTCGGGAGGGTCCTTCGAGGCCTCGAGTGGGATGTCGGTGGTATCGTCCGGTCTGGCGATGCGCGTGCGTGATTATGTTTCGTTGATTTTACGTCCGTCGAGGACACGTGATGTTGGGCTTTGACCTGTAAATTGTTGGTGATTTCCTATTTGCGAAAACAAGCGTTTGAGGTGTGACCCTATCGATCTTTTGGAAAGAGAAGGATTTTATAATCCTAAATTGTTTTCTATTAAAACTCTCGATGGCATTTTAAAGCTGTTTTGTAAATTGTTTCCCTTATTTGCGATCTTTCGGTTTTGGAAATGTTTACCCAAACTCTTGCCTCGGAAGTACTTTTCTTTACGTTTGGATCTTTGAGGATTCTGATTATTATTGTTCTTGGAACTTGTATTGTATGGCCCGTATTTTTGCACTTGTACTTGCACTAGCAAAAGCGGTGGAGTTTTGCTAACCCCGAGTATTCGGGGTGGATGTCTATTTTGCATTCGGGTTTTGGAGCATAGCACGAGTCGGCACGAAGGATGATGAAAGATGAACGATATTAGTCACACGAGGTTCCGTTGATGTCGTATTGGTCGGTTGTATTTTCTTTTCATTTGCGGTATCTTTTCCCGTTGTACGGGAGTTTATTTTATTTTGACCCCTGCGTGGGTATGTGTTTGGGAATGAGTTGTATGTTATTATTGAAAGACCAAGTCGGTCTCTTGAGTCATTTTAGCCTTAAAGGCGATGTTTAGATGTTTGATTTTAGTTATCGGCTGGTAGATCCTCGAGGAGAGGGTCTACGGCGTGTAATATCCTGAGTGGATCGGGGTGTTACATAAATGGTATCGGAGCTTAGGTTGTGGAAACCTAGGTGTCGGGTCGATGGTGTCTATCGAGTTTTTGTCTCGTCGGATTTTATCGGTAGTCGTGTCGCGACGCGTCGTGCGAGTTTGTTGGTCGTGATTAGTATCGTGGGGCGATCATCATCTTCGTGCGACACTGTTTGTAAGTCTCCCTTCTTTGTGTTGTGCCTCGTGTGACACGAGCTATTTTTATGATTTATTTGCTAAGTGACGGAATCCTCTTATGGATTTTGATTTCTTGATACGTGACTATTTGACTCTCATATTTCTTTCATGTGAGGAGTAGTTCTTTGGATTGTGCATGTTGGACTCTATTTCTTTTTTTTCCATTGCGTGAGTTCCTTTGTAATAGCTTGGGTATCTTACCGACTGAATTTTATTTCGAAAATCGATTCCTTTAACCGAGTTGTTGACCTTGACCGTTTTGACGGTAGTTGGGTGTTTTCAAATGATTTTGTGAGTTTTGATAAGTACTACCGTCATTGACCTTTTTGGGCATTCTAACCCATTGAATTATTTTTGAAAACCTTGAGTATCTTAGAAAATTGAAATTCGAGACGTACTTTTAAAACGAATTATTTTCTTGCGGTGTTTTCAAGGTGTTTTCTAATGCCGCAATACATTTCAAAAAAAAAAAAAAAAAAAAATTCCGGTTGAGGACCAAAAATGTTTTTGAGATATTTTCAAATGCAGTTGCTTAGACCCAAGGGTCGAATATTTTTGAAAGTTTTTCACTAAAGGAAAGGTGTCCTCATTTTTGTTCAAACGCAAGATGATTTTCAAAGTCTCGATAATGGTGTTTGTACTACTTTTTGTAAAATGATACTAAGATCAACTGTTGTTTCCAAACTGTTTTCAAAAGGTGGTTCTCGTTTTAAAACCTATCATTCTGTTTGCGGACCGGAAATGCGTGTATGGTTTTCGAACTTTCGTAACGGTGTCAACCCCGAATTTTGATTGAATTGGTGGCGTGAGTGTCGAGTCGTTCGCCACGTATATGTTTTGTTGGCCCTCTGTGAGAGGTGTGGTAGTGTTTCTTGTTTATCGCCTCGTGGTGATTGCGTATTGTCGCACTAGTGTGAGTTGTTAAAGCACGGATTTTTATGCGTTATACACATGGGTGATTGTTTCATGATGTTTGTGATTGTGTGATGGCCGCCGATCGGGATGTTGTAATCTTGAATGATGCCGTTGTTGTTGTGATTTTTGTATGCGTTGATATGTTATCTTTGAGTTGGCATCTCGGTATGTTGTTTTGCGGTGTTTTGATCCATTGTATCGAGCATTTATATTTTCGGTATGCCGAGCCGAGACGTTTCAATCGTGATGTGCGGGGCATGCACGTGTAAATTGTCTTTCTCGTCGATGACACATTTCAAGTGTGGACTCGAGGACACGAATTCGGTTGTGAATTGGCTACCGAGACTTTCGGAGTTCGCGCTTCAAGACAGATATCGAATCGGCTTTGAGAGGCCTTTGAAGGATGTTTCATCGGTTGCTTGTTGTGTCGTCACCTTCCTTTATAAGAGGTCGAATGTAGTACCCGTGTTGTTTTTAGACTTCGTATTTTCTCTTTCTCCATCTGTCGATTCGCTCGTGATCGTTGGTACTTTATGAACTTGTTCTATATTTCGGTTTCATCGTCCGAACGAGCCGTGATCTTGTTGTGTATCGATCTGGTTATCGATGTTACTTTTTCGGGTTCAGTTCGATTCTTGTGAACCTTGTTTGGGAGTGACATCATCTGGTTCTACTAGTTCTTTTATTCGAAGTGGATCGGCTTTGGAACTCTTGTGTTTTCGACTCTGTCGACTCATTTATGTTCGTTGACATTTCTGAGCTTGTCCTGCTCCTTGCTTTTGTTGATCGAACGAGTGTGGTGTTATTTCGAATAACTCGTTGTCGTTGTGACTTTTCAATCGCTATTCCCTTTCCTGCGGATCTTCGGCAATGCATGTCTTGTAGTTCTCACCAGATCATCCTGGGAGTTGTTGTTTGAACTTTATTGTTCTTTGTGATTCGAACATGATTCTTCGATCTTTGTTGTCTCGATCGTTGTGGTTTGATCGTTCGATTGTTCGGTTTATATTGACCTCGTTCCGTGATTGGCGAACATTCAGGCTCCTTCGTAATTCCCTTGATTCGGGAAATTAGTTTCGTTTTCGATCTTCCACCTTAGGCGGTGGGATTTCGTGTTTGTTCGGTTGACTCGCGTTTTGATTGGTGTACCGTTGGGTTGGTCAATCATATTGATTTTCGTTCGTTGTGATTTGTGATTGTCGGATAATTGACTTGGCTATATTATCCGTTTGATGACGTTGTCACTTGTTGTTTTTATTATATCCCTAACGGCGTTGTGTTGGTCGCGTGGAGCGTGTTTTCACGCCGTATACTCCTTTGCGTTGTTTGTAACATTTCGCCGTTGGACGTTAGTTACGCATTCTTGTGTATCTCGTTGAGTTTTCTGGCGGAATATTTCTTCTCCCTACTTGTTTTAAGTTTGGACGAAACTTCTTTTAAGGAGGGTAGAATGTAATATCGCAATTTTCGATTCCATTAATTTCTTTTTTGGTCGAGTCCGTTTTGACGACTCGCTCATGTCCGTTCGTCATTACGAGAATGATTAATTCTACACTTTTTGACATCCGAGTTCGTTTGGTGTCGTTTCGTTGAGTTACGTGCTTTTAGCGACTTTTCCGCACTTGAGTTCGATTCTTGCGAATCTCGACCAGCTATTGTTTGAGTTTCCGCAAGTCCGTTTAACTTTGTTAGACGTGTTGTGAACTTCGGTTTGGTTATTCGATCACGTATCGTGATTTTCGGGCATTTGGGCCATTTTCGTAATTTCCCAAAGTTTGGGGTAATTACCTTCCGTTGTCGAATTTCGAGCCTTGGTGGTCGGAATTGTGTGTCCTACTAGCTCTTAGATTCGTCTTTGTGAGTACTTCGTAACCGTATCTTCGGTTCGTATTCGTGTTCGGGTTTCGGTGTCGTTTTGTTGAATTCGGGATTTCTAAACGACTTTTCTAAGTATGAGTTCGTCTTTGTTAGATCACCATTAATTTTTGGTAACTCCAAAAATTATAAATCTTGCAATATTATAGAACATCGAGTTAGCTTTCCAATGGTTCAAACGGTGAGTCAATCGGAGTCCTGACGAGAGAGTTATGGTCGTTTCGGTTTTGGCGAGCACTTCCGGGAGCCTTTCGGCCGATAGGGGGTCGATAGACTCTACCGCCTACTTTCGGTATGGCTATCGGTTGAGCCTATCGGCCGATAGGCCGGCCGATAGGTTCTGTTGTGTTACACTATAAATGTGTTGTTTCGGCGTAAATCGTTCATTTCCTCCCCCTTCTTCAGCGTGCGCGAGAGAGAGACTTGAGAGGGAGAGTTCCTCCATCTATCACTTACTTGTGTAAATTTCTTCATTCCTTTTCGATCGGGTGGCTCGGATTGCGGATCTAACCCGTGGTTTTGGGATTAGAATGCTTGATTCATCAAGAGGTAAGAATTCCTTTAACCCTACCTTTTTGGATAATTGGGGATTTTGGGGTTTTGTCCGATTCTTTCCGTTTTGTTGATGGATTCTTGATGAATATGATTATTCTTGTTGGTATTCTTAGTTTCCCTACGGATTCATGGTATATTTCGTGATTTTTACGGAATCGAGAGGGTTTGGTTGTGGTCCGCCCTCGTTGTTATTTTTGTGCAAATATACATGAATCGTAGGCGGGTTTCCGGGTGTATTCCATTTCCGTAATCGTTTAGAAGTGGTTGTGATTGTGCTATTCGAATCGTTAGGTTCATTTTCGTCGGTTCCTCGCGGTCGTGCTTGATTCTTCCGTTCCGTTCGTTGTCGTATTCCTTTTCGTTAGCATCGGGCGTTCAGAAGCTTCCCGGTTGAGCCGTATCCGTTCGTGGTTCCGTGCTCGTGGTATCGAGGCAAGTACCTTGTCCATACAATTCTTGTTTTGTGGATATGATAATTAGAAACCGTCTCTATGTGTTTATTTGATCGTGTGTTTCGAACTTTCAAAAGATTCGGTTTAGCCTTGTTAAAGGCTTGCTTTCAAAGCAACGTGTGTTTTGTAAATGGTGTGGTTTGAGAATGACTATGTGAACTCTATGGATATGTTTGGTGTTGATGTTGCACTTGGTATTGCGTGTGGGCGCATATTATTTCATTTCGGTGCGTTGTGGTTTGACGTGGTGTTTTGCTAAGTGTTTGATGCCTCTTGCGAATTGTTTGAATATCCTTGATGTAATATGTTATTTGTGTGAATGTGTGGATATGGTTGAAGGTCTACGGTGACACATGGCACGTGATCATGTGGTCAGGATGCAACAAGTGATTCATCCAACCGTGAGAGCCTGAGATAATCTACGGTGGCACATGGCATGCGATCATGTGGCCAGGATGCAACAAGCGATTGATCCAACCGTGAGATGTATGTGATTTGTTTCGCTAGCCAGCTCGGGAGGGTCCTTCGAGGCCTCGAGTGGGATGTCGGTGGTATCGTCCCGGTCCTAGGCGATGCGCGTGCGTGATTATGTTTCGTTGATTTTACGTCCGTCGAGGACACGTGATGTTGGGCTTTGACCCTGTAAATTGTTGGTGATTTCCTATTTGCGAAAACAAACGTTTGGGCTGTGACCCTATCGATCTTTTGGAAAGAGAAGGATTTTATAATCCTAAATTGTTTTCTATTAAAACTCTCGATGGCATTTTAAACTGTTTTGTAAATTGTTTCCCTTATTTGCGATCTTTCGGTTTTGGAAATGTTTACCCAAACTCTTGCCTCGGGAAGTACTTTTCTTTACGTTTGGATCTTTGAGGATTCCTGATTATTATTGTTCTTGGAACTTGTATTGTATGGCCCGTATTTTTGCACTTGTACTTGCACTAGCAAAACAGTGGAGTTTTGCTAACCCCCGAGTATTCGGGGGGTGGATGTCTATTTTTGCATTCAGGTTTTGGAGCATAGCACAGGGTCGGCACGAAGGATGATGAAAGATGAACGATACTAGTCACACGAGGTTCCGTTGATGTCGTATTGGTCCAGTTGTATTTTCTTTTCATTTGCGGTATCTTTTCCCGTTATGCGGGAGTTTATTTTATTTTGACCCCTGCGTGGGTATGTGTTTGGGAATGAGTTGTATGTTATTATTGAAAGACCAAGTCGGTCTACTGAGTCATTTTAGCCTTAAAGGCGATGTTTAGATGTTTGATTTTAGTTATCAGCCTGGTAGATCCTCGAGGAGAGGGTCTACGGCGTGTAATATCCCTTAGTGGATCGGGGGTGTTACACCAAGATGATCCCGTCGGACCAACACGAGGTGGAAATAACCCGTCCAATGATCCAGCGCCCTCAGCCTAGATCCCAAGATGATCCCGTCGGACCAACACGAGGTGGACATCCGATCCAGCGCCCTCAGCATAGATCGTACAACGTATACAAACACAACTCATGCATACACATATGCCAAATCATTATGTTCATCACATGAACATATAAACACTATATAATGAATATCATGACAAATCAACGAAGTAAATATCATGTTCAACAACATGCATAATCATACGCATACTCCAAAAATACCGATATTAACATATCACGATACTTGCCTCGAAGATGGCAAGAACGATAAACTTCAATGATCTCAACCCACTCGAAGGTCGCCTCCTTCGATCAACGTAGCAAGCTCGAACCTTAACAAAAGGAATGATATACAAATCATCTCAAGTCGAACCATGGCCTAACAATTCGGCCTACGGCCGAAAATCTCAAAATAAACAAGCTGCCTGGATTGCTTAGCGCGCGCTACGTACTCTACGTAACGTGCGCTAAGCTGGACTGTTAGCGTACGCTATCGTATAAGACTAGCGTGCGCTAGCCACGAACTGGCAGTCTGACTCGGCTGTCTCATAACATACGCTACGTACGTTTTGTGTGAAAACCGAACCTCCATAGCGCACGTTAACTCACACATGTTAGCGTGCGCTAATCTTGCATGGCAGAATACTGCAAACCGAAAACTGGGTTGAATGGTGAAGAACTCATGAATCCTAGGGTGATATTACAAGTTATCCTCGGGCATTTCATGCTAATAAGGTTTCTGGAAGATTTATGATTATGAAATACCAATATACGAATAGTTATCTCAATATCATAATCCATTACGATCTTCAAGAAGTAATCTAAGTTCCGATCATCTTACGTTCCAAAACACATGATTCCAACGTATACAACGTATCAACTGGGTAATATCCGATTACTTGATCATAAATCGATCTAAACATGCTTAGGAGTCCTTATAATAAGATGGTTCAAAGGTTCATTCGACATCTAGTACCGATACGTCAAAAGTATCCTTCTAACATGTGATGACCGATAAAAACGAAATACTTGCTATCCAAACATGATTCAAACTTCCTTAGGAACCTTACTAATCATTGGTGAAGAATCACCTACCTCAAAGTAGTGAAGAACACGGATGAAAATGAAGCAATCCAACACCAAAAGCTTGAACACCAATCTCCAATGATGTATGATCTTCAATCTCGAACTAGGAGGTTGATACGAAGTGTTTAGGACGAATGGAGTTATGTTTCAAGTGCAAGAGTTCGGGTTATGGGGGAAGAAAGAACTGAAATCACGAATAGGATGTTGTCCTATTTATAATAAAAGGCTATTAGCGCGCGCTAGACCCTGTTCGTACCGTGCGCTAACGGCTCACAGTCTAAACTGTACTCGGCACTTAGCGTGCGCTACGCATATACCTGTAGCGTGCGCTAAGGCGTTGACTCGGCTTTTCCCGAAAGCCGTCTAGGTTCATTCGACAAGATCCGACAAGGGTCCCCCGGCCAGATCTCACCTACCGCGCGTCTCAATCAATTTGACCACGCATAGCGTGCGCTAATTACACTCTGTAGCGTGCGCTATGAAACCATGTTAGCGTACGCTACCCTTAGCCTGTAGCGTGCGCTACATGCACAGAATTTCAACCTTTAAATCACATACACGAAATTATATGCTCGACAACATCGGATTATGAAATACGGAGAATAGTACTCAGACAAAAGTACAATCATTACAATATAACAAGTTCCAATTACATAACAGAAATCTCGGGTATTACATCCTTCCTCCCTAAAAAGAAGTTTCGTCCCGAAACTTAGGATGAAAACAACTCTGGATATTTAGCCTTCATACCGTCCTCCGTTTCCCAAGTGGCCTCTTCGACTCCATGTCGTGACCATTGTACTTTAACCAAATGTATTGGTTTATTCCTCAATTGTTTGATCCGGCTCTCAAGTATCTTGATTGGTCTCTCTTCGAAGGTACCATCATTAGCTATCTCGATCTCGTCGAAATCAATGACGTGACTGGGGTCCGGTACATACTTCCGCAATTGGGATACGTGAAACACATTGTGAACGTGACTCAGTGATGGCGGTAAAGCCAACCTGTACGCTAAATCCCCAACTCTCTCTAGGATCTCAAATGGCCCGATATACCTTGGACTAAGCTTGCCTCTTCTCCCAAAACGGAAAATCCCTCGGGTAGGAGACACCTTCAATAGTACGTGGTCCCCAGCGTCGAACTCGAGAGGGCGACGACGTACATCTGCATAAGACTTCTGTCGACTCTGGGTAGTCAACAGTCTCTCTTGAATCACAGCTATCTTCTCTTGAGTCTGAATAATCAATTCCGGTTCCGTCCCAATCAAATCCGAAGAATCATCCCAACACAGGGGTGATCGGCATGTCCTCCCGTACAAAGCTTCAAATGGGGCCATCTTAATAGAAGCATGCCAACTATAATTGTAAGTGAAGTCGATCAAGGGCAAGTGAACTTCCCAATCAGTTGACCAATCCAACGCACAAGCTCTAAGCATGTCTTCTACAGTTTGAATAGTCCTTTCGAACTGACCGTCTGTTTGGGGATGATAAGCTGTGCTAAATTTGAGCTCAGTCCCCAAAGCCTTGTGAACTGCCTTCCAGAAGTGCGACACGAAACGACCATCTCGATCCGAAATAATGGTCCTTGGCGTCCCATGCAATCTGACTATCTCCGCAACAAATACTCGTGCCAATCTCTCGGGTCCCCATGTAACTTTGATTCCTAGGAAATGAGCCGACTTGGTTAGTCGATCAACTACGACCCAAATCATGTTCATTCCTGCTCTAGTCCGTGGCATACTGGTGATGAAATCCATCGAAATGTCCTCCCACTTCCATTCAGGGATCGGAAGCGGCTTTAACATCCCGGCAGGTCGCTGATGCTCAATCTTGACCTGCTGACAAGTCAAACACTTCGAAACGTACTCTGCTACGTCCTTCTTCATATTCCCCCACCAGAAGTTTTGTTTTAGATCCTTATACATCTTATCACGCCGGGTGAATAGAATAGGGCGCGCTATGAGCTTCTTTCAGAATAGTCCGTCTCAAATCATCATCATCGGGAACGCAAAGTCGAGTTTGAAATCTCAGAACTCCATCATCTTGTATCACGAATCCTGGGGCTTTTCCTTTCTTTACTTCATCACATAATCGAAGGATCAGAGAATCGTCCAACTGCTTGGACTTGATCTTCTCGACTAGTGATGAAGTCAGCTCCATCACATAAAGTCGCCCTTGGATTCCTGGTGCCCATACTTCAATCCCTTCGCGGATCAGTTCTCGTTGAATGCTGGTCTGGGGCGTAAGAGCTTCCAACACTCAAAGAGAAACAGGTTTACGGCTCAAAGCATCGGCTACTACATTTGCTTTTCCCGGATGATAGAGAATCTCTAAGTCGTAATCCTTGATCAATTCCAGCCACCTTCTCTGCCTCATGTTTAATTCTTTCTGACTGAAAATGTATTTGAGGCTCTTATGATCTGTAAAGATCGACAATGAGTGCCGTACGGATAATGTCGCCAAATTTTCAAGGCAAAGACCACATTTGCTAGCTCCGTATCATGAGTCGGATAATTAACTTCAGATGCGGTTTCAATTGCCGAGAAGCATAAGCAATCACTTTATCCTTCGCATCAACACACAACCCAAACCCGATTTGAAGCGTCGTATACCATAAATCCGCTTCCTTCTCGGCGCTAATATAGGTCTTTGTCGTCAGTCTCTTTTTAAGTTCGTCAAAACCACTGGCATTTCTCATTCCACGCGAACTTTTGAGTTTTCTGAATAATTGAGTGAGCGGACGAGCAATTTTGGAAAATCCCTCTACAAAGCGGCGATAATATCCAGCTAGTCCTAAGAAGCTTCGGACTTCCTTCACGTTCTTAGGAGCTTCCCATTCCAAGATTGCTTCGACTTTCTTCGGGTCCACCTGAACTCCATCGGCTGATATCACATGCCCAAGGAAGGTTACTTCCTTTAGCCAGAACTCGCATTTAGAAAAATTTGCATATAGCTGTTCCTTTCTCAAGATGCTCAAAACCACACGTAAATGATCAGCATGCTCCTCTACGTCCCTCGAATATATCAAAATGTCGTCAATGAAAACGACCACAAATTTATCC
This sequence comes from Orobanche coerulescens, assembly GCA_033398695.1. Taxonomy (NCBI): domain Eukaryota; kingdom Viridiplantae; phylum Streptophyta; class Magnoliopsida; order Lamiales; family Orobanchaceae; genus Orobanche; species Orobanche coerulescens. The sequence continues at coordinate 100,954,919 of CM065805.1, forward strand.
AGGTACTCCAAGAATACCCGATTCATCAATTGCATGAATACCACAGGAGCATTGGTAAGTCCAAATGGCATCACCACAAATTCATAATGCCCGTACCGGGATCTGAAAGCAGATTTCGGTATATCTGATTCCTTAATCCTCAACTGATGGTATCCTGATCGCAAGTCAATCTTCGAGAATACCCTTGCCTCTTGCAGTTGATCAAACAAGTCGTCGATCCGAGGTATAGGATACTTGTTCTTGATTGTCATCTTATTGAGTTCCCTGTAATCAATACACAGTCGGAGGGATCCGTCTTTCTTCCGGACAAAGAGAACGGGCACTCCCCAAGGAGAAACGCTCGGTTGAATATAGCCCTTCTATAACAATTCCTCCAGTTGCTTCTTGAGTTCATACATCTCGGTTGGCGCCATGCGGTATGGTGCTCTGGAAATAGGAGCTGCTCCAGGCTCTAGTTCGATAGTGAATTCCACTCCCCTCTGCGGAGGTAACCCAGGTAGTTCGTCAGGAAATACATCTGAGAACTCATTCACAACTGAAATAAACGAGAGCTCTCCTCCTTCCTCTTTCCTCATGGCATAGCACCAAAGTCTGTGACATCCCTGCTTCAGTAATTTCACGGCTTTCATTGCCTTGATCAATTTCCCCGAGCTTCCCGGTCTCCATCCTCGGAATAAGTGTTCAGATCCGTCATCAGCAATGATGGAAATGACTCTCTCTCGGTAATTCGGCCATGACTCCATAACGGTTGAGCCAATCATCTCCGAGAATTAAATCGTCACCGCATATGTCAACTACAATAAGATTCGATGGCCAATCTCTTCCTTCTATAGATACTGGGAAATCCCTAGCTTCTAGTGTTCCCACAATTTTCTCTCCGCTCGGTAATCCCACAACATAAGGTTCACAATTATACAAGCACGAGATGTTCAAACGTTTAACACAGTTCAAAGATATAAAAGAATGCGTAGCTCCCGAATCGAACAAGACACTAACTGGTTGCAAAAGGATCTGAATCGTACCTGATGCAACAGCAGTGTTCTGGTCGTCAGATCTCCTCATTTCGTACAGGCGCGGAGGAACGGACCCAGCACTGGATGTCTCTCTCTTCCCAGCGTTCTGCTGCTGAAATCCACTCTGCTGTGTCTGGTTCACACTTATCTCCTTAGGAACTGGTGCTGGAGTGCGGGTACCAAAAGATCTAGCAGCGGCTCCAGAGAAGGCCGCACGGTGCCCTTCTTGCCTACAATCGTAACAAGTCACAGAAGATGTGGGGCAATCACGTCGAATATGCCCTGCTCGACCACAATTGTAGCATTTCTTTGATGCGTCCGAAACTGCTGATGCTGTCCGGGACTTCTTTCCGCCTCTAGAAGGATGTGGAGGTTTCCTAGCCGAATAAAAGGAAGACTGGCCCTTGCGGGCCCCACCACTCTTGTTTTACTCAAGGCCACGGTCACCTTACGCTTCTTTGCCTCTCTTGATTTCTCCACCGCCGCCTCTTTCATGTCGTAGGCGGCGCTTTGTCTTGATCTGTCGCAATGTAGTACACTCGAATCCGGACATGTCTTCTTTGAATCTCGGCTTCATCCGCATATCAAAATGAAAAATCTTTTACGCCTCCGTTCGACCAAGTGTCGCACAAGTCGGTGATGATTAAAAGTTTTAATTACATCTGTCACAGATGCCTCCGAACTCTGTGGTGAGAAAAACTCTCGGATCTTGGCCTCTCTAACTGGACGAGGACAATATTGTGCTTCCATCATTTGTTTGAATTCCGTCCAATCCGCATTACGATTCTCGGGTCGAATCGCCTCCCACCAATCAAAGGCCTCCCCAGTCAGAAAATACTGGGCAATGGAAACCTTCCGGTCCTCGGGACAGTTAAGACCCGCGAATATCTTCTCCAACTCCTTGAGCCAGTGATCCCAAGTAAGTGCCTCAGCAGATCCGTCAAATTTTGGCGGGTGCAATTTAACCACTTCCGCAAGCCATCTGTCTCCCCGGTTATCCTCGTGGTGCTGCTGTCCCATCGCTGTCTGCATGCGATCAACGACCTGGGCGAACTGGTTTATCTGCGCCACCACCTGTTGAAGCACTCCTGGCATGTTAGGATTTGCGTCATCATTCGCTGATCCTTGCTGCCCTCCAGAATGGGAATCGGTTCGACTAGCCGATATTTCTGGGGTAGTTGCGGAATCCTCATGTCTCATGTTACCACGTCCGCATCCCCGACCGCGTCCGCGTCCACGTCCTCCTCTCAACATACTGTAAACGTAATTTCTCAATATACAGAACAAAATTCTTGAAATAAAGTCCGTCAATACTCACAAAACAGTAATTAAGTAAAACGATAGTATAAGAGATTAAGAGACTTACAACCACGGTCCACATGACGACTTCGGCTGAACAGTGATGATACAAACGACCCGTAAATCAAATAATGTAAACAGGCCCAAATAAAACCCGACTGCCAAGATATCCATGAATCTTAGCTCCGATACCATATTCTGTAACACCCCGAGATATTCGGAATAATTACAGCGCCGTAAACCCTTTAAGTAAGGATTCACAAGGCTAATTAAAAAGAAAGTAAATTTAAGACATCAATACTGCGGAAATTCAAGTTTGTGAAAACGTACAGCTGGTTCCACGAGTAATTAATACAACCATATCGAATCAATATCAATAAGACACGCGTACTCGAGTACAGAAACCAAACCAAGAAAACAAATCTCCAATAACAATAAACATCACTGAACCCCTTCGTCGTCACGCTCGATCTTGTGTTTCCCTGCTCCTTAGCTACGAACATCAAAACAAATGTCCACCCCGAAGGTTAGCAAAACGATGCTAGTACAAGTATCATATTAAACAATTCGAATATGCATCAACAATACATAACAAGATACATCACACGGACTTCCGCTACCGGAATCCGACAATGCGAATCTACAAGATTCCATTACACAGCATGGGTATTCCAATGATCCAGCGCCCTCAGCATAGATCCCAAGATGATCCCATCGGACCAACACGAGGTGGAAATAACCCGTCCAATGATCCAGCGCCCTCAGCCTAGATCCCAAGATGATCCCGTCGGACCAACACGAGGTGGACATCCGATCCAGCGCCCTCAGCATAGATCGTACAACGTATACAAACACAACTCATGCATACACATATGCCAAATCATTATGTTCATCACATGAACATATAAACACTATATAACGAATATCATGACAAATCAACGAAGTAAATATCATGTTCAACAACATGCATAATCATACGCATACTCCAAAAATACCGATATTAACATATCACGATACTTGCCTCAAAGATGGCAAGAACGATAAACTTCAATGATCTCAACCCACTCGAAGGTCGCCTCCTTCGATCAACGTAGCAAGCTCGAACCTTAACAAAAGGAATGATATACAAATCATCTCAAGTCGAACCATGGCCTAACAATTCGGCCTACGGCCGAAAATCTCAAAATAAACAAGCTGCCTGGATTGCTTAGCGCGCGCTACGTACTCTACGTAACGTGCGCTAAGCTGGACTGTTAGCGTACGCTATCGTATAAGACTAGCGTGCGCTAGCCACGAACTGGCAGTCTGACTCGGATGTCTCATAACGTACGCTACGTACGTTTTGTGTGAAAACCGAACCTCGATAGTGCACGTTAACTCACACATGTTAGCGTGCGCTAATCTTGCATGGCAGAATACTGCAAACCGAAAACTGGGTTGAATGGTGAAGAACTCATGAATCCTAGGGTGATATTACAAGTTATCCTCGGGCATTTCATGCTAATAAGGTTTCTGGAAGATTTATGATTATGAAATACCAATATACGAATAGTTATATCAATATCATAATCCATTACGATCTTCAAGAAGTAATCTAAGTTCCGATCGTCTTACGTTCCAAAACACATGATTCCAACGTATACAACGTATCAACTGGGTAATATCCGATTACTTGATCATAAATCGATCTAAACATGCTTAGGAGTCCTTATAATAAGATGGTTCAAAGGTTCATTCGACATCTAGTACCGATACGTCAAAAGTATCCTTCTAACATGTGATGACCGATAAAAACGAAATACTTGCTATCCAAACATGATTCAAACTTCCTTAGGAACCTTACTAATCATTGGTGAAGAATCACCTACCTCAAAGTAGTGAAGAACACGGATGAAAATGAAGCAATCCAACACCGAAAGCTTGAACACCAATCTCCAATGATGTATGATCTTCAGTCTCGAACTAGGAGGTTGATACGAAGTGTTTAGGACGAATGGAGTTATGTTTCAAGTGCAGGAGTTCGGGTTATGGGGGAAGAAAGAACTGAAATCACGAATAGGATGTTGTCCTATTTATAATAAAAGGCTATTAGCGCGCGCTAGACCCTGTTCGTACCGTGCGCTAACGGCTCACAGTCTAAACTGTACTCGGCACTTAGCGTGCGCTACGCATATACCTGTAGCGTGCGCTAAGGCGTTGACTCGGCTTTTCCCGAAAGCCGTCCAGGTTCATTCGACAAGATCCGACAAGGGTCCCCCGGCCAGATCTCACCTACCGCGCGTCTCAATCAATTTGACCACGCATAGCGTGCGCTAATTACACTCTGTAGCGTGCGCTATGAAACCATGTTAGCGTACGCTACCCTTAGCCTGTAGCGTGCGCTACATGCACAGAATTTCAACCTTTAAATCACATACACGAAATTATATGCTCGACAACATCGGATTATGAAATACGGAGAATAGTACTCAGACAAAAGTACAATCATTACAATATAACAAGTTCCAATTACATAACAGAAATCTCGGGTATTACACACACGCCGTAAAACCAATTATAATTAAACGACACGTAGGCCAAACCAACCCAAATAAATAGAAACATCCAATCACATTAGTCAAATTATGGTCATGCCATACACCATAGAGATACCATAATTAATTATCGTATAATTAATTAAAACATACTATTAAAATAAATTATCACATAATTAATTAAACACACAACATGAATCTGCCTGACAATCAGACATAATAATAAATTCCCTATTAAAATCAACAAACATGGAAGCTAGCGAAGATGGCAGCGCTACGCCGCGCTACACATGACCGCGCGAGTTCGAAACCCACCACCAACAAAACAACATTTTCGCCTTAGTTATGTTGGAAATTTTTAAAACAGACTGAGGATTAAATAATACTCGGTGTGTAAATCTCAATACGTAGCCCAGATGGTGCATCGTGCGCAAGGCATTCAAAATGCTGCGGGACTGACTCCCGCATTAAGTGCTGATAATTTTTGCTGATTTCAGCGATCCGCAGGTCCTGGTCCGCAGTCCTTAATCAGACTCAGATCCGACCCGGCCCGCCGACCCGCCGGAAAACATATCTATTCCAGAACAGTTCTGGACAGAAAATAGCAAAAACAGTCCAGAAAATTAATTTTTAACGATCCGATTTAATCAAATTAAATCAGAAAATATTTATGAAATCTCTATTTTATAAAAATCAAGAACACAATTTATATAATCAAAGCATATAAATATATTCTACATAAACAATTAAATACTTGCAAGTTGTCTGTGATACCACTGTTGGGTTTTACGTGTACCTAATACAAATATGAGGATCTTCATGTAATAATTTAATTGATTTATAAAGAGTTCGTCGAATTGTCTTAATTCGAAGAACAGATCTGTAACCTGGACAAGAAGCTGATTACTATCATCTTCCTCTTCCGGTGATCCACACACGAACAACTGGTACAAGTTGGATTGCTATATCCTTACGAATTATGTTGATAAACAGTACAAGAAATAATTCCTTGCTAGAAAAATTTGTACTGTTGATCAAAATCAACTAAGGTAAGAGGACGAAGATAGCTGAAATGAGATTCCCAGACAGAAATAAAATCGGCGACTAGGGGAAAGGAAGAGATCGATTTTTGTTGTTTCTCTCTTAAAACAACTCCCTGTCCAAGACCCTTTATTTATAATAAGTAAACCCTAGAGTCAAACTCTAGTATTTACTTACTTGCCCCTCAACTTATTAAATATGACAATACATATAATATCTTATATTATATTAGTTATTATTTAATCCTCTATTAAATATAATATCTAATATTATATTTATCTTTCTCAGTTGATATAATTCGATAATATAATATATAATATCCTATTTTATATATTACTCATTATTTAATTTCTCTAATAAATATAATATCTAATATTATATCTATTAATTATTCTTGCTTGTCTTTAATTGTCGTATGTATGACCCAAAAGGCTTATATTACATTGGCAATTATTTAATACCTTATTAAATAATAAGTCATAAGAGGTATCTGGCGATACATTATGACTATCCAAATAATCTGAGTTTATAGTCCATTAAACCATTTAACGTGTCAAATCCCTTTGTCACTCGATACCATATTTGAACTAAGTCATGGATATTGTCATACTTATTATGTTCAAATGCTTTCTCGATCATAAGTAGACTGACTGAATCAAATGACTCTTCATTTGAGCATGGCCATGCATTCCTTTCAGTCCTACTTATCGAGGGGGCTATCAGATATTTCTCTCCCTAAAGAGAGGGACAAATCCCCATCTTGATTATTCATTACTGGCAAGGTTGTGGCTTATGCATCACCAAAGTTGAAAATCCACAAGATGAATTATCCGGCCCATGACCTTGAACTAGCAGCAATAGTGTTTGCTTTGAAGAAATGGAGACACTACCTGTATGGAGCTACATTCACCATCTTTACCGACCACAAGAGTCTCAAATATTTGTTCTCTCAGAAGGAGTTGAATCTAAGATAGAGACGGTGGATAGAGCTTCTTGAGGATTATAACCTCACCATTCAACATCATCCAGGCAAGGCCAATGTCGTAGCAGACGACTTAAGTAGGAAAGCGAGTGTGGCTAAACTCATGATAAGGGAATGGAATGCCCTCAGAGAAATAATCCAATGGAACCCAAGGCAGGCAAAGACAAACGTCTAATGTGCAAATTTGTCAATAAAGCCGAATTTACTTGAGGAAATCTGAGAAGCACAAACACAAGATGAGAAGTTGTGTAAACTCAAGTAAAAGGTCGCACAAGGCGAGAAATCTGAGTTTAGCATGTCAGCTAATGGAACACTAAAATTCAAAAACCTGAATATGTGTTCCCAACAATGACGAATTCAAGAAGAAAATTTTAGCAGAAGCTCACTACTCTCGGTATACAATACATCCAGGCAGTAATAAGATATATAAGGATCAGAAGAAACACTACTGGTGGGTGAATATGAAGAACTAGGTAGCAGAATTCGTAGCAAGGTGTTTAAATTGTCAAAGGGTGAAGGCTGAACACCAAAGACCATCAGGATTGCTACAACCGCTCAAGATTCCCGAATGGAAATGGGAACTAATCACGATGGCCTTAGTGATGGATCTACCAACAACCAGTGGAGGATATAACACAATCTGGGTAGTCGTGGATAGACTTACAAAGTCAGCTCACTTCCTACCCATAAGAAAGAATGATAGTCTGCAGAAGCTAGCAAGTACATATATCCGAGAATTCGTTAGATTACATGGAGTACCTGTAGATATTGTGTCATACCGTGACCCCATATTTGTCTACAGATTCTGGAAGAGCCTTCATCAAGAACTTGGGATGGCATTAAGTTTCAGTAGTGCAGCACACCCTCATATGGACGGACAATCCGAGCGAATGATACAAGTCCTTGAGGATATGTTACGGGCATGATTTTCAAAGGAGTTGGAGTCACCACCTACCCTTAGCTGAGTTTTCTTACAACAACAGCTACCAGGCAACTATCGGAATGGCTCCATATGAAGCATTATACGAAAGAAAGTGCCGATCACCAATACATTAGGAGATTGACGACCGATGAACACCAAAGGGTAAGCAGAACCGAAACCCGATAATGAGAGTTGATCTAGTAGAAGATGCCATGGATAGGGTTCGAATCATTCGTGATCGAATTCGCACTGCTCAGAGCCGACGGAAGAGTTATGAATACTAGAGGAGAAGAGATTTAGAATTCGACACGGGAGACAAAGTATTCCTTCGTTTATCACCACGTAACGGTTTGATCAACTCGAAGAAGGGAGTGAAGCTTAGCCCTAGATATGTCGGACCTTTCACAATCTAGAACGAATTTGAAAATTAGCATATCATCTCCATATACCAACCGATCTTGCCGGAATGCACAACGTATTTCATGTTTCAAGATTAAAGAAATATCATTCAGATCCTGAACATGTCACCACGCATGAAATACCACCAATCAAACAAGATTTAACTTATATCGAGAAGTCGATTAGGATCGTGGATCAACAAGTACGCGAACTAAGAGACAAGAAGATACCGTTGGTCAAAGTCGTCTGGACAAATCACAATAGAGAGGAAGACACTACATGGGAATCTGAAGAAGAAATAAAGAAATCAAATCCCGAGTTGTTTGAGAAGGAATTTGGGGACCAAATTCTTCTAAGGAGGGGAGGATGTAGAACCCCCTAAATTTGATAGCTCAGTACATGTACGGTTTATTATATCGTGATGTAGTTTTAATAAAATTCGTTATAATATGATATAACTACATCTAGTTTCATTTTATTTTACTTGATTATTTCATAAATAATAAATTAATTGAAAGTTAAAGTAGAATATTGATTCACCTAATTGGGCTATGTGTACCAACATTTACTAATATAAACTCACTAATGGACTCCAACCCAACTTAATAAAATCATAAGACTTGAAGATGCAATTTAAAGCCCAACCTAACTAATTAAATCATTTACAATTATAATTATACTCTTAAATTAACAAAAAAAATACACACACAAACACATGTTGGACGACCACATGGGGAGGGGAGGAGTGTGTCTCTAGACTCTTCATTGCATGCAAGACAACTTGACACATGTAACAAGACCTCTACCATTATTCATCCCTTTTCTCATACCTTGATCACCAAAATAAATTAAAAAAAAAAGGACATAAATATAGGCATATATACGTGAGAGAGTGAGGGAGATATGAGGGAGGTGTCAACTTCATAGTGCACCTTAGGACCCATCCATAAATCTCCACCCTTATTCACTTCATTTTTTTTTACTTGGTCAAAACAACCTGCATATTTAGAAGGGGGGAGATAGGGACGAGAGGAAGCAAGGAGGGAGAGAAGAAATTCTCAAGTTTTGCACATAAACTCCAAGAACTAAGATGGGTAAAAATTGTTTCTTTCTTTCTCTTATTCAAAATTTATACAAGTTAAAAATATGGTGCATGCAAGTATTAAACTCTAGATATCTATACTTGATTAACGTTCATTACCATGCATGTAATGGTCTTGAAATTTGTTGAATTTTAGTTTGTCATATTTTGATTATATGTGCAAATTAATTCACTTATGGAAAATTTGGTTGAATATGACAAATCTGATCTTTGGGGATCAAAATCCCAAAAATATATGAGTATATATATTGGACTATGGTGAGAGGATAATTAGTCACCAGAATATTTGATAATTCGAACCTAAGTTCGAAGGATAAACGAAATTAGTTTAAATAAGATAGATTTGGGGTAAAATTGTTAAAATCCATAATTCTGGTCTTATGTCCTGAAAGTAAGTCTGAAAATATCAAAAATAAGTTCTCTATAAAATTTCACCTAAATCGGAATCTACTAAAATAGAAAATTGGGGCAAAAATGTAAATTTCAAGAATTCGGGGCCAAAACTCTAATTTACAGAACCTTAATTTTCCAAAAATAAAATTTCTAGAAAATTTGAACTCTCTGTACTCATAATAACATAAAGAGTCTACCCCGAAAATTTGAGGTCAATCCGACAATAAACGAAAAAGATATGACCCGAATACTGTCGATTAGGACAAAACAAAGGGGTGAAATCATAAATTATAAAAGAATAAAAATTAAAACTGAACGTAATCAAAAATTACAAGTTGTAAGGTTCAAATCACAACTGGATTCATAATTTTCGAAGTTTAAATGAATCCGAACGAATTAATCAAAATTATAGACAAAACTAAATAAAAATAATAATAATAGTACTTTAATTTCAAAAGGGCAGAATTGTAATTTATGGAAGGAAAAACCCCCATTCAACTTCTGATCTCAGAACCTTATATTATAACGGACTTTTCGCAATAAAGTTCATAATTTTCGGACGTATAATCAATCCGTACCGAATTATTCAAATTTATAATATTTTAGTAAAAATAATGATAATACTTAAAAGATGGAAGGGCAGAATTGTGATTTCCGAAAGGTAAAACTTTCACGCAACTTCTGACCTTCAATCCTCATATCATAACGGACTTTTTGCAATAAAGTTCGTAATTTTCGTACGTATAATTATTCCGTACCGAATTATTCAAATTTATAATATTTTAGTAAAAATAATAATAGTACTTAAAAGACGGAAGGGTAGAATTGTAATTTCCGAAAGGTAAAACTTTCATGCAACTTCTGACCTGCAATCCTCAGATCATAACGGACTTGTCGCAATAAAGTTCGCAATTTTCAGACGTATAATCAATCCGTACTGAATTATTCAAATTTATAATATTTTAGTAAAAATAATGATAGTACTTAAAAGATGGAAGGGCAGAATTGTGATTCCCGAAAGGTAAAACTTTCATGAAATTTCTGACCTTCAATCCTCATATCATAACGGACTTTTCGCAATAAAGTTCGTAATTTTCGGACGTATAATCAATCCGTACCGAACTATTCAAGTTTATGAGTTTATTATAAGATTATGCTAAGACTCGCACGATAGCAATCTAATCATCAACCGGTTAAACTAATTCCTCTAGTTTATCCAAGTCCATTTATTATCAAATAATCATATTGATATCTTATAATATCCATAATCGTTGTTAATCACGACAATAATTGTTATTCAATTAAAATCGGGAGTAAGTGCTGTGCGTAGCTAAGTGCTACGACCTTCGGGCGGAAGCCACCGCTAGAGTCCGTACGAGTACCTCTAGAGTCCCTTTTTCTATTTATATGCATGAGGGCGGTTAGTCTAAGTCATGAATCGAGCAGCGTGGCTGCGGTTCTAGGCAAAGGTACCGTCGTATCCTATTCCCTTGAAGCCGAAGGACGGAGTGATCCTAAGGTGACTGGGTCGTAGAATTCGGGTATAGTCGTGATTATGATATGATTCGGGCATAGACCCAAGCTAAGGACATATCGAGCCCAGATAAGAGATAAGACAGCACGTCACCAAGCGTGAGAGCGATAAAGCTCAAAGGCCAATGTTATAGTAATGGTTTGACAAACGCCCAAGGCTACGGTTATCAAACAAAAAGTCATGGCGATAGTCAAAGGCCAAACACTGATAACGGTCTAAGACGTTATAAGGAGGCTAAGGGATTAGTCATGTAGACGACCTCCCAAAGCTAAATACTCATTGGGCGCTCGACGCCGTGCATTCTTCATACTCAACCGCAATCTACGGAGATTGACTATACATTCATGTCATAATTCATAATATTCTTCTTGAAAACTTGCACCAATTTTTAAACAATACTATTTTTCAAAAGTGGGAGAAACATAATGTTTATTAAATAATAAACTCATTAAATACCCAAACCCAATTCACTGTGAATCCATTATTCTCACCCCATTTTGAATTGTTTTCTAAAACCCCACTAGATGAAGAGAACCCAGAAGAAGAAGGGACAGTTGCTGACGACCTCTGAAGACCGTCCTCAAAGTATTGCCAAGACATAAGAATTAGGATGCTGCTTTAACGCTTCTTTTATTCTTGTGTCAAAATATATTTTGGTTTCCGATGTACTCTTTTGCATTTGATGTAATAATTCCGTTGTACCCTTGATTCTTTTCTATGGAATAACCAGTCTTAGTTCACCGGACTGAGGTCTGGTATATGAATGCTTTATTGGAATATATTATCACAAATATTATTTATTACGTTAATTGTCGCGTTCTCGTCAAACCCCAGTGTAGTGGCGTGACAAAACGGCATAATCCGATTTGTTCTAACATCTAAACAATCACCTAATTCAAAATCTTATATCATCATATTCTTCAACATACGATTCATATAACCTCAGGAATCACAACAACAAACACCATGTCCATGCTTATAATCGAAATCAAGAGCACCATGATTCCATAATCATGTTCATAGAAAAATCCAGGATATATATATATATATATATATATATACATATATATATATGCACACATATCAACATGTCATTATCTTCCTTAACTCAACCATATGAAACTTCAAGAATCACAATAACACCAAGAACCATATCAATACATCAAGCATCCATCATCATATGAAGCAATCATCATCAGCAACATCTTAACTTGACAATAAATACAAGGTTAGCCACATACCTCTTGAAGAAGAACCACAATGATCAAACACTTCAAAAAACATCAAGAACTCCAAGCTTCAAGCTTCTAATCAAATCATCAAGGTCTTAACCAATGTATAAGGGTCTGAAATAGGATTAGGAGTGAAGAGGGATGAAGTTTGGGAGGAAAAGTCTGTTTTCTCTCGTGAAGAAATGAAGGACCAACCCTTGTTATATAATATGCACAGCTCGTTACGTACATTAACATCCATAATTAACATACGTAACACCTCCTAACGTACGCTACACGTCCTTCATAGTGTACGTAATCAGCATCCAGAGCTCACTGCCTCATTACATATCATGCATTACGTACGTAATGTTCATGCTGTAGCGTACATAATGTAGTTGTTGACTTGCTACAATACCATACTTGTTTACGTACATAATGGGTTGTCCTTAACGTACGTAAAGCTCGATGTTGACTCACCTGTCCACATCCGTGCCGAAAGCTTCCGACACTGGGCCCACTAGTCGATCACAGCTCGGACCTGTCCGATTCTCCTCATAACGTACGTTATATTTCCTACCTAACATACGTTAAGCTCGCATCGTTATGTACGTAAGCTCCTATGCTTAGCGTACGCTACGCTTATACCTTTACGTACGTAAGATCCTATGCTTAACGTACATAATGGCTTTTATACTTAGCCATTTTTGCTCCTGTCTGTCGTCTCGTGTGGGTCTGTCCAGTATTACGTTTTCCAACCAATACCCATAAGATTCATCCGTACCATACGCATACTCATCTGATGATTGTCAATCAAACTTATACTAGTATATTAATCACTTGAGTCTCCACTCTACGTGATTGGACCAGGGACATTTAAATAATCTTATTATCCGTGAATAACCATTATTCAATTATTATAATATTAAAACATGCACACATTATAATAATCAACGAGAAATAAATGATATCAAATAACTTTATTTAAATGTGACAATTACAAATCTAGGTACATCGAATGTCCTAGGGCACTATTCCCAATAGGACTACGATTGCACAATTCACTATCATCCAGGGAAAGCGAACATGGTTGCAGATGCTCTAAATCGTAAGGTCGGAGGATAATCGAATTGTATATTGACTAAGGAAGGCAAATTAGTCAGAGAATTTTCAAAGATGAACCTAGAGATGGCTACACCGTTAAAGCCGGTGGAAGCAATTTTAATGACACTTACACTACAACCGACCTTGAGAGAGAAGATCAAGGAAGCTCATAAAGTCAGATCATTTCATTCCAGTGAAGATGAACTTCAGGATGTAACAGTATGCACAGTTGTATATTAAAGAGATCGTAAGGTTGCATGGAGTACCAGTGTCTATCATCTCAGACAGAGATAATCGTTTCACATCATGTTTTTGGGAAAGTTTGCAAGAAGCATTGGGAACTAAATTAAATTTTAGTACAACCTATCACCCACAAACTGACGGCCAATCAGAAATGACAATACACATACTTGAAGACATGTTAAGAGCTTATGTGTTAGAGAAGGGAAACAGTCGGGAACAGTTACTACCCTTGGTAGAATTTGCATACAATAATAGTTTTCAGGCAACAATCGGAATGGCCACTTACGAGGCACTTTATGGGAGAAAGTGTAGATAGACAGTTTATTGAGATGAAGTAGGTGAAAGGAAGATTTTGGGTCCCGATATGATCGAGGAGATCGTGGGCGTAGTCGAGAAGATCCATGAAAGGTTTAAGATAGCTAAAGATCACCAGAAGTCTTATGCCGACAAGCGAAGGAAGGATCTTGAGTTTAATGTTGGAGAAAAGGTCTTCTTAAAGGTAGCCTCGACTAAAGGAGTTATTCGGTTCGGATCGAGGAAAAAGTTGAGACCAAGATACGTCAGACCATTTGAGATCCTCAACTGAATTGGAGATTTGGCATATCTTTTGGTATTGCCACCAGAATTCTCAGCAGTACGCAATATTTTTCACGTCTCGCAGTTGAGAAAGTACGTTCACGATCCTAGCCACGTTATCAACTATTCAACGGTGGAAGTGAACAAGAATCTCACTTATGTCGAACAACCAATTGTGATACTCGACCAGAAGGCTATTCCTTTGAGAAATAAAGATAGAGTGCTCATCAAGGTTCAGTGGCGGAATCACAACAAGGATGAAACTACTTGGGAGCGTGAAGAGGAACTTCGAGCTCGATACCTCGATTTTCTTATTCACGATACATACACTATTTTCGAGGACGAAAATTTTTCCAACAGGGGTAGGATGTAATACCCGCTAATGTAGAAGAAATTTCTAAATTTATTTATTATATATTTTTATTATTATGAATATTAAATAATAAATGAATTTTTATTTCCAGCTAGGCCTATAATTATTTAGATCCCAAATATTATAAGTCCAAGCCCATTTCAAACATCATTCATACATTTAGTATAAGTTCATTTAGTCCAAATTGATCAACAAGCCCCATTCATGCATTTTATGTATATATACATATATTATTTTACCTTAGGCCCAAGTCAACTAATAAGTAATAACAGTGAAAGTCCAACTCCTATCATATTGTCCAAGCTCAATTCCGAAAATAATATTCAAAGCCCAACCCTATACACAAACACTTGCATGTTTTTTTTTTTTTTTTTTTTGAAAACTCTCATCTCCACTTTCTGATCGTGGGAGATAGGGTGGTTAGAGATATCTCCACTAATGGAGTTGAGTGGGGAGTTACACATCCTGGGGATAATCGCTTAACAATTCTACTCATATAAAAACTAAAATCTAGAGAAAAAAAATAAAAGGAAAGGAGAACACTTCAGAAAAATTCTCACAAGAAATCACACAGCAAAAATCGAACCGAGCATAACACATATTTCATAATATCACACCTAAGAGTTCTACACCAAGAGCATAAATCCATTCGATTACACATCATCTCAATTTATATAGCAAAATTCATTTTATCACTTTCCTTAGTCGAAGCCTTCACCCGAGAAGTTCTTCTGTCTCCGTCTGTATCAGTTTTATCTCCATCCCGGACACCAGAAATTACACACATATACACAAAAAAACAATTTCAGATTATCTAAAACACTCAACTCAGAAACCCACTCTCTTTCAAATCAGAATCGAAAATCGATACAAAGCAAACTTGAGAAGCCTTCTTTGGACGCAGCCACATCTAGACCCCATCCCCATCGCCACCAAACTCTCATTTTCAGACTCGAACCACCATGAAACACTTGTTCATCCGTCGCCTCTGCTGCCTCTAAACCGTGGATCCTTCCTTCTGTCGGGGGTTCGAAAAGAGGCGGTGTAAGTCCGACCCAGATCCTAGAATCATGGTGTGCGTACGCTGCTGCTCCAACCCATGGCAGAGAATCACCGACATTCCATCCGCCAGCCTCGTATAATTCTGGAGGAATGGCGAGAGAATGAAACAAGGAAGATGGTAGTCGGGCTTTTATCAAAGGCCGATACTCAATTTTATCTGTTGGCCCGATTTAAGCCCAACCACTTGCCTAATTCCAACTTTAGTAAAATAAGCCCATTGATCCAGCCCTATATCTAATGGCCCGATATGTTCTTACTTCATTCAAACAATTATTTTCAATTCCAATTATTTTTACAACTATATTATATATATATATATATGAAATACATATTCCCTTATTGTAGGATACAGTAATCAAGAGTTCGAGGATAGGATTTTTCAGATAAGCATTCAAGAATTTGCATTCACGTCATCCCAATGTCAGGTGGGAATTTTTACTTGTCGATTTTAATTGCTTTATTTGGACTGTATAGGTAATACGTTTTATTTATGATTAATATGCAGTCACATATTTTTCATACCAAGTATCAGTATATGTTTACATGCAGTCACATGTTTACATGCTCAAGTTATATGTTGATATAACAAATATTCATGCTATGCCTCCATTATGTATTGTGATTATTATTGACTTGTGATGTTTCCACGTGCAATAGAAAGCTTATCCCATTATTTATGTAAAATTTTCAGGTTAATTCAGAATGCCGACTTATGATATATTTAATATTATTTTTTTAATTCCGCTCAAGTTTAATATGAAACACTTAACTTTGTTTTTGATAAATATTTTCCACTGCTCTATTTTTATGGTTATATTGGGGATTTAAAACCACTTTATTTTCGCGAATGTTTTTCTTTAGAAAACATTAGTTTCCGTAACGGCTTGAAACTTCTACAAGTTTCTTATTATTAAAAATATTCATAAATTACCTTAGAAAAATTAGGCCGTTACATCAAGAATGTACACTTGAACCAGATGAGGATTCTACACCTGATGAGTAAAAGCATACCGCAATGCAAAAATCTGATGAGATGGTTCGTTGTTACATTTTGGCTTCTTTAGCAACTGTATTGCGGTATCAGCATTAGGAGATGGGCAGGACCGCGGAAATAATTTTGAATCTCGGCGACATGTTCAGGAATGAAAACCGAGCGGCCAGGCAAAATGCTATGAGGGCCTTGATGATGACCCAGATGGCTGAAGGGACCCCAGTAAGGGATCATAGTCTTAATATGGTTTCTCATCTAAACGAACTTGATATCTTAGGGCTACTATCAGTGTCGAAATGCAGGTCTATATCAACCTCGACAATTTACCCAGAAGCTTTGAGCAATTCCGCCTAAACTACAATATGAATCATATGGAATATACTTTGGCGGAATTGTTGATAGAGCTTCAAGCTGCTGAAGGACTCTTCAGGCAAGGGTATCAAGTTCTTGCGGTAGGTGGTCCTTCGACTTGTAAACCCACGTGGGGGAAGAAGAAATAGGTGGGCTAGAAGCAAGTGTTACGCCTCGAGATGAAAATCAAGGCGCCTCAGCCTGAGACGAACAAGAAGCCAAATGGCTAGTGCTACAAGTGTGGTTACAAAGGACATTTAATGCGAATTGCTCTGTTCTTAAAAATGTATTTCTCGTCCACTAGTAATCAAAACATGTTTGGCTGGTTGTTCTACCACTTCGTGGATGGTAGATTGAGACTCTAACGATCTGTTTTATCTCGCATGGTTTTCAGGTAACTATGCAGCTCGTTGCGTGTAAGACCACTCTCAACTGGGGTGATTACTCCAAGCTTATGGATGTAGCAGTGAGAGTCGTGCGGTTGAAAATCAGTGATAAGATTTTAGTTCTTAATAACGTGTTATTTGTACCTGATTTTAGAATAAATTAAATTTTGATTTCTAAATTACATTGTGATGATTATTCAATTTCCTTTGATGATGCTATTAGAAGAAACAATGAGTATATTTGCAAGGAATCTATACTGATGGACTGTATATCAGTAATATTGCACAAGCTCATACAAATAAAAATAAAACTCTTAACTCTTTGTTTAATCCTAAAAATAGAAAAGAACCTTGAAGCATAAACCATTTATGTCATGTAAACATTAGAAGGACTCAAAGATTGGTAGATGATGGCCCATTGGATGAACTCCAGGTTGAGTCATTTCTATATGTGAATCTTTCTGTAAGGTAAAATATGCCCTAAAATTATTCCTTGTTTTACCATAAAATGGCATTTTTTCCAATTAAGTACGAGATTAGTTTCTACACAACGTTTTAAGATAAGTGTGAGATTTTCTAGGCATATATCAAATGAATCCCCATACACACTAAAATCATCCATGAATATTTCAGTGATATTGCCTACGTACTCAGTAAAAATGCTTACCATACACCTTTGGAAGGTAGCGGGCGCGTTGCATAGTCCGAAGGGCATCTGTCGATAGGCGAATGTGCCGAAGGGGCAAGTGAATGTCGTATTTTCTTGGTCTTCGGGTGCGATTGCAATTTGAAAGTAACCCGAAAACCCATCCAAGAAACAATAGTACGTGTCCCCGGCAAAGGCGCCAAAATTTTGACCGCGCTGTCGTGACACGTCAAAATTAGTTATTTTTATTTTCCTCGGCTTACTTATACTAACTAGTAGTATCGGCAAGTAAGGGTCGATCCCACGGAGAACGGTAAATCAATTATACTATTTAAGGATTAAGTACTTTGTGCAATAAAACAAAATGAAAAAGGAAGGGTTGTTTCTGATCTTAACTAAAATAGATTGCGTAAAATAAATTAAATTAAAATAAACAAAGGAAATAAAATTCAAAAATATCAATTGAGGAATAATCTAGTCCTTAGCTCCGTTATCCACCGTTTCGAATTTATTTAACTTTCAATGCAGCGCTTATCTCTTCTCTAATCTCATGAACTCCTATTCCGAAGCCAACAACAAGCTCTGTTGACCCCAATTATTTCTTAAGTTTATTCAGTTAAAATAAGCTCTTTAATCGAACCTATCTATGCGGTGGATTCAAAGCAAGCTCTTCAAATCTCGCTCGCTAGATGCATTAAAAACCAAAATAATGGAATAGGCAAGATATTAAGTTCATAAGCTCGACTTAAGGGATCTCGATTTTGTGTTACTCAGTTGGGAAAAATCAATTGTTTGCTACATGTGAAATTAAAATTGCAACAATTACGGATTACAACTTAATTTCTAACATGAGACATAAAACTTCTAATCTAGTTGGCCAAACCAAATCAAGAAATTATAGGGCATAATAGTGAATTCAATAACACAAAAGTAATTCAAGAGAATTCGAGTTGAGAATACGCTGCGGAGTTAAAACATGAATAATTCGAATATGGTTTCAAACTTCACTGAGAACTAGAATAGAAAATTAGCCGAACATGTTGGCTTTAGAAAATAGCAAATTAGTAATAGACATAAGAAGAAAGAAATTCAAATGGTGTAGTCTTCTTCTTTGCACGTCGGAATCGGCTCGATTGCTCTGGCGAGAATTCGGTTCGGTCGTCCTCTTTTGCTTCTTCTGCTCCAGCCGTAAAAATTGGGTGATCAAAGATGATAATGGTTTCAGCTCCCTTCTCCTTTTATAATAATTCTTTATCTCTTAGTTTTCTTCTTTAATTGGATCTCCTTCCTTCTTATCCTTCTTGAGTTTTAATTCCTTTGGAGTCTTTCTTTCCAATTCTATTCCAATTCCTTTTCCCAGCCTAGGGACCGATTTATTGCCTTGTGGAACTGATTGGCCGGTTTTTGAAAGGTTTCTTGGGCCCCAAGTAAGATTATTTTCGGAACAGGACTGACACTGGGTCACCGAACTGACACTGGGTCACCCAGTGTAGCAAGGCATTTTTTCATTTAAGCCAAAATCACCTTGGCTTGGTCTGATTGATGGTCCAAATTATTCCTTAAGCTTAAAAACTCTATCAAACACCTAAATTAAACAACAAATTGCCAAGTGAAGTAAATTGCATCCAAAATATAAATAGATAGAAAATAACCAAGTGTGCCATTATAAAATTCATTAAAACCTTATAATTAACAATGATTTTAGCACACTATTTTCGTCCTATCAATGTATAATCATCCTTATGCTTCTATTAAGTAATAATCTAATTATCCATGTCATAATGTCCTCAATTTCACCTTTCTATGTGATTATTAATTATCTTGATATGATAATAACTTCAAGGATTCTCTTTTTTTTTTTCTCTTAAGAACATGAATAAGACTGTAAGAACTTCTAAGGATAATCATCAAGCCCATAATCATCATCAACCACCATCTTCTCATATCATCTGCGATATCCGAGATTTTTATGTTTGTATAATTTACGGTTTTGAACCTTGTGTCTGGATTCTGTTGTCGTATTTTAGAACTTGCGAGTTCTGTGGTTCTTTGATGATTGGCCTGTTGTCTAAACTTATCGTAATTATGGTTTCCATCATGTATTAGTTTCATGATATCGTTGTATAATTCTCCTAGTAAGTGATGTTGAGCCTTATCCTTTTTGTTTAACTCATGATTTTATTCGAATAACCCTTTTTCATTCATTTGTTGCGCTTTATTTTGGCTTCGACTGGCGTCGTAAACCCAACACGTGTCAATGTCGAGAGTTATCATGATGATATTGATCATATTTTCATCATTATGATACTTTTAGGTTATTCATTCTACACTAAGAATTCACTTCAACGTCTCAATGAACTATTCGTCGTTTCTCAACATTTGATGATCGTTCTAGGCTCGCCAATCGAACTGTGATTGGATCATTTGATGTTTTTGAGGTTTACAGTTCTTTTTTCAAGTATTATATCATTGGACCATTCAAAATATAAATATAGTACCAAAAGGGTGTTAACAGAAATAAGAGTGGACACTTCTGAAAATCGCTGTGTGCAAGGACCGATGTTGATCACTCACCATAAACTCAAGAAATTTCCAAAAATTCTAAAACTTTACAGTATTGTGTATTGTTGAGTAAATTTCTAATGGTTTAAACGGAAAGAAAATCAGAATTAAGATGAATAAGTTATTACAGAAATATGACAAGGGTATCAGTCTTCCGCAATGCGAAATTACCTTTGTGCCACTAACCGGCATTTAATTCATGTTTGCTGGGCCATCTTCAAGGCATTTCAGCCTTGAAGAGCAGAGGGTTTGGCCCCCACCTAGAGATCATGCTTCTTGCGACATGGATGGTAATACTTCATCCCATAATACAATTTTATTCTTCCTCGCATGGCAGGAATAACAACAACAACAAAAACAATCAGAAAAACTATGAAAAAGGCAATAATAATGACCACTGTGGGAACCACCTTGGTGGCACTGGTGGTAGGTCACGACCAGCCGGTGGTGGTACTGGCCAACAGTGGCAGCCACAACCAGTATACGTCCCTTATTCATACTCTCCCTATGGGCAGTGGCAACCTCAACGGGCCATACCTCTGTGCCCCTATCCCACGGCTAAGTGGCAGCAGCAACCACGGACCGCAGCACGTAGGCCCGGCATTCTAGGGTAACGTCCACGACAAGCATACACAGCCTCTGGACCATCATCCACATATACATACACACTGACTGACATTAAGGCAGACATGCACACTCTTACTCTCAATCCACCGAATGGAAATTGGTACATGGACACCGGTGCCACATCTCATATAACCTCGGACAAAGGTACTCTCTCTTCCTATTTTAATTCGAGAAATAATAGTCATCACATTATTGTTGATAATGGGCATCTAATTCCAATTATGGTTACGGAAATGCTACTTTTTTCCATCCACATCTTCCCTAAACCTCACCAAAGACTTACATGCACCCAAACTCATTAAAAACCTTATTTATGTCCGCAAATTTACCACCGACAATTTGGTTTATGTAGAGTTTGACCCTTTTGGTCTTTGTGTGAAGGATTTAGGATGGGGACACCTAATGAGATGTGATAGCACCGGAGACCTATACCCTCTCTCCAACATTTAGGCCACTCCTTCAAAATATCACTCGGCCTTCAACGCCATGACTTTCGGTCTTTGGCATAATCGTCTAGGTAATCCGAGGACTCGTGCTTTAGATTCTCTTAGTTTAAACAATTTGATTGAATGTAATAATGAAAACCAATCTTTTTGCTCATCTTGTTTTTTGGAGAAACATATCAAGGTACTTTTTATGATTCAAAGACGTTTAGTGATTTTTCTTATGATATTATACATAGTGATTTATGGACATTCCTTTCAGCAAGCCATAATGGGCATCGTTACTATGTCTTATTTCTTGATGATTTTAGCAAATTTCTCTGGATTTTCCTATCTCAAAGAAATCTCAAGTATACTTTCTATTCATTACATTTCACCCATTTGTCAAAACTCAATTTGAAAGGCCCATTCAGAATTTACAATGTGACAATGGCAAAGAGTTTGATAATGGCCCACTTCAAGTGTTTGCAAAACCAAGTGGAATGCAATTCTGCTTCTCTTATCCTTACACCTCTTCGCAAAATAGAAAAGCCGAGCGTGATATTCATTCAATAAACAACATCGTACGCACCTTACTTGCCCCATGCCTCAATGCCACCATCCTTTTGGCATCATGCACTAGCTATGGCTACTTATCTCTTGAATATTATCCCCATCACAGTTTTACATTCTTGATCACAAACTCAAATTCTCTATTGAAAAGATCCCACCTTCTCGCATCTTAAGGTTCTTGGGTGCCTTTGATTCCCTATATTCCCATCCTCTACGATCCACAAATTACAAGAAAGGCCTACCCCTTGTGTTTTCCTTGGCTACCCCCCTGATCATAGAGGTTATAAGTGCTACGATATTTCAAGCTGAAAAATTTTGTGGCTTGACATGTCTTATTGATGAATCGTTTTCCATTTGCAAAAATTCATAATCCTACTCCTCATTGTTATGATTTTATGGATTTAAATGCATGCATGGATCCAAAGCCCTTTCTGATCCATCAAATGCACCAACAAGTTTTCGGTGGGCTGTGCGGATCAGCCCAATCGAGAGCCCACCTCACTTACTTCTCCAACGTCTCACCTTAGCTACTCCCCTAACCCGAACAACACTGGACCATTTTCTTCCCATGCCCAATTGGCCACCCCAGGCCTTAGATCTCCCCTGCCTACTCCACACTCCACCAGGCCTAGCCTGAATAATCCCATACTCCACCGTATGACTACACGGGCTCGTAATGGTATTTTTAGACCAAATCAGAAGTACTCCTCCAATAAATACTCAGACCACCATATTCATCTCTCCCATTCCAAAAAATCCTGTTGGTGCTCTCCATGACTCAAATTGGAATGATGAACTGCAAGATGAATTTAATGCTCTAATTCAAAATAAGACTTTGGAAGTAGTACCTCGCCCTGTTGATGTTAATATTATTCGGTCTATGTGGATTTTTCGTCATAAAAAGAAATTTGATGGGTTTTTTGAGAGGCATAAGACCCGACTTGTAGGTGATGGCAGATCTCAGCAAAAAGGGGTTGATTGTGAAGAAACTTTCAGTCCGATAGTCAAACCGGCTTCCATCCATGCAGTTTTGAGCATTGCTTTGTCTATTCTTTGCCCATTCATCAACTTGATGTCAAGAATGCATTCCTACATGGGAATCTCAATGAAACTGTTTATATGCATCAACCAATGGGGTTTAGGGATCTTAGTTTTCCAGGTCATGTCTGCTTATTGAAGAAATCATTGTATGGTCTCAAACAGGTCCCTCGAGCTTGGTACCGGTGATTTGATGATTTTATGGCTACTCTTGATTCTCTCGCAGCAAATTTGATCACTCTCTTTTCATCTACCGTTGAGGTACTTACATTGCCTATCTATTACTATATGTTGATGACATTATTCTTACGGCCATTTCTGATGTTCTTCTTAAGTCTATTATGACACTATTGGGTTCTGAAATTGCCATGAAAGATCTCGGCCCTCTCAGTTATTTCTAGGCATTGCCGTCACTCGCAATACACAAGGCTTATTCTTATCTAAGAGACAATACACCAAATAATATATGAATATTCCAAAATTGCTATCAATTAATCACAAAATTAATTAAATTGAACGGACCCGATGCTAATTGTTGGAAATAAAACACAGCGAAAGCGACAGGTTTTCATTTACTAAAATTGGCCCTCATGAACTGGATCTATTTAGCCTCGTTAAATAATTAATTAACATATTAATAAGCAATTTAAACAAACAAGATTAATCTATGCATCTAACTATGATAATTTATAGTATTCTTATCTAGATTTGAGAGATCTCAGAACACATTACCTTTGAAGCAAAGCCTTCGAATTCTACTCGATCTCCTTTGTATTTCTACCTTTATATCTTCTAGAGTAGGATCCCGCTTATATCCGGATGTCGTGTGGCCAACAATTTACCGGACTTGCTTGGGCTGCAACTTAGGATCGGCCGAAACTTCTTTCTTGAGAGTCACTCGATTTTTGTTTATTTTCTAGTATTATGTAAACACACTTGGAAAATCGATGTGTTATCTAAATTGTGGAATCAAAGACACAAGTCAAAATCCACAATTAAACACAAAACAAAAAAAAATCGAACTTACAAGTTGGAATAATGTTGAATCGTCCGATCCCTTAATGTCCTATTTATAGGTGTTATGGACTACTCTAGGGATCTTAAGGAGGATTAGGGAATGACTTCTAATAGGCCTCAAATTTTCATATGAAAATGTCTACTAGAGAGTTAATATTGCACTTCCTACCCAAATCCCAATTTACAAAATATGGCTCTTTATTTAAATATATTATTTCTCGTGTTTAAGATATCGAATGTCCATTAATTAATTTAAGCTACTGACAACTTTAATTAATTAATATCTTATCCAAGAGTAGTACCACTCGAACTTTATTATTATATTGGAATTAAATCCACTGCAGGGTTTAATATAATAATCATTATCGAGCTCCTCAAGAGGACATCATCAACCCGCATGAGTCGGGACACGATTTCTATTAATAATAATAACTGTCATATAAATAATATTATTGCCCAAGATACGAGGCTTATTGAGTCGATCATTTGACTCTCACCCATGGTAAATCAAAGCAAAAAGTATTATAAATACACAATTAAATATTATATACTTAGAATTAAGAAATAATAATTATCCGCGATTTACGTTCTTCTTACAGTCAGTACATAAGACACTATTTCACCTCGATCCAGTTCAACGTATGCATATACGCTAATGTATGCTAATAGTCAAGACCAACTAATCTCAAGCATACACTACAACCTTTCACATTATTTATCTAAATATAGGTTGTGAACTATTATATTATTTTATAAGGCACCAATAATGTGATCTTCCGTGTGACACCGACACACCACATTATCTACAATATAAAATAAATAGACATTTCATTTGCATAAACATAACGTGAATAAATATGCAAAATATGTGATTAGATGTAATTAATATTTTCATAAGTAGTTACAGGTAAATAAGGTAATACAAGCATAAAGTAGGGCTGGGACTTAGGACCCGAATAACTGAAGATCCGAACAAAATTGACATTTCGGTTCAATTCGGTTTGGGTTTTAAGAAAAAAATTATTTATATATTTCGGGTTCGGGTCCTGCAATAAATTTCGGGTTCGGGTTCGGTTATTGTAATTTTAAAATTTCAATAACCGTACTACCCGAAATTAGTGACAATAACCGAACAAAAAATTAAAACCCATTATACCCGAACACAAAATTAAAGCCCATGCTAACCGTACTACCCATAGTTATTTTATTTTAGATGTTTCTACTTTCTATACACTACATAAATTAAAAAAAACTTAACCTAACAAATTTTATTTCGGGTTTTTCGGTTATTTTTAAAAATTTTGAACTGTAAATTTCGGTTCGGTTTTTTCGGTTTTTTGGTAAAATTACTTCGGTTCCTAGAAGTTCAGTTCCTGCAGAAAAAAGTCAGGAACCGAACCCGAATTACATAACACATTTGGAACTTCGGTTCCTTACTTTTTTTTCAAGAAACCGAACTATCCCAGCCCTAGCATAAAGTATGGTTTGTAGTATACAACCCTAACAATCTCCCACTTATACTCAAAGCATGCTTTTAAGTATACTACTCTATTACGTAGTCTCCCATTTCTTCCACTTATACTTAAAGTAATGCTGCCATACACCGTAATCCCATTCCTTCCACATGCCTTTCAAAAACTTTTGAATGTAGGCCTTTTGTGAAAGGATCAGCAAGATTATCTTCCGATGCAACCCTGGCTACAACTACGTCTCCTTTCTTTACGAAGTGTCGTATGATGTGGTACTTGCGGTTGATATGTTTACTTGCCTTGTGGGTTCGTGGTCCCCTCAAATTTTCAACTGCACCGGTATTATCACAATAAAGTGTAATACCCTTTGGCAAATCGGGAATAACATTTAAGTCCTGCATGAAGTACTTGAGCCATACCGCCTTTTTGACTGCCTCAGAGTCTGCCACGTACTCGACTTCCATAGTAGAGTCCGAGATGCATTTCTGCTTCACACTTCTCCAACTAATAGCTCCACCTACTAGACTAAACACATAACCTGAAGTAGACTTGGACTTTTATTTGTCTGATGAAAAATCTGAGTCAGTATAACCCACTGGACACAGGTCGTATCATTGGTATACTAGCATATACTCCCTAGTCCTTCTCAGGTACTTGAGTATGTGCTTGACAACAATCCACTGTCCTGGTCCTGGGTCCGACTAATATCTAGCAGCCATGCCCACGGCATGACAGATATCTGGTCTAGTGCAAAACATAGAATACATGAGGCTTCCCACTGTTGACGCATAAGAGATCAGCTTCATGTCATCTATCTCCTGTTGTGTCTTGGGACATATATCATTAGATAGTCGAATTCCATGTCTGTAAGGTAGAAAACCTTTCTTGGAATTCTCCATGCTAAACTGCTTTAACACTGTATCGATATAGGATGCCTGAGATAAGCACAACATCCTTTTCTTCCGATCAAGAAAGATCCTGATTCCAAGGATGTGCCCTGCTTATCCCAAATTCTTCATATCGAACTGCTCAGATAGCCATACCCGTACGCCCGACAACTCCTTCATGTTGTTTCCAATCAGAAGGATATCATCTACATACAGTACAAGAAACACCAACACGTTTCTATTGCATTTCTTATACACACAACTCTCACTCGGATATTGGATGAATCATATGACCGGACTACCTCGTCAAATCGAGTGTTCAAAGATCTAGATGCCTGCTTAAGTCCATATATGGATATCTTAAGCTTGAACACTAAGTGCTCCTCTCCTTCAACAATGAATCCCTCTGGTTGGCGCATGTAGATTTCCTTGTTTAGACTTCCATTCAAGAATGCAATCTTGACATCCATTTGTCAAATCTCCAGATGCAAATGCGCGTCTATAGCTAAAAGAATCCGGATTGACTTAAGCATGGCTACCGGCGAAAAGGTTTCACCATAATCGATACCCTCTTTCTGAGTGTAACCTTTCGCAACAAGCCTCGCTTTGAAGGTTTCAACTTTACCGTCACCTCCTTTCTTTCGCTTGTAGACCCACTTACTCCCAATGGCTTGTACCCCATACGATAGTTCTACTAGCTCCCACACTTGATTGGAAGCCATAGATCCCATTTCTGATTCCACTGCTACTTGCCAGGAGTCAGGATATTTATCTTGGATTGCCTCATTGTAAGTCCAGGGATCTGATTCATCTTCGCCTGGGATTGAGTTCGAAGACTGTCCCACGCCTATGAATCATTTCGGTTGACGAACAACCCTTCCACTACGACGAGGCAAATCCTGAGTTGGTGTAAAAGTCTCAAAGTCAATACGTGGTGCGGTAATAGTTGGCACTTGTACGATTGGTATACACGGAGTCTCGCCCCTCAGCTCTGTAACACCCCAAACTAGGCGGATATTACAGTTCCGTGGACCCAAAACTGGGACCCACCAGGCGAATGAAAGTTAATGAATTAAATAATATAATTATAGTACCGAACCACATTATATCATTAATCACTCCGATGAGGAGTTTCAAGTACAACACACCCAGAGAATATAGAATAAATGTATATTTTATATGAAGATAAAATATACAACACTGAATGAAAATGAATATCCAAACGGGAATATGCAGCAGAAATAAAAATGAAGAAAGCATGAATGACTGAAACAGACTGGGCCCCCTACTAGTATCACTGGGACTCCTCGCCGTCAACGTTCTCTTTCCGTGCTTTACCCTTTACATGACCTGAAAACAACATCCCCCAACGGAGTCAGTTACACAGAACAACAATCCTCAAGAGTTGAATAAACACAATCATGATATATCTTAATTATGAAATTAAGCTGAAGAGGGGCATCATAGTACGCCCGTAATGGTATGTGCAAGTGCACAAGACGAGTGTCCAAACACACTCGGCCTTGTACCTAATTAGTCTTACGGAGGTCGTTACCGTGTGCATAGTCCATTGTGTCGGTGAACCCGATCACATGACTATCATGTGCCCGACTAAAAATTCCACACATCCCCACCTGGCCACGCAATATGAACCCAGAAGGCCACAAGAGCAAAAGTGACCAATGGACATTAATGAATAACAATACGACAAAGGTCAAGAATGACTCACCGGGATGACATAATAATGAAATGAATGATAGCTCATTGAAATGATTGGAACCGTCGTTCCTCGTGAATGAAATGATTATTTTGATAATTACAAGTCTCAACATGATTAGTACACTATGAATGATTATGATTTATGAATGAACAACAATGAAAGGAATGAGTATCCTTTTAACCGAGTAAGAATTAACTTACACAACACTGATGAAGAATGTCCTTCCTCGAACAAACGTCCTACAATGAGATTTCGGTCACTCGAACAACCTTGAATAACACAATTATCCACAATCCGTTCAATATACGTATCAAGCACGATTATAACTCACTCAAAACATCGATATGAATAATCCAAGTTCATTGGGGCATTATAACAAACACGTTGTAACCAATCTTCGATTGTTTACAATCAACCTCAATTATATCCATATAAAACCTACAAGGAGTGTTGTAAAATCCGACAAAACACCTTCAATGATATCAATAATCTAATAGGAAACCACAATTCACGGTTACGACAACCATAATCGGAAACCCCCAAAAATAACCAAAGTCCACATCAAGGGTTCTTGATTAATTCCCCAAATATTCATCAAATCCAAAAAACACATCAATAAATCCGTAGGACTACATGTATCCAAGGTAGATAATCCATATCTAACATATTCCAACATAATAGCAAGCTTACACGAAGAGATCGGAAAGAAAATACTCAAAATCCGAAATTCTAGATCCAAGAATCCTTACCTTGATTTGATGTGTTGGAGAGTATGAAATGATGATCAATCCGAATGATAAGCTTGAAGATGATGATAGATGGATTCAGCTCAAAGAAATCTCTCCAAAATGCCCGAAATCGCCCAAAACCGACGAAGGAATGAAGTGAAATGGAAAAATGACGAATCTGGACTGCACTGTCCAATTTATACTGGTCCCAGCTTAGCGCATGCTATGACCTGATATGTAGCGTGCGCTAACGGGTTACCCGGATAGTCCATAGAGCTCTGACTGCCTCGTTAGCGTACGCTACGAACTTGGTAGCATGCGCTAACATCTTCCCGATAGCGTGCGTTAACCCAAAAAGTTAGCGTGCGCTAACTGATATCTGATGCCCAGTGGCTGAAGTCCAGAACATCCTGTTCTCTGATATGCTCGCGATAGCGTACGCTACACCCAAAATTCAGCGTGCGCTACTATACCATTAGCGTACGCTAATATCTACTCATAGCGTACGCTATGAATCATTCCAATTCAGTCCAGTACCCACTGGACTCTGCCTGATCGACCTTAGCGCGCGCTACACTCCTAGCATAGCATGCACTATCCGAACTTACTAGCGCACGCTACTTACCATTCGTAGCATGCGCTACTACAACTCAACTGCAGTCCAGTGCCTTCTGGACTGTCTGCCTGAACCACGCTAGCGTGCACTAATGCTGAGAGGTAGCGTGCGCTACCCGTACTCAATTAGCGCGCGCTAAAGAGAGTACATAGCGTGCGCTATTCCTCACACACATCCCATTACGACGATGAAAAAGATGATAATCACGGTCCGATCCTCCAACCAGTTAGGAAGACGAATAATAACTGATACACGATACAAATACTTTGAACGGTGAATACAATGATTAAATATGAATGATGAATGATTTTTAATGAGTGAAAATTATTGAGTGGCAATTACTGAATGATAATTAGTGAATTACAACCGGGTATTACAAGATCTTCCAGAATTATCTCGCTCATGGGATTGTGACTAATCATATAATCCTCTTCCAAGGATCGGGAATTGGTGTTAATAATGACCTTCTGATCCTGGGGACTATAGAACAAGCCACCCTTTGTTCCCTTAGGATATCCTACAAACACTCGTACTTATGTACGGGATTCCAGCTTATCAGCTTCCTTATTCAGCACATGTGCTGGAGTACCTCAAATCTGAACATGTCCTAGACTGGTCTTTCGCCCACTCCACAGTTTTGTGGGTGTTTTTGGAACTGATTTCGAAGGCACCAGGTTTAGAATGTACGCCGCTGTCTCCAAGGCATACCCCCAGAATGGAATAGGTAAATCCGAATAACTCATCATCGATCTAACCATTTCTAAAAGAATTCCATTCCTTCTCTCAGCAACACCGTTTTGTTGTGGAGTTCTTGGCGCAGTGAGCTGGGATAAAATTCCCTCGTTCACCAAGAAATCCAAAAACCCTCCACTAAGGTATTCGCCAACACGATAAGATCGTAGTGACTTTATACTCTTCCCATGCCGCTTCTCCGTTTTAGGCTTGAAGTCTCCGAACTTGTCAAAGGCTCCAGACTTACGTCGCATCAAATAGATATATCCATATCTCGAATAATCATCTATAAACGTGATGAAGTATTCGAAAACACCTGTAGCTTGGACGTTTATTGGACCACATACATATGTATGAACCAATTCTAACACATTATGAGCACGGTTTCCTTTTGTCTTTAAAACCCTTTTGGTCATCTTACTTTCCAAACAGGATTCACAAATTGGAAATAACTCAACTTGGAGGTCATCCAATGGGTCATTTTCTACCAATCTTTGAATCCTCCTAAGATTTACATGACCTAACCATAAATGCTACAAATATGTTTGGTTTATGCTCAAAAGTTCTTTTCTCTTTATAGGTTTAGAGAAAGAGTTGAGTGATTTATTTTTATGCATGGGAGTTTGTGTTGTATTAATGACATACAGTCCATTAGTAAAAATACATCTGCAAATATATTCACCATTTTTTCTTCTAATAATAGCATCATCATCATCAAAAGAAACTGAATAACCATCGCATTTTAATTTATAAACCGAAATTAATTTCATTCTAAAATTCGGTACTAATAATACATTATTGAGGACTAATAATTTATCATTACTCTCAACTGCATGACTCCCACGGTAACATCCATAAGCCTAGAATAATCGTCCCAGTTGATGGTTATCTCGCCCGCACGAAACTGCTTGATTACCTGAAAACCATGCGAGTCAAAGCAAACATGATCAGTGGAGCCTGAATCAACTATCCACAAAGTGGAAGAACAAGCTGCCAAACATGTTTTGACTACTAGTACACGAGACATACCATTCTTAAGAGTAGGGCAGTCCACTTTAAAATGTCCTTTCTGACCGCACTTGTAGCACTTTCCCTTTGGCTTATTGTTCGCCTCGGGCTGAGGAGCCTTGCTCTTTACCTTGAGAGTTGCCACTTGCTTCTGGCCCACTTGTTTCTTCTTCTTCCCCCACTTAGGTTTAGAAGTCGAAACACAAGTAGCTGCAAGATCTTGATACCCTTGCCTGAAGATACCTTCTGCAGCTTGAAGCTCTGTCAGCAATTCCGCCAAGGTATACTCCCTATGATTCATATTGTAGTTTAGGCGGAACTGCTCAAAGCTCCTAGGTAAGCTGCCTCGGATGATATCGACCTACGTTTCCGCATCGATAGTAGCCCCTAAGATATCAAGTTCGTTTAGATGAGAAATCATCTTTAGAATATGATCCCTTGCTGGGGTTCCTTCAGGCATTTGGGTCGTCATCAAGACCCTCACAGCATTTTTCCTAGCCGCCCGGTTCTGATGACCAAACATCTCGCCGAGATTTTTCATCATTTCCGCGGTCGTGCCCGTACTCTGATGCTGATGCTGCAATACATTTGCTAAAGAAGCCAAGATGTAACAGCGAGTCATCTCATCAGATTTCTTCCATATGTGGAATTCTTTCACCTCATCGGGTGTCGAATCCGTATCTGGCTCCAATGGGCATTCCTCAGTTAGAACAAATTTATGTTCTTCAACAATCAGGATAATATTAAGATTACGTTTCCAATCAGTAAAGTTAGTGCCGTCTAGTTTGTTTTCTTTGAGAATTACAGCAAGTGGATTGAAAGACATCTAAGATAAAAAATAAAAACATCCATCACATAATGCATAGCAAAATATATTGAAAAACCTTAAAACCCAATATATATGCTAGAAACCAATACCTCGAAAAATCCGCATATGCAAGCCACGATTGTGTGGACGTTTACACAAACATTTTTTAAGTAGAGTTTTACGTCTTTAATTTTACTATCTAGTCAATTTACATTATGACAAGTAAAATTAATAGTTGGATCCTCTTGGCCATGTATTAATTAACATAGATTCCGATGGGGAGCTTATTAATTAAAAAGAACTAAGTGAACACCATAATTTAACATTCTTAAAATATTATCTTTTAAATAATAGTTCTACAGATGGAGAGGTCATATCATAAAAAATAATATTTACCTTATGTTATCATTTGAAATTTAAAACTACTGAACCTATAATTAGCACATCCGATATGGAGAAAGACCCTAATGTCAACGCGCATGCTAATTACTTCACAATTCAAAATAATTATGGAGGCCAATTTGATCTTATTTTAGAAAAATAAATCAACTTAATCACTTAGTTATTTTTAGCCTTAAGGTTTTTAATGTTTTCGTCCTAACATGCAAGAAAGATATCACGCATACATCCATACATGACATACATCCAAAACAATAAAAACCAATAATAAAATAAATTGGATAATTAAATCCAATTATCATGGCTTTTATTCCTTGTTTTAAGTAACGAGAAAATCTTCAGCTCGAAATTTCCCGCTGCTTCAAGCATCTCATCATCTCTTACAGGACGACCCACAAAATTTCCAAATTTAAATATTGTGTACCAACGGGCAACATCGAAAAAATCAAACATGACCATACATCGGACAACCCAACCCGGACAGCCCGACCCGGACAGCCCGACCCGCTGCTATGACTCGGCCCGACCAGTGGCATTGCGGCCTGGACCACATGCTCTTGGCCGAGCCCTGATCAGCAGCTGGCTGGTCTCGGTCGGTTCGTCCGATCGGGATTCCTTTTCGTGCTAGACTTCTTTTTTCTTCGTACTTTGTGTACTCCAACTCGATTACAATTTTACACGAAATAAAATATATCTAACTTACAACAAAATTACAAGGAAAAATAAAATCCTATTTTACCCATGGATTTTCTCACGGGAAAAACTTATACATGCCTCAAAACCGGGCCAAATTACCAAAAATGCGTAAAATATAAATTAAATTATATAGCCATGATAATTGGACCATATTCACGTGCAAGACTATTCTAGCAAAAATATTCCAAATATCATAATATATGAATATTCCTAAATTGCTACCAATTAATCACAAAATTAATTAAATTGAACGAAACCTAAAACCCAACTCCGATGCTATTTGTTGGAAATAAAACACAGCCGAAGCGGCGGGTTTTGATTTGCTAAAATCGGCCCTCATGAACCGGATCTATTTAGCGTCGTCAAATAATTAATTAACAGATTAATAAGTAATTTAAACGAACAAGATTAACCTACGCGTCTAACTATGATAATTTATAGTATTCTTATCTAGATCTGAGAGATCTCAGAACACGTTACCTTTGAAGCAAAGTCTTCAAATTCTACTCGATCTCCTTTGTATTTCTACCTTTATATCTTCTAGAGTATGATCCCGCCAATATTCGGATGACGTGTGGGCAACAATCTACTGGACTTGCTTGGACTGCAACTTAGGATCGGCCGAAACTTCTTTCTTGAGAGTCACTCGATTTTTCTTTATTTTCTATTATTATGTAAACACTCTTAGAAAATTGATGTGTTATCTAAATTGTGGAATCAAAGACACAAGTCAAGATCCACAATTAAACACAATATAAAAATAATCGAACTTACAAGTTGGAATAATGTTGATTCGACCGAACCCTTAATGTCCTATTTATAAGTGTTATGGACTACTCTAGGGATCTCAAGGAGTATTAGGGAATGACTCCTAATAGACCTCAAATTTCCATATTATGACCTTTCCTAATATATTGAGTCTATTAATATCAACTCAGTCCACTAGAGAGTTAATATTGCACTTTCTACCCAAATCTCAATTTACGAAATCGGGCTCCTTATTTAAATATATTATTTCTCGTGTTTAATATATCGAATGTTCATTAATTAATTTAAGCTACTGACAACTTTAATTAATTAATATCTTATCCAAGTGTACTACCACTCGAACCTTATTATATCGTAAATCAACCTGCAGAGTTTAATATAATAATCATTATCGAGCTCCTCAAGGGGACATCATCAAGCCGCACGAGTCGGGGCACGATTTCCAGTAATAATAATAACTGTCATATAAATAATATTATTGCCCAAGATACGAAGCTTATTGAGTTGATAATTTTGTCTTTCACCCATGGTAAACCAAAGCAATAGGTATTATAAATACACAACTAAATATTATGTACTTAGAATTAAGAAATAATAATTATCCGACGTTCTTCTTACAGGTACAAAAGACACTATCTCACCTCGATCCAGTTCAACGTATGCAAATATGCTAATGTATGCTAATAGTCAAGACCAACTAATCTCGAGCATACACTACAACATTTCACGTAATTTGTCTAACAATTATATAGGTTGTGAACTACTATATTATTCTATAAGGCACCGATAATGTGATCTTTCGTGTGACACTAACACACCACATTATCTACAATATAAAATAATTAGACATTTCATTTTCATAACCATAACGTGAATAAATATGCAAAACATGTGATTAAATGTAATTAATATTCTCATAAGTAGTTACAGGAAAATAAGGTAATACAAGCATAAAATATGTTTTGCAGTATACAACTCTAATACTATGATGAACGACCAAACAAAAGGAGGGAAAGAAGGAGACCATCTTAATCAAGCCAACTCTTAGTACACCATTCAAGCACATATTTATAGTGGGTGAAAATACTTTCACAGACTTGATATAATTGGATACTTTAGTGATGCATGTAATTTTTTGGAAATATTTTCAAACAATCTAAAAAGTAATATGTTTAAATATTATAAAATAAAGTACTATGACTTTACATGCTCACGATTATATTTTATTGAAATAAGGGATTATTTATGTAGTTCTTGTGCACGTGATTTATATTTTGAACTTTCTGAAATTCTCAAAGTATAATCTGAATATTTTGGTGTTGCATTATTATGTTTTATTTATTGAATAATTAATTTCTGGCTATTCAAGATTAAAGAAATATCGGACTTTATGTGCATAATATGCAAATATTCGAAAGGTAAGAACTAAACTAAAAAATTGGAAAATATATCCTTTTTGGACTGCAAATGATACATATTGGGGGTATAAATACTCTTTCCAAAAAAATTCATAAAGTTTGAAAATCATTTTCTGTTTCTATGGGCCAAAAATATAATTTACAAATATTATTTAGGCCAATGTGATTTTCTAAAATTCCTAGACTAAGATTAAAACTTTAGTCTCTAAACTGAAAATAAATTTTTTCTAAGTATATTTCCTTTGCCCATAAAGTTTTATAAGGATCAAAATTCGTTTCATAAACCTTTGTATCGAAATATAATTTCAGATATTTTTGGGGTAATTTGAAAGAAAATAAAAATTATGGACCAAGTTAGAACTTTTTCAAAATCTTCCTAAATTCTAGAATTCGAGATTCATAATGAACCTTTTCATAAAATTTCATCGGTATATTTGAAGGACTATTTTCCTTTTAAATATTTCAAGTAAAATTTTGGGGTCGTTTCTTAACTACCAAAAATTTCTGAATCAAAACTAAAGTGCTGGAATTTTTTTGGAATCTTGACTTATTCTTAGTTTTCATAGCCATCTTAGTTAAACTCACGATTCCACAATAATTTTGCCAAAATATAGTCAAGTTGGGTTTTAAGAGTTTAATGGTCTTTTTCTAAAATTCTGAAATCCTGAGACTTTATCCGCTGAAGTCATATTTCCTTTACAATTTTAAAGTCATCAAGTTTTCACCATTAAGGCTACAAACAGTTGGATGCTCATTTTCGCAAAACCCTAATCATCCCTTGAAATTTACTAAAGAAATAATTTAATATTTAGAACTCTAAAACATAGTCAATACACGCTAAATTATATCACTGACTGATTGCGTGAAATAAACCATGTGTCTGGGCATATTGTGATTGGTTCGGGACTAAGAGATATACAAGTAAAGTGCCACGTCTTCGGACGGGGCCATCCCTTAAGCCCATACTAGGCCCATACTTGACAGAGTGTCGCCTCACAATACGGGGTCCCCTATTGAACTTGTAGAAGCAACCACTAGAATTTCAAAAATTGAGTCGGGACTGTTAGACCAAATCCTCAATCGAGCAGCGCAGGTGTGGTTTTTGGTGAGGCTACCATTATTGTTTATTCCTATAACTGAGAAAAGGAGTGTTTCGAGTGACTTGGATTGTAGAATGTCGGATAATCGCGATTATACATGATTCCGGAGAATGAACTACGATCAGGATGCGTCCTACCCAAATCCGATATAAGGTGGAGACTCCATGATCCAAAATTGGGGATTCAGTTCAAAAAAATGGAACGACAGCCTAAATATTGGGATGAAGGTCTATATCATTTGGAGTTACAAGGAAGATCTCAGGTTCCAACCCAAATCGGCGAGTTTTCAGGCTAAATTGAATCGATCAACTGATTGACCAATTATTATTTTCTGATTTTATCCACAGGGTTGGATACTGCTTCATATAACTAAAAGTTTTATTGCATTAAATACTTCATATTTCTAAATCAATATCTTTCATATTACATTACTTCTCACAAGGTGAGACAAGCCATCACTTGAATATTTTCTAAATCCCACACTCGCACACGAACATCACTTATTGAGACATTTTGTCTCATGCCATCATTTTCATTTTAAATTAGACAAAGAATAGACCGCTGAAGACGAGACGCAGAGGAAAGCGAGTTCTTCATGTAAGATATTATGAATCTTCATATTAAACTTATTAATTTATTCTGCTGCCGAGGCTTATATTTGTACTTATATTGTAGTGATATGTAGTCTTTTGTACTGATAAGATTATATTCCTTTTGAACAATTATTTTCACTGCTATTTTATTTAATCGTGGTTTTAAGATATATATTGTAATATCTGAGATTTTTATTCTGATTTATTCGAAATTTTCTTTTTCTTAGACCGGAAATTTCTCGGTTTTCGAGCGTTGGTATTATTTTTCTCGACAATCGATTTTGTGTTTATGGCCATATGTGGTGATTTGATGTATATTATTTTCATTTCGGATCGATGTTGTTGTCCGCGAGCGTTTCGTCGTGTTCGTTCCGTGCGTTTTTAAGAATCGAGTAGTCAGGCCACGGCAGCCGGGCTCTGGCCGGACGGTTGCGGGAGGAACCGGCACGGTAGCTGGGCTCTGGCCGGACGGGCGCGGCAGGGACAGCCATAGCGTACGCTACTGCCGGGAGGCTGCGCGCGCTAACCGGCAGT
Source organism: Orobanche coerulescens (assembly GCA_033398695.1). Lineage (NCBI taxonomy): Eukaryota > Viridiplantae > Streptophyta > Magnoliopsida > Lamiales > Orobanchaceae > Orobanche > Orobanche coerulescens. Next base: position 100,992,796 of record CM065805.1, read on the forward strand.
CGTAGCGCACGCTATGCGGCACCCAGCGCACGCTACCTGGGCCGGGCAGTGAGGCCCTGAGGTTCTGGACTCCAGAGAGTTGGCCGGTAGCGCACGCTACGGCCGGTCGCTGCGCGCGCTAACCGGCAGACGTAGCGCACGCTGCTCAGCATCTAGCGCGCTACAGGCGAGGATCGACCCAGAGCCTCGGATCGGGACGATGGTCGGCCCGCTAGCGCACGCTAGGGCGGTCTGCCTATATATTTGACCGAGCAGCCCTGTTTCAACACATTTTTCATTTCATTCTTTTCCTTCCGCGGCCAGAGGTTTTGAGAGATAGGAGACATATTATTGAACAACCAATTCACGAAGATCCTGAGTCCATATCATTGATAGATCAATCCATAACATCCTTCAATCGACTGAATCAAGGTTAGTTTTTCCTAAAATCCAAACTTTGGGAAATTTGGGGATCTTGGTAGATTTCGTCCGTTTGAGCCTTATGAACTTAAATTACTGATGGATAATTGTAGATTAAGTTGTATTCTATCATTTTCATCATCTTTCCACGGTTTTACCATTTCCGATTCGTCGATTATATGAACTTCCGTTTGACGCCTTCAAGGTGTCCGGGGAAATGCCGCAGAGAGGAATTTGGTCGTTTTGTGATGTTTTTCCTCGTATGATTGATTGTTTATTCGATGATAGGATATTAGGGACGATTTCCCTACAAAAATCTGGTGTTGAGCCCTTCCGATCGTTGTTTTCGTTGGAGTTCCGGATTTTGCCAACTGACCGTACTATCGGAGTATCCGCGAGAGCTTACCAAGGCAAGTACCTTGATATACGAATTGTAACTGCGTGAAATCATCGTTGTCTAAGTGTATGAATTTATACGGATATATATATATATATATATATATATATATATGTGTGTGTGTGTGTGTGTGTGTGTGTGTATATATATGTGTGTGTGTGTATATATATATATATATTTATATATATTTATATGTTAAATATATGTATGTATATACGTATATCGATATATATGCCTATGTCGGTGAACGACGAGTGGTGAATGCTAACACTAGTTGACGTACTCAATTTGGATTGATGGATGAACTATAGTTATTCATATAATATAGTAAGGTTATATGTATATATATATCTATATATCTACCTATATATATATTCGGATGAGTCGCAATATAAACATATATGTGTTTCGTTGGTTGGTTGTGCCGAAGGTTTATTGTGTTGGGTCTTGATTGATAACGTGCGTGTTATTGCTTATTGTGTGGTTATGGACTGGCGGATAAATTGTGTGAATTGGTGTATTGATTTGATAATTGTTGAAATGATTGATTATGTACTTGATGTTTGTAATAATGTGAATACTTGTTGTGAGAGACGTCGTATCCGGGAACCTCTGAGGGCGGGGTGTGTACTCCGGCCTGGTGTACGCTGCAATGTGCGGCTCTATATGTTTGGTGAACACCGGTGTTACCTAATGCGCGTGCAAGGGGCGGCTCTGTCAGGAGTGATCGCCGGCGCGGTGACATGTTCAAGGGGCGGCCAACATAGTGGAGTGAACGCCGGTGCACAGGTGTGCAAGGGAGGCGCCTGGCAGGCTTATTGGTAACGGATATTCGAGTGATAGCTAAGACCCCGTTACCGAACAATCCTTGTATTTCAAAGTTATTTCAACTCTTTTCAAATACTGGTCTCGATATAGACTGTGATTCGTGTTTTTTGAAAGCTTGTTTCAAATTGTTTTTAAAACGTTGGTATCAGGGTTAATTAACCAAGGATGTTTGACGAAATCTCCGAGGGTTAATTAATCAAGGGTCTTGAGCAGGAATTGTCGAATGAGAGGCTGTGCCTTTGATTGTACTGTGATGATTATTCTGTGCATTGGGTCGAGGACCCCGAATAACGTTGTAATAGTTTTCTTGTAAAATTGTTTTCCACATGTTGGGTCGAGGATCATAGAGTTTTTGAAGTATTTTCTAAAAGTATTCCCATTTGATTTTCAAACCCCATGATGGCCTGAGTCAATAATAATATTTTCAAACTTTCTTATCAAAATACTTTTCCTTTTATAAAAAGGGATTTTTTCTGACTCCTTGGGCTCGTTTAAAGTTTCATTGGTTTTATGTTCCGTACAGAGAATATGACTATGTGATTATCTTTCATTTTTTGTATGTGATGCTATTCTGTGTGGACTATGGGAATGTGTGGTTTGTGTTAAGGCTTCACGACTGTTGAGATTTGTGTTGTTATTATTTGTATATCTTGTATATTATGTACTTGCACTAGCAAAATTCCAGTTTGCTAACCCCCGAGTTTTCGAGGGGTAGGTGCCTGTTATGCGCTCAGGTTTTGGCAGCTCGGGAGCAGTCACAGGATTGACTTGGAAGGAGATGGAGGACAATGATACTAATCACACCAGAGTCAGAGACTTTTCTTTTGTTTCATTCTGGTCGGTATTTCTCTGTCGTTCGAGTATTCACCCTTGCATGGGTGTAGTTTTCATTTATTAAATTGAGTTGTCATTCTTTTCGGTGTTCAAGTTTATTATTGTCATTGTAATATGAATGTCGTTAGTTCTGTATTGGTTAATGACCTTGTCGGTCTGCTTTGTATTTAATTTTGACCCCGGTCGGTCAATCATTGAGTATTCTTTTGGAGTTTAGCCTGGTAGATCCTTGTAATAAGGGTCTACGGCGTGTGACATTCCCGGTCGTATTCTGGGGGTGTTACATTTATGGTATCGGAGCTTAGGTTTGCGGAAAACCTAGGCCGTTGGGTCAAGTCCATGTCTTGTGTAAGTCGCGCGCATCAGAGTTGTGATTAGTATCGTGGTTCCGACATCATCTTCCGGCAATCTGTGATGGTAAGCCTCCCGATCGTAAGTCCCCTTATATACGTATTTGATTATATTGTGCTAATGTGTTTAATGTGAACTAGGGATTGGAACTTGTTGGTGATATTATTGTTTTAGGATATAACATGCGTATGCAGTCCGAGCAAAAATGGTTATGTAATATGCTTCGGAAGTCGAGCATATTTATCTGTTTCTGCACTTTATTAGAATAAATTTATGAGTGTTAATTTTATCCGCTGCGTGAGTATTTTGAAATAGCTTTTGGTATCTTGCAAGCCGAGTTTTGATATTTTGGTCTTGCACGTTTTGATAGTATTCTTATGACGGTATTTGATATTTTTATAAATGACTTAGTGAGTATTCGAGAATATTACCAACATCGGCCTTTTTGGCAATTTGAACATTTTTTTTTAAAATGATTTTTAGCCTGGTGGGTTCCGGCAAGGGGCCCACGACGCTGTAGTATCACGAATATTTTAAAGTGGTGCTTTGAAATTTTCTAACATTGTGAAAAGCCATGATTTAATGTCGTCATGTTAAATGGTCACGTATCTCGGTGGAAAATTCTTTCGAATAAACATTTTGGTAGAAGAGGAAAGATTTTCAAAATTGTGGTATTTGGGAATCTAACACTTTTGAAATATTTCAAATTAGTTACAATTCAATTTTGAATTTTTTTTTACATTACTCGAAAATAATTTTTAGAGTCGTTATATAAACTTCCTCTTCCGAAATAAAAGACAGTATTTATGAGTCTTGGGCGCAACGTGACTAGCCCTCTTTTCCAAAAATTTGTTTTCATTAAGTGGATACATATAATGATCGTCATCGTCGGAGGACTCGAAATTGACTTCATAAAGCTTAACGCTTTACGTTATTCTATAGATGTTAACTAAACCTTGTGTTGATAATTGTGGTATACTGTGCAACTGATTATTGATAACGCTGAACGGTACTATCTGTATTAGTATGTCGGGCCTTGGCGGACGTAAGTGTGATGACGGAAGTGGAAGCGACAAGGTGGTTCGTACGACAACTATTCATACTACAGTGAAGGAGTATCAAGATCAAACGATATCTTATGAAATCTCCTCAATGGTCGAGCCCACGAGCGAAACGAAGAGACCGAGGACATCTGGGAAATTTTTGGGCGATGAAGAGTCTAAGGCTCCCAAACCCCCGCGTCGTTCGGACGCGTCGTCTTTGCGGTCGGGAGTGAGCGCTGGGGATCCCAAGCCAACATCGGTGATTCTCGGTAAGAAGAGAAGGTGCTTCAACTGCAATCGTCAGGGACATGATCGTGCAAATTGTCCCTTTTCCACTCTTGACTTGTTACCGGTGTGGGTGCGAAGGTCATCGGGAGAAACATTGTGAGACAGTTTCCGAATTGGCAAAGAATGCCGCCCTAAAAGAGAGCATAGCTAGGGACCGGGAAGTGTCCCGAAATCCTATGTTTCCTTCTGAAGATCCTAGCATGGGAGAATGAAGATTTTGTACTATGTCTTAATCGTTGCTGTTTCAAACAATCGTGACTTCGATCGTATTTCGTTTCATTGCTTTACGTTTCCAACTCTTGTTGTTCTAAGTTTCGGGATCATAATGTCCTCTTAGTATGGGGGAATGTATTACCCGTACTCTTCTTAGTATTTTTGGTATGGGACGACTTTCGTTGTTGGTAATTCATCTGCGCACCTTTCGACCATTTTAAAATGCCTTGTACTTGCTAGGTCAGTTCATCGTATTTCTGGAACCTTGCACTCGCGCTTTGCTCGTGATGATTTGGGGCTGAGCAAGTAGTTATTTCCTTGCTTGTTCCGCCGCTCTCTATTTTAAGTTTCGGGACGAAACTTATTTTAAGGGGGGTAGAATGTAATATACGAGATTTTTATACTGATTTATTCGAAATTTTCTTTTTCTTAGACCGGAAATTTCTCGGTTTTCGAGCGTTGGTATTATTTTTCTCGACAATCGATTTTGTGTTTATGGCCATATGTGGTGATTTGATGTATATTATTTTCATTTCGGATCGATGTTGTTGTCCGCGAGCGTTTCGTCGTGTTCGTTCCGTGCATTTTTAAGAATCGAGTAGTCAGGCCACGCGGCCAGACTCTGGCCGACGGTTGCGGGAGGAACCGCACGTGGCCGGCTCTGGCCGGACGGGCGCGGCAGGGACAGGCATAGCGTACGCTACTGCCGGGAGGCTGCGCGCGCTAACCGGCAGTCGTAGCGCACGCTATGCGACACCCAGCGCACGCTACCTGGGCCGGGCAGTGAGGCCCTGAGGTTCTGGACTCCAGAGAGTTGGCTGGTAGCGCACGCTACGGCCGTCATTCTGCGCTAACCGGCAGACGTAGCGCACGCCGCTCGGCATCTAGCGCGCGCTACAGGCGAGGATCGATCCAGGAGCCTCGATCGACGATGGTCGGCCCGCTAGCGCACGCTGCCGGCACGCTAGCGCACGCTAGGGCGGTCTGCCTATATATTTGACCGAGCAGCCCTGTTTCAACACATTTTTCATTTCATTCTTTTCCTTCCGCGGCCAGAGGTTTTGAGAGATAGGAGACATGTTATTGAACAACAAATTCACGAAGATCCTGAGTCCATATCATTGATAGATCAATCCATAACATCCTTCAATCGACCGAATCAAGGTTAGCTTTTCCTAAAATCCAAACTTTGAGAAATTTGGGGATCTTGGTAGATTTTGTCCGTTTGAGCCTTATGAACTTAAATTACTGATGGAGAATTGTAGATTAAGTTGTATTCTATCATTTTCATCATCTTTCCACGGTTTTACCATTTCCGATTCGTCGATTATATGAACTTCCGTTTGACGCCTTCAAGGTGTCCGGGGAAATGCCGCAGAGAGGAATTTGGTCGTTTTGTGATGTTTTTCCTCGTATGATTGATTGTTTATTCGATGATAGGATATTAGGGACGATTTCCCTACAAAAATCTGGTGTTGAGCCCTTCCGATCGTTGTTTTCGTTGGAGTTCCGGATTTTGCCAACCAACCGTACTATTTGAGTATCCGCGAGAGATTACCAAGGCAAGTACCTTGATATACGAATTGTAACTGCGTGAAATCATCGTTGTCGAAGTGTATGAATTTATACGGATATATATATATATATATGTGTGTATATATATATAGATTTATATATATTTATATGTTAAATATATGTATGTATATACGTATATCGATATATATGCCTATGTCGGTGAACGACGAGTGGTGAATGCTAACACTAGTTGACGTACTCAATTTGGATTGATGGATGAACTATAGTTATTCATATAATATAGTAAGGTTATATGTATATATATATCTATATATATACCTATATATATTCGGATGAGTCGCAATATAAAGATATATGTGTTTCGTTGGTTGGTTGTACCGAAGGTTTATTATGTTGGGTCTTGATTGATAACGTGCGTGTTATTGCTTATTGTGTGGTTATGGACTGGCGGATAAATTGTGTGAATTGGTGTATTGATTTGATAATTGTTGAAATGATTGATTGTGTACTTGATGTTTGTAATAATGTGAATACTTGTTGTGAGAGACGTCGTATCCGGGAACCTCTGAGGGTGAGGTGTGTACTCCGGCCTAGTGTACGCTGCAATGTGCGTCTCCATATGTTTGGTGAACACCGGTGTTACCTAATGCGCGTGCAAGGGGCGGCTCTGTCAGGAGTGATCGTCGGCGCAGTGACATGTTCAAGGGGCGGCCAACATAGTGGAGTGAACGCCGGTGCACAGGTGTGCAAGGGAGGCGCCTGGCAGGCTTATTGGTAACGAATATTCGTGTGATAGCTAAGACCCCATTACCGAACAATCCTCGTATTTCAAAGTTCTTTCAACTCTTTTCAAATACTGGTCCTGATATAGACTGTGATTCGTGTTTTTTGAAAGCTTGTTTCAAATTGTTTTTAAAACGTTGGTGTCAGGGTTAATTAACCAAGGATGTTTGACGAAATCTCCGAGGGTTAATTAATCAAGGGTCTTGAGCAGGAATTGTCGAATGAGAGGCTGTGCCTTTGATTGTACTGTGATGATTATTCTGTGCATTGGGTCGAGGACCCCGAATAACGTTGTAATGGTTTTCTTGTAAAATTGTTTTCCACATGTTGGGTCGAGGATCCGAGTGTTTTTGAAGTATTTTTTAAAAGTATTCCCATTTGATTTTCAAACCCCATGATGGCCTGAGTCAATAATAATATTTTCAAACTTTCTTATCAAAATACTTTTCCTTTTATAAAAAGGGATTTTTTCTGACTCCTTGGGCTCGTTTAAAGTTTCATTGGTGTTATGTTCCGTACAAAGAATATGACTATGTGATTATCTTTCATTTTTTGTATGTGATGCTATTCTGTGTGGACTATGGGAATGTGTGGTTTGTGTTAAGGCTTCACGACTGTTGAGATTTGTGTTGTTATTATTCGTATATCTTGTATATTATGTACTTGCACTAGCAAAATTCCAGTTTGCTAACCCCCGAGTTTTCGGGGGGTGGGTGCCTGTTATGCGCTCAGGTTTTGGCAGCTCGGGAGCAGTCACAGGATTGGCTTGGAAGGAGATGGAGGACAATGATACTAATCACACCAGAGTCAGAGTCTTTTCTTTTGTTTCATTCTGGTCGGTATTTCTCTGTCGTTCGAGTATTCACCCTTGCATGGGTGTAGTTTTCATTTATTAAATTGAGTTGTCATTCTTTTCGGTGTTCAAGTTTATTATTGTCATTGTAATATGAATGTCGTTAGTTCTGTATTGGTTAATGACCTTGTCGGTCTGCTTTATATTTAATTTTTACCCCGGTCGGTCAATCATTGAGTATTCTTTTGGAGTTTAGCCTGGTAGATCCTTGTAATAAGGGTTTACGGCTTGTGACATTCCCGGTCGTATTCTGGGGGTGTTACATATATAGTCATTGATTGCGAGACTCGATACACCGGGTCGAGTTTCACCTCGGGTTATTTCATCCATTTATTTTGCTTCCACTATCTACTATTTAATTATGATTATATATATCAAGTAATTGTATTGCCGCGTCGCGCTCTCGTCTTTCCAGGTATTGGGGGTATGCCAACTGAACGACATGAACCGAATTGACTATATAGATCTAAGGAGCCTGGGCATAAGCCCAGTAGGGCCCACAAACTACGGTCCTACAAAGCCCAGGAATAAACTTATTAGCTCAGCATAGAGCATGACATCTAGGCCGACCTGAAAGCTAGGTCCATACTCGGTTTGCCTTAGCTCAGATTCAAGTCAAGACTTGATTATCAGGCAACTAACTTATCGCGCCGACTCGTATCAGTGATAGAACAAGCCGAGATCCTTAAACCTCCATTCCTTGTTGGTAGATGGAGGTCCTATCCTTCTAGCACGACAACGGAATCAGGTGAAATCCAAGATAGAGACAAATTAAGATATCCTTACTTAACAAGGACTCTTTTAAACAAGGAAACTACATACACAATCCTTATCAGGATTCTACTTTCCATATATATGAAGTCCAGTACCAACACGGACTCGATGACTTTCTCTGCAAGTTAGGGTTGCAACATTCATGTTTATATAAATAGGTGTCCTTACACCTATACTAGTACACAGAATTCTTGACTCTCAACATAGTCAACTAATCTTATTCCTACCACATATTCACCATACTTACTCCCACGCCGGAGGTCCTTCGCCGGTGAAGCCCCAGCTCAGTTCACGTATTTTCTTATGTGTAGGTCCAATCAGGAAGTTCACTCACCGGAATATCCGAACCATTCGGATAAGGGCTGATCCGATACATTTTTGGCAGCATGAGTTTGGTTCCGTTGCAGGGAAACATCGAAGAACTTCTTTCGGAAAACCACGCATCATGGCTGAAGTTCCCCGATACGGGCAAAAGACCAGCGTTACCCCAGGGGACCAAAACCCACCTCCACAGAAGAATCGGCAAGGCATGGCCACCGCTGCACAAAATGCTGTCGATATTGCCAATAACACTGGGGAATTTCCTATGCCAACTTATCCTAGTGCAGGCATGACTTTGCGCAATCGAGTACTCCGTCCCCCAGCAACAACAAATATTCATGGTTGTCGAAGACGAATGGAAATCTAGACAACTCAACCCCAAAATAACGATGATGACACCCCTCGATTACCTCCTATAGATAGAAGGACTCTGCTTCATTAGAATTTAATAACGCTCCAACAACTAGCTGAAGCTCAGAGGGCCCTTCTGGAATCTGACTCAGATCTTTCCATGGCACATCTCGTTCAACCCTCTAAGACTAGGACGATGGGAGAAAACCATAAGGAGAACAGTAAGTCTCCACCAGGGAGTAATCGACATGACCGACCCCCATCGGAGAACCCAACTGCAAATCATCCCAGCCAGTTTAAAGGATGGTGGGACAGGAAAGACCGACAAGGAAAAGATCTGAGGGATCAATTAAACCGGCAAAGAGAGCAAGAGGCCGAGTCTCCCGAAGTCAGAATAGTGGGTGAGAGGCGGCCTAAAGATGACCTACGAAGAACTCCTAGGAGGACATCTTCCCATCACAATTCTCCCATCCGGCCCCCATCGGGTTCAGAGGGGAGTCGAGTTGTAGGGGCAAAACAAGACGACCAAGGAAGGCAAAGTCGAGGTAGAGGCGCGGAAAAGAAAAGGAGCTCCTGCAGTGGCTCAGGACTGGAAACTCGCGTCTTATGGGAACTAAAAGAGAGCATGGATAACATGAAAGCAAGCAAGGACAGAGCAGACCCAAAGACGAATACGATGCTATGTATCCATCCACACAATGGATTATCGATTCACCCCCAAATCCTCATCTTAAGCTCCCCAGTCTGGATAAATACTCAGGCACTTCTGACGCGAAGGACCACCTTCAATCCTTTGATGGCGTGATGGCCTTGATCTCCAACCAATACGACATCCTTTGCAAAGCCTTCGCTAACACCCTGACTGGAGCTGCCAGATCCTGATTCATAGATATAGAGAAAAGGAGTTTCAATTCATTCTCAAAATTGAAAAGACAATTCTTGGAATACTTTGCCACGACAGGATCGAGGAAGAAACGATTGTCCGATTTAGCAAACACGGTCTAAGAAAAGAACGAGTCGACCATAAATCTCTATAACAGATTCAGAACCTTGGACGACTCCATAGAAGAACGGCTCACAGATAGACAAATCATCGTATGCTTCACCAACAGACAGAGATATGAAGCCCTTACTCATGAACTGTTTGTAAGGGAGCTAGCGATGAAGGCAGACGTATATCACATGGCCTACGCCAAGGGCCTTGCTGAAGAAAAGAAGAAGCAGAGGATAGAAAGGAGGGATCGGGACCTAGATAGAGACGTAGAAAGCAAGCCGAATATTGTCACTCATCCTCAAGGATCCAATGGCGGAGGGTACAAAGGCAAGAACGGAACCAGAGGTACGAATAAAACTGAGGTCTTTACTCCCCTCACGAAGCCGATCTCGGAGATACTCAACTTGGTGGACCTTCCTCCACCCAAACCCATCAGAGGCAACCCAATGTACCCTAAAGACTCCAACAAATATTGCGCCTACCATAAAGATAATTGACACGAAATGTAGAATTGTTATTCCTTAAAAAATGGTGTAAAAATGGATCGACGAGGGGAAGTTAGAGCGATATATCATGAAGAAAGATGGTAAGAGGTTAAGGGACAATAGGCAAGATGAGGAGGGAGGAGACAGGCCGTCCAGGGCCAAATTGCACGTCATCAGAGAGGAGATACCCTCAAATACCAAATTAAAAGAGCAGATCCATGAACTAAGTAAGGTGTATCACATCCCAACATAGATTCATAGGGGAGAGGAAGCGATAAGTTTTTCTCCAAATGAGTTGGCATGAAATAGAGCCAAGAGGGAACAACCCCTAGTGATCAAAGGGAGAATAGATAACTGTGAATCGAAAAGTCTCCTAATTGACTCAGGACCCGCAAAAGATGTCCTTTACTACAGAACCTTTAAGGAGATGGGGCTACCTGATAGCATGCTATCCCCTTATAATGGAAGACTAGAGGGATTCACAAATCATAAAGCAGAGGCGAAGGGGACTGTGGACCTAGTACTTGAAGTCGGAGATTATCCCTTCCGAACCTAAGCAATTGTAATGTTTATTGTGATGGACTTAGCATCAGATGACCACGCCATTCTGGGTTTCCCGAGCCAAGGAAAACTCGGCATGGTCGCCTTTATACCCCACCAAAGGGCGAAATTTCCCACACCAGCGGGAATAGGATGTGTTCTGGGGACTCCCAAAAACTTCTTAGATCATGTCATGAGATCTAGAAAAACAAAGCATAAGATGGAGATCGACACCCCAGAAAAGAACATCACCATCACTAAGTCCACCAAGGTAACAGGGCCGAGCCCCTAAAGAGAAGTCCTGGCAATTATCGAGACACCCTAGGACTTAAAGTACTTTACAAGACACCGAGAAAGTACTGCCAATAGAAGAATTTAAGCCGAGCAATCCGTTTACACCTTTGATGTACTGGATTTTTATCTATCAAATCCGTTTCTTCATTCTGTCAAGTACTTAATTCGTATGTACTTAGACATTACATAACAATGTCTGAACATTAAAACAAGTCTGGAGCACTAACGCCTGACTTAAACATTTAAGCAAGGCAACTCTTACAAATTCAGATGAAAGCCTAGTTCCTATAAAGACTAAAGCATACATAACATGCTTGGTCACCAACATGCCGAGGTAAGATTAAGAAATCTAACTCAGACAATCTGAGCCTAGTTCTGACAACTAGTCTGCTTAAATTTAAAAACAAGTACAAGACACTCAACATCCGAGTTAAGATTAAGACATCTAACTCAGACAATCTGAGCCTAGTTCTGACAACTAGTCTGCTCAAATTTAAAAACGAGTACAAGACACTCAGCATGCCGAGTTGAGATTAAGGCATCTAACTCAGATAGTTTGAATCCAGTTCTAAACAACTAGTCATCAAGTTTGACAAACGAACACGCCGTCCAAAGACAAACAATCCCTGGCTCGTCTACACTTGGCTCGTACTGGCTAAAGTGAACATAAATAAACCAATATTTACATCTCGGCCTTACCCCTATGTAAGCGGGATCTCCTTCTAAGACATTTTCAGAAAGGCCGACCTCAACTGCTCAGCCTGACGTTAAGCCAGTTCACAATTGGTTAACTATGAACAAGTACCATCTCAGTTAACGAGATATGAAAGTTGAGCATAGACTGCATAAGTGAAGTACAGAAAGAATTATGACAAAAACACCCAAATCGGGTTAAAAATCGGGTCAAGACGAATATATGAAAAGTATGAAGACCCCGATAAAACAATCGGGCTCAGATATTATAACTATTCAAACAAAAGAGTACATTGTTCTAGCCAAATCAGCTTTACAATCCATCCAGATTACAAGCGGAACTACCCTGTTCCGGCACTAGCCTCATCCTCGGCTTGTGCTATCAGTTGTCAAAGTTGTTCTATTGTGGCGTTGGAGGATCCCATACCGGCTTCCCCTCTTGAGAGTCCCGAGCCCTTATTTTCTTAAGAGCATTCCCAGAATACGGGATTATAGAGTGAGCTGCCCCAGCTTCGACAATGTAAGTATCTTGGACGAAAAGACGAGCGAGCTTCTCTAAAGGCACCTCGACTTCTAGGTCAATATAGAGGATCCGAGATAAATTGGACCAGACATCACCGTAGACAGAGCTTGCTTCATCAGCCAAGTCATCTCAATACTGTTTGCTCTTTCAATATCTATCGACGGCGGCCTCCTCTTTGCCAGACAAGATTTCCTCAAGAAAGGCCAACCTTTCATCTGCGGCGTTCTTCTCCAGTATCAATACCACGGCCCCCTTCCTCTGTGCCTCGGCCTCAGCCTCAGCAATCTCCCGAGCAGACTCAAATTGTAGCAAGGCCTCATTTAGTTTCTCCAAGTCATCCAGTACAGACTTCTTGGCGATCTTGGCCTATTCTACCTTCAGCACGGCCTCGTGCACCAAGGCATCATGAGAAGCTTTCTCTTTCTCGAGGACTTCAACCTTCTCATCGAGCTTAACGATAGATTCTTGGGCCAACTTGGCCGTCGCCACATTCTTGTGCACCAGATCCATGAGCTGCCTGAATATGGAATACTCGTGCTGGGCTATGGAGGCAAGATACAAAAAAACTAAGATCCCGACGGATTGCAGAAAAGAAATTGCAAAGTATGAGAAAGCGACACGGTATAATGGTACCTCACTAAGAATTAAAACCTTCCTGTTGAAGAATTAGAGTGAACTCGGATTGTCAGCAATGAGCCGTTCAATGCAAGACGTATTCATGGCGCCCTTGATGACCGATCCCCCAAGCTTCAGGGTGGCCCCGGATCAAACCGTCGAATCAAACCCAGACATAATAGGCCCAGAAGCAAAGGAGTCAACCAGGTTTTTAATCTCGGCATCAGATAGGGCGAAAGCCGAGGATGAACCATGTGGCGAGGGAATGGCTCTTTTCTGAGAGGGCTTTTCTCGATCTCGGCCTCCGTCATCTCTTGGCCTCTTCTGTCTCTGGCGCTGCCCTACCTCAGAATCTATCCCCCGATCTCAGCCAAGTTCCTAAGAGTGCCCCTGCCCTTGATTCCGAGCTGCCCTTGATTCCGAGCATGAGCATGATAATGGCTAACTTCCTCACTCTTTTTGCCGAGCCGCCATATTGGCATGCCTCTTTTCGACTCCCCTCAATCGGGATAATATCTTCTTTTTTCGAGCCGCCATCATGGGGTCGATGTGCTCCTCATTGACCTTCTGGATGTCCTCCATCGAGAGATCTGCACAAAAACAATGTTAATCCCAAAACGAGATGGCAGAAAAAACGAAAATGAAGATAATAAAATTACATCCTACGATGTCTATGGGCTTTAAGCATTTGTCGTCCTCGGCCTGGCAGGTCGTGCAATCCTCGTGAAAGACAAAATTGGGGGTGGACAACCCAATCAGGAAACCGAGTCCCTCTTTGGACCTCGACCAAAGGTCTAACCCTAGCTATGGGCCCCCTCATCAGGCCGTCCAGAGCATGGTAGCGAAAATCTGACTGAAGCTCGGCCCAGTTAAGAATGGCAACGGAGGAGAACTACTCGAGCTTTGCAATCAAATCGGCACTCCAATCCGGCCTGTGAATGCGCGAAGGGCGATGCGGTGAATTAACGGGTGCTGTGAATTCCCAGCCATGCCGGCTCTCAACCTTGATCACATGCCTATTTCAACCCGTGACCTTATTGACGATATTTGAAATGGGGGCCATGAGCTTGGGTTTGTCGGGGTAGGACTAATTGGTGATGGTTATGGTTTTGGAGTTGTAGGACGAATTGAAAAAGTGATAGAAGGCAAACATACATGGATCGAAGCTGAGACCACGACAGAAAATAATAAAGGCAGTGAGGTACCTAACCACATTGGTACCGAGATTGGCCGGAATGATTTCCCAATCTTCCAGAAACTGATTAATAAAGGGGTCTAAAGGCAGCCTCAGACTGAGGTGGAACTGTTTGAAGTAAAACGGGACGAGGACGTCACTATAATAAAAAGTTTTAGCTTCATGTTCATCAGCGAAAGAAGTGGCTAAACTGTGGTAGAGCCTATACTCACTCCTACCTGTAATGCCCCCAAAACCATCCGGGATATTACAGTGCCGTGGGTCCCGCGCCGGAACCCACCAGGCTAATAACCATTTACAAAACCATTTCAAAAATGTTTAAAAACGCCAAAAGGCTGATGACGGTAATATTTTGCAAATACTCAAATATTTTCAAAAACATAATTCTGAAATACCGTCATAGAATACCATTTGAAAATACAAGGCGAAGTGCCAAATCTCAACAGTTAAAAATGTACGTTAAGCCACCCCTTAAACGTACCGATAAAATAGTTTAGGAAAAGGGGTTTAACGAAATAACCTAAGTTCGCAAAATGCCAAAATGCCATTTTGAAAATACACACGAGTTGGTAAAGATACCGAAAAGCCATTTTAAAATACACATGAGTTGGTAAAGATACCGAAAAGCCATTTTAAAATACACACACGCAGCGGATAAATGCACAATTCAAAATACACATTTGCAGCGGAAATAAAACAACCAGAAAAGAAATACTTGATACTCAAAATCATGCCACCGCCAGTATCACATCGGGAAGCTCATCCCTTCACGACCGCTACTAGCTCGATCTCCGAGTACCTAAAAATAAAACCCACGCCGGGGTCAACCACAATATTCAATAATGATACCGATCACATCATCATAAATAATTACATACCAATGTAATAATACTGTAAGAATACTACCAACGTAATCTTACCGTTATAACCTTACCAATCCATAATAATCTAATCCTTACCATAATCCACATTTCGCATCCTCGAATGACGAAATGAACTTAACAACAATTATCTGTATTGAATTTCAAAAATACCAACAATCATCAAAACATCATCATAACTCATAATCATGAAATAATTCATCTGTGCCAAATCCTGTCCATCAGATTACACAATCCAAACTCAACCTGGATAAACCAACAGTACACAACATATTTGTAGATCAACTAAAATATGATAATGATAACAAATCCCGAACATCGACGTACAGTCGGAATGCTTATACGATCAATAACCAGATCAACTAATACGTCAACTGAGAATATCACAAACATGATAACTCCAATACGACCAATAAAGGATCAACGATAACCGAGAGTACCGTCAACATGATAACTCCGACACGATCAACAAAGGATCAACGATGACCGAGAGTACAATCAACATGATAACTCCGACATGATCAACAAAGGATCAATAATAACCAAGAATACCCTCAACAAGGTAGACTCCAAATGATCAACAAAGGACCAACAATAACCGAGAATACCATCAACATGATAACTCCGACACGATCAACAAAGGATCAACAATAACTGAGAATACCATCAACAAGGTAAACTCCAAATGATCAACAAAGGACCAACAATAACCGAGAATACCATCAACAAGGTAAACTCCAAATGATCAACAATAATGGATCTCTAAGAAATAACTCCGACTGTCGAACATATCCCTCGGGCATAAGAACAACCAGTCACAAATCGTCGAACATACCCAACCATAAATGGAGGATGAACGACCAAACAATATGGCTCAAAGATGGAAATCATAGTACGCCCGATCCGGAAATGTGTCCGTGCACAAGCCACCCCGGGTATCGATCAAATACACGTGTGGTCTTGTACCTAATTAGCCTCACGAACTACGTCTCGTGTGCACGGTTCAATGTGGAAATATCGACACATAACCATAGTGTGCTCGGCTAAAAATCCTACACAATAACTAATCGGCACGCAGATATGACTCCAGATATGTCACGATGCAACATGACAACGAAACTCAAAGAAACGCATATCCAATAAGGATCAAAGACTCACCGAAGTGAAGAACAACAGACTAACAATGAAAATTCGACACGACTAATCAATATCCAAAACACCAATCCTGGGATCATCATCCCCAAATGAATGACCAACACGATCTACGATCTCAATACAACAGTCCTCGGATCAACATCGCTCAATGAATAACTGATACGAAACTCATTACACGAAACCTTAACATATACAACAACTCAACATACTAATTATCCACATGACTGAACAAATACTTAGATTACCTCAAAGCCGAGGACCATATCCATCAACATCCCCCAATGAGACGATCAACACAACCATTAATACCAACAATAGTCCTGGGATCAACATCCCTCAATGAACAACCAGTACGAATCTCAATATACGAAGCCTCAACACACAACATATACAACAACTCAACATAATAATTATCTCATAACTGAACAATACATAAATTACCTCAAAGCCGAAGACAACATCCTTTCCACGAACAACATCCCTGAACGAATACACAGTTATACAAATAATCTCATAAAGTACCATCCATTCAATACCAAAAACCTTTATCCCGATACTTATGTCATCACGATAACTATCCTCGATATCCGATATTCTATATCATTGACCAAAGATAACTCACGTCTTCCCTGAACACAATTAAGTCATATACCTTATGATTTAATACAACCAGAGCACGATATACAAACCATTAACCCGACAACTTACATTTCTAACATCATTGCTATACGAATTATAAATTAAATGAAAACGAAACCATTCATAAAATATTATAAACTGAACAAGTATAAACTTGCCTCGATACCGATACCACGAAGCTGTTACCAGAATCCATTGCCTTAGTCTGCGAGCTCCTCAGCCCCGACCAAAATCAATCTACGAACTCTTTAGCCTCAACCACAACACAACGGTCACAATCGACGATCAAAACATCACAACCTATTGCAATAACCGATTAACACACATTCGATAAAAATCAATAACCAACATACCCAACCAACAAACTCAACGGTTCAACGAAACCTCGATCATATACATAAAACCAAATAATTCAACTCAACAAATACGAACTCATATCCACCATACAAGCCGTAACTCGATGATCACAAATAACAATCAATAACCGATCAACAACCACAACGGTTCTACAATATCCCGATTAAACACATATCCAAACAACCTGAACCAATCAAACACGAATTCAAAACCACAATACGATTCCACAATCCAAAGATCATATCAATAATCAATTTAACCCAACAAGGGTCTAACATTACCGTTTCCAAATTCAATCTTAAATACGGATACAAGTTTCCTCCTTGTAAATTCATATTATAAACCAATTACCGATTATCATCATCAATCCGGACGATCCGATCAATTCAACATCATAGATAACCATATTCCAAGAGTTTCAAATAATTCCATTATCCGAATTGAACACTTGTTCAATACGTAGGAATTCTCAAACTCAAAAGTGAATCATAATCTTATCAAACTCGAAAATCATATTCGTATTCCTACACGAATATTGTACCAAAACACATAACTTAGTTATAGATATGAATATTCCATATTCATACCCAAAACACCAACACATTCCTTAAATCAATGATCAATTCATCTTGATATTAAGGATTTCATAACATATTCGATTCCAACTTCAATTCCAAACATGAATCAACAAGACTTCTTCTTGTTATACTTGTAAATTCGTAGAAAACAATTTACCGATTATTATCACAATCCAATTATCCGAAATCTTCCCAACAATCATAACATGTATAACTCAGGAGTTCTTCAAGAACACGAATTATCCGAATTCGCGTTCATAATCCATAAAACAACATAATCCAATGTTTTCTAACATCTAAACAATCCTTAATCATAATTCAAGGTGTATATCATCATGTTCTTCAACATATGATCTTCTTAACATCAAAAATCGAAGCAATACTACCAAGAACATCAAGAATATTATGATTCCATAATCATAACAACATAATCAAGACATAATCCAACATATCATCATCTTCCTTCAACATATAATTCATATATCTTCAAGAATCGTAATAACAAGATCATAATCATCTTCATACGAATCATTCATCAACAACAACATCAAAAATCCAAAATTCAAGAAGGGATTATCCAACATACCTCTTAGAAGATGGATTACACAACAAATCACTTCAAGAATCAACAATATCTCCATATCCAAGCTCCAATCCCATGTTTCCAAGCTCATAATCTACTTATGAAAGTCAAAATCTCCCTCTCTCAGAGTTTGGAGATGAAAACGAAGTGAAAAGCTGAAGAGAAATGAAAGACGGGCGGCCCCTTATAAAATAATCCAGCTCGTTACGTACGTAACTTTCCTTGGTTAACGTATGTAATACACCCTTACGTACGCTATCTGACCTTGGTAGCGTACGTAACTCAGTCCAGAGTTAACTGACCTGTTTTGCGTACTTCCTTACGTACGTAAATTTTGTCCCATAACGTACGTAATACGTATGTTGACTTGCTACAGTACCACCCACATTACGTACGTAATACACCATGCATAACATACGTAATGGCCGAGGTTGACTCGCTGTCCACATCCTCCGCCGAAAGTTGCCGACACAGGGTCCCACGTGCCGACCACGACTCGGTCCTGTCCGATTCCTCTTGTTACGTACGTAAGGCACTAGACATAACGTACGTAACACTATCCATGTAACGTACGTTAGCCATAAAATTTAGCGTACGTAATGGCCTCAATAGCCAAAAATCCAACTGTTCCCATCCGACATCTCGACGTACAAAATACAAACATACGACATACTGAATACACATACTTAATCCAAAAATATTCTCATACGGTATACCTGATATCCAAATCAGTTTAACCTGATACAACATATCCTCAATATAACTGTCAATCAAAAACGATAATCACACCAGTATAACTGTCTCGGTTCTCAATTTATTTTATCCATACTGTATAGATACCAAACTATATAGTATATCTCAGATAAAATAACGCAAAAAATTTATACTGAAAATTCGGGTATTACATACTACCCCCCTTAAAATAAGTTTCGTCCTCGAAACTTGCAACCTTTCCACAAACAACAGATCAACCAAAATTTCCAATTCATCACAAAACAATCAAGTGTCGCCACAAGCGAAATAACCAGACCAATATACTTACAGGTGCGTGAAGCCGATGATCTCCCGTGATACTAGCACACGACTCCCATACGAAGTCTTAACACAATACCAATACACACCAATATCACAAATAGAAATTTGAAAAGATCTCAAAAATATTGGAAACTCCAAAAATCGATTCGACTCAAAAGTCAGAAAAACTCATTTTCAAAAGCCACGCTACTACCGTACCAGTAGAGCCACATAACACACACGCCTAGGTTTCACAAAACCCAAGCTCTGATACCATCTTCTGTAACGCCCCCAAAACCATCCGGGATATTACAGCGCCGTGGGTCCCGCGCCGGAACCCACCAGGCTAATAACCATTTACAAAACCATTTCAAAAACGTTTAAAAACGCCAAAAGGCCGATGACGGTAATATTTTGCAAATACTCAAATATTTTCAAAAATATAATTCTGAAATACCGTCATAGAATACCATTTGAAAATACAAGGCGAAGTGCCAAATCTCAACAGTTAAAAATGTACGTTAAGCCACCCCTTAAACGTACCGATAAAATAGTTTAGGAAAAGGGGTTTAACGAAATAACCTAAGTTCGCAAAATTCCAAAATGCCATTTTGAAAATACACACGAGTTTGTAAAGATACCGAAAAGCTATTTTAAAATACACACGAGTTGGTAAAGATACCGAAAATCCATTTTAAAATACACACACGCAGCGGATAAATGCACAGTTCAAAATATACATTTGCAGCAGAAATAAAACAACCAGAAAAGAAATACTCGATACTCAAAATCATGCCACTGCCAGTATCACATCGGGAAGCTCATCCCTTCACGACCGCTACTAGCTCGATCTCCGAGTACCTAAAAATAAAACCCACGACGGGGTCAATTACAATACTCAATAATGATACCGATCACATCATCATAAATAATTACATACCAATGTAATAATACTGTAAGAATACTACCAACATAATCTTACCGTTATAACCTTAATAATCCATAATAATCCAATCCTTACCATAATCCACATTTCTCATCCTCGAATGACGAAATGAACTTAACAACAATTATCTGTATTGAATTTCAAAAATACCAACAATCCTCAAAACATCATCATAACTCATAATCATGAAATAAATCATCCGTGCCAAATCCTGTCCATCGGATTACACAATCAAAACTCAACCTGGATAAACCAAAAGTACACAACATATCTGTAGATCAACTACCATATGATAATGATAACAAATCCCGAACATCGATGTACAGTCGGAATGCTTATACAATCAATAACCAGATCAACCAATACGTCAACTGAGAATATCACCAACATGATAACTCCAATACGACCAATAAAGGATCAACGATAACCGAGAGTACCATCAACATGATAACTCCGACACGATCAACAAAGGATCAACGATGACCGAGAGTACCATCAACATGATAACTCTGACACGATCAACAAAGGATCAACGATGACCGAGAGTACCATCAACATGATAACTCTGACACGATCAACAAAGGATCAATAATAACCAAGAATACCCTCAACAAGGTAGACTCCAAATGATCAACAAAGGACCAACAATAACCGAGAATACCATCAACATGATAACTCCGACACGATCAACAAAGGATCAACAATAACTGAGAATACCATCAACAAGGTAAACTTCAAATGATCAACAAAGGACCAACAATAACCGAGAATACCATCAATAAGGTAAACTCCAAATGATCAACAATAATGGATCTCAAAGAAATAACTCCGACTGTCGAACATACCCCTCGGGCATATGAACAACCAGTCACAAACCGTCGAACATACCCAACCATAAATGGAGGATGAACGACCAAACAATATGGCTCAAAGATGGAAATCATAGTACGCCCGATTCGGAAATGTGTCCGTGTACAAGCCACCCCGAGTATCGATCAAATACACGTGTGGTCTTATACCTAATTAGCCTCACGAACTACGTCTCGTGTGCACGGTTCAATGTGGAAATATCGACACATAACCATAGTGTGCCCGACTAAAAATCCTACACAATAACCAATCGGTACGCAGATATGACTCCAGATATGTCACGATGCAACATGAGAACGAAACTCAAAGAAACACATATCCAATAAGGATCAAAGACTCACCGAAGTGAACAACAACAGACTAACAATGAAAAGTCGACACGACTAATCAATATCCAAAACATCAATCCTGGGATCATCATCCCCAAATGAATGACCAACACGATCTACGATCTCAATACAACAGTCCTGGGATCAACATCCCTCAACGAATAACTGATACGAAACTCATTACACGAAACCTTAACATATACAACAACTCAACATACTAATTATCCACATGACTGAACAAATACTTAGATTACCTCAAAGTCGAGGACCATATCCATCCACATCCCCCAATGAGACGATCAACACAACCATTAATACCAACAATAGTCCTGGGATCAACATCCCTCAACGAACAACCAGTACGAATCTCAATATACGAAGCCTCAACACACAACATATACAACAACTCAACATAATAATTATCTCATAACTGAACAATACATAAATTACCTCAAATCCGAAGACAACATCCTTTCCACGAACAACATCCCTGAATGAATACATAAAACCAAATAATTCAACTCAACAAATACGAACTCATATCCACCATACAAGCCGTAACTCGATGATCACAAATAACAATCAATAACCGATCAACAACCGCAACGGTTCTACAATATCCCGATTAAACACATATCCAAACAACCTGAACCAATCAAACACGAATTCAAAACCACAATACGATTCCACAATCCAAAGATCATATCAATAATTAATTTAACCCAACAAGGGTCTAACATTACCGTTTCCAAATTTAATCTTAAATACGGATGCAAGTTTCCTCCTTGTAAATTCATATTATAAACCAATTACCGATTATCATCATCAATCCGAACGATCCGATTAATTCAACATCATAGATAACCATATTCCAAGAGTTTCAAATAATTCCATTATCCGAATTGAACACTTGTTCAATACGTAGGAATTCTCAAACTCAAAAGTGAATCATAATCTTATCAAACTCGAAAATCATATTCGTATTCCTACACGAATATTGTACCAAAACACATAACTTAGTTATAGATATGAATACTCCATATTCATACCCAAAACACCAACACATTCCTTAAATCAATGATCAATTCATCTTGATATTAAGGATTTCATAACATATTCGATTCCAACTTCAATTCCAAACATGAATCAACAAGACTCCTTCTTGTTATACTTGTAAATTCGTAGAAAACAATTTAACGATTATTATCACAATCCAATTATCCGAAATCTTCCCAACAATCATAACATCTATAACTCACGAGTTCTTCAAGAACACGAATTATCCGAATTCGCGTTCATAATTCATAAAACAACATAATCCGATGTTTTCTAACATCTAAAGAATCCTTAATCATAATTCAAGGTGTATATCATCATGTTCTTCAACATATGATCTTCTTAACATCAAAAATCGAAGCAATACTACCAAGAACATCAAGAATATTATGATTCCATAATCATAACAACATAATCAAGACATAATCCAACATATCATCATCTTCCTTCAACATATAATTCATGTATCTTCAAGAATCGTAATAACAAGATCATAATCATCTTCATACGAATCATTCATCAACAACAACATCAAAAATCCGAAATTCAAGAAGGGATTATCCAACATACCTCTTAGAAGATGGATTACACAACAAATCACTTCAAGAATCAACAATATCTCCATATCCAACCTCCAATCCCATGTTTCCAAGCTCATAATCGACTTAGGAAAGTCAAAATCTCCCTCTCTCAGAGTTTGGAGACGAAAACAAAGTGAAAAGCTGAAGAGAAATGAAAGACGGGCGTCCCCTTATAAAACAATCCAGCTCGTTACGTACGTAACCTTCCTTGGTTAACGTACGTAATACACCCTTACGTATGCTATCTGACCTTGGTAGCGTACGTAACTCAGTCCATAGTTAACTGACCTGGTTTGCGTACTTCCTTACGTACGTAAATTTTGTCCCATAACGTACGTAATACGTATGTTGACTTGCTACAGTACCACCCACATTACGTATGTAATACGCCATGCATAACGTACGTAATGGCCGAGGTTGACTCGCTGTCCACATCCTCCGCCGAAAGTTGCCGACACTGGGTCCCACCTGCCGACCACGACTCGATCCTGTCCGATTCCTCTTGTTACGTACGTAAGGCACTAGACATAACGTACGTAACACTGTGCATGTAACGTACGTTAGCCATAAAATTTAGCGTAAGTAATGGCCTCAATACTTGGCCAAAAATCCAACTGTTCCCATCCGACGTCTCGACGTACAAAATATAAACATACGGCATACTGAATACACATACTGAATCCAAAAATATTCTCATACGGTATACCTGATATCCAAATCAGTTCAACCTGATACAACATATCCTCAATATAACTGTCAATCAAAAACGATAATCACACCAGTATAACTGTCTCGGTTCTCAATTTATGTTATCCATACTCTATAGATACCAAACTATACAGTATATCTCAGATAAAATAACGCAATTTTTTTTTACTGAAAATCTGGTATTACACTGCCTACCTCATATGTGGTATAGAGCTCCTCAAGCATCTCATCTCCCCATTTTGGATGCTTGGGTCTAGAGGAGCCCCCTGGGTTTAACTGACCCTTATCCCGGCTCCGTCTCACGCCGAACTCATCGAAAGGCCTATCAGAAGCACTCTCCCTAGCCATACCTGTATAAGAAGACAAGAGATTAGACTAACCCTGTGAAGATGACGAGGTGATCTTCTCCCTCGTCTCAACCACTTGGGCCGTGGAGAAACCTCCCCCAAAACGAAGTTGAGCTTGAGACTTGTCCTTGACATAATGCAAAAAGATGCAGTCTAGGACTTCGTCCAAACTATCAAGAGTCAACACGTCGGCATCACCACCATCTACGGTCCTAGTCGCAAAAGACCCAGAGGGATATTTAACATCTGTTCTAGGGGCTTTTTTCATATACAACACTACGCCAATGGCTGCAATGGATAAAAGCTTCCACGACCCATCGGATTTAACATAATCCTAGAGTTCCTAGTTTAGAAACCGTAAGTGAATTCTTTTCCAAATACCCACGCTTAGACATCTAGAGGACACGTAGTTTAATAGAGGAGATTTAAAGCTTTGAAAACTCAAAAATGGCAGAAAATATATGCAGCAAATGAAGCCGAAAAAAATACCTCAAGAAGCAAAAATAAGCGGATAAAAATTGACGGGAAGCAACATCGGAGGAATTGGTCGGAGTAAATCGTTAGAAAAATAGCCTGAAATGGTGAGGTATAAAGTGTCGCCGGGCTGCTGCAGGCTCTGGCTTCCATCCAGAATCCGAAAAATGAAGGAGAGAGGTTGGAATTAAACTCGGTGCAAGCGGGTCAAACTCGGTCCCAACCTGGC
Source organism: Orobanche coerulescens (assembly GCA_033398695.1). Lineage (NCBI taxonomy): Eukaryota > Viridiplantae > Streptophyta > Magnoliopsida > Lamiales > Orobanchaceae > Orobanche > Orobanche coerulescens. The sequence continues at coordinate 101,017,853 of CM065805.1, forward strand.
CTGGACCCAAAATTCGTAAGTCTAGCGCATTGACCCAACAAATCATAATTACACCACATTAATGGCGCGGTTTCCCAGGGAAGAATGTCCCTTCATTTCAACACTTGTGCGCCGTCCAACTTTATGACAGAATATGAAGCGATTGGTGTAACCCGACCCTTGAAATTCGTGAGGCCGACATAACACTAAGAAAAGCCGATTCGAAGGAAGCAACAAAAACCCTGAAGAGTGAATGGACTTGAGTTCCTACTCGGCATGCTGATATAGAAACTAGGGGGCCACTGAACGACATGAACCGAATTGACTACACAGATCTAAGGAGCCTGGGCATAATCCCAGTAGGGCCCACAAATTAGGGTCCTACAAAGCCCAGGAATAAACTAATTAGCTCGGCATAGAGCATGACATCTAGGCCGACCTGAAAGCCAGGTCCATACTCGGTTTACCTTAGCTCAGATTCAAGTCAAGACTTAGTTATTAGCAACCAACTTATCGCGCTGACTCGGATCAGTGACAGAACAAGCCAAGATCCTTAAACCTCCATTCCTTGTCAGTAGATGGAGGTCCTATCCTTCTAGCATGACAACGGAATCTGGTGAAATCCAAGATAGAGACAAATTAAGATATCCTTACCTAACAAAGACTTTTTTCCACAAGGAAACTACATACACAATCCTTATCAGGATTCTACTCCCAATATATATGAAGTCCAATACCAATATGGACTCGATAACTTTCTCTGCAAGTTAGGGTTGCAACATTCATGTTTATATAAATAGGTGTCGTCACACCTACATTGGTACACAGAATTCTTGACTCTCAACATAGTCAACTAATCTTATTCCTACCATATATTCACCATACTTACTCTCACGCCAGAGGGCCTTCGCCGGTGAAGCCCCAGCTCAGTTCACGTATTTTCTTGTATGTAGGTCTGATCAGGAAGTTCACTCACTGGAATTATCCGAACCGTTTGGATAAGGGCTGATCCGATACATTTTTGGCAGCATCACCAACTATTCTTGTAACCCTAAATTATTAATTTATTCAGATTAGAACCCTAATTTTTAACTGAACTGGAATTGTGCAATGGACAGTGAATGTGTGTGCAATTAGTTATGTTTAATCAATGTATGTTTAATTAGTGGTGTATGTCTAATGCGTGTTTCAATTAGCCTAGTGTGTGTGTGTGTGTGTGTGTGTGTGTGTGTGTGTGTGTGGTGTGAGTGTAGTGTTGTGTTTAATTAGTGTGTGTTTTTAATGTATGTGTGTGAGTGTGTTTAGTGTATGTGTTAGTGTGTATGTTTTTAGTGTGTGTTAATGTGTGTGTGCCTTTAGTGTGTGTTGGTGTAACATTGTGTCTAATACGTATTTTTTAGTTACTGCGTGTGTAATTAATGAGTGTGTGTTTAGTGTGCGATTGTTTATGAATGTTTACATATTAAATGGATAGAATTAACAAAATAATGGAATGAGAGTAAGAAACTAAAATATTGCCTTAGCCAGGTGGTACAAGATATTGATATTATAATCTTTCATCAACTTTAACCACCATATCTGCAGCATATTCAATTGTTATGAACTTTAACTCCAATGAGGTTGCTTTTAGTCTAGCTGGTTTAATGAGAAAAAACTATCTACCGCTCATGTGTTGTTTCTGTGTTCCATAAACACAAATAAGCACAAAATATAAATACAAAACACAAGAAGTCTACATGTTTGTTGGCCACTTAAGTATACTGGATACAGTTTGGAAAAATAGTTTAAACAACAAACTGTATAGAATCTAAATCTGAGTGCGTAGCGGAAGTCTTGGATACAGTTAGTTGCCGTGGATCTGACAACGAGTATTTGGTGTATACTTAATATATCACAGTAATTTCAAACAGTAAAAGCTGAAGGTAAATGACACAGTAATTTAAGTGGTTCGAGGTAAACCCCTCTACGTCCACTGGTCCTCCACATAGGAGTAAAAAGTTTATTATATAATTACTGCGTACACAACTACGTAATTATAAACAAACCTATCCTTGTATCGTTCACACAGATTGATACAAAGAATGTCACTTTCAACCGCGTTCACAGTTGGTTAAAGCTTCCTTCTTGACTAGCTTCTTCACACACAGTTCCAAAGCTTCGTCCTTATTCGTCCCACACAGTCGAATAACTTGTTGAGTTCACACAGAGCTCGGTTTTTACACAGAGGTAAAAGGTTAGGTAACCGAGTAAGAACAATGACTTTGAATATCAAGATCTGATGATAGCTGTTCTTGATGTTTTGAGCACTGTATATCTCTTTCGTTTTAACTTCCGATATGCTTTGGAGATATGTTTGCTCAGATGATAACTTGATAGCTTTGAGAGTTACTTTGATTCGTAATTGGTGTGTGTAACTGATCTTCAATGTCTTCAAGGATATATATAGCCTCTGAAGAAAGTATCCGTTGAGATGTCCGTTTGAATAAGATTTCCTTCAACGGGAATATGACATGATCCGGATTTAACGGGATTCTGAAGATCTGAAGACTGACAGTATTTAAATACTTTATCCTTGAGTATTTAAATACTTCTTTGTTCAACGGAACTTGACTTGTGTTCTTTCTTGTCCTTTTGTGAACTGTATGGAAGGTGACTGTATTTAGGGCATCGAGACAGTTTTCCATACTTGATCTATTACAAGTCTTCTTCTTTGTCTTGTGAGCTTCACTTATCTTTGATTCGAGGTGGTCTTGATACATGATAAATCTTTAAGCCTCGTCTGATTTCCTTTCTTGTATTTGGCATATATGTCAAAACCTTCTCAATAACAAATAACAATCGATACAGGGATCGGGTATCCCGGCTGATTCGATACAGAGAGAATGTTTTTCCCAAAAATTTCCCCCTTTTTGACAATTTGCCAAGACTTAACTTACTTCAACTCTTCGAGTCTTCTTGATGATGCCAAAACCTTCTTCATGAAGCGTTCTTCTTCGATGACTTCTGGCAGATTTCTTGGTCTCTTGTCAATAGGTCTGACTTAGTGACTTAGTCTACAATAATGAAGCGCTTTCATGCAGCATGTTCGTCTGATTTGAGATTTATTACAACTTAAGCCTATGATTGGCGCGCGAGCACAATCTTACAATGTATTCTAAGTTTACAATCAAACTATGAAGCTCGTAGACTAGTTAAATGCGACTTAATTTTTCAATCAAGTTTATCTAACTTGAGATTCCTATCAAACAATTTAAGTAATCATACATTAACACAGTAGATTACGAGTTGTAATCTTTCAAGACAAACAAACTATTTTATTGATATTCAAAAAGATTGAGTACAAAGTTTGTGTCGAATAGAAATTACAAAAACAAAAATAATGTACATAAATTTCAGCTCTTTATCTTTGATCCGCATGCCTCCATGGTCTCTTTCCTCGCTCATACTCGGTGCCGCGCCACCAGTTTTGAAGTGAATCATTGCCTCGTTCCTGGTAAATTGCTCTTCCTTCATATGAACGATCAAAGGCAAGTATCCAATCCTCTGGATGGGTGACCCGATCTCCTCTTCCATGTTTTGATTTCATTTCGACTTGGAAAGGGAGCTTTCCTTCTTCTAGCATCTTTGAAAACCTATCTGCCGCTTCCGCCAACGTTTTATAATTTTTGAAGATGGCGGATTCCCTGATGAGTCTGACAAAATATCTCATCAGTTCATTCTTCCTCTAGTGCTTCACTTCTTCGGCAGTTGGGTTGCGGTTGGTTGGCAGACGTATTTCCGAAGGTCTTTGAACAAGATTTTGCCAAGGGACATTTGGGTCATGGAATTACAGTGCGAGCACGAAATTCTAAAGCTTTGGGGTTGAGGTGCTAGCTTGTTCAATTCGGCAGCTATCTTGCTCTGAGCGACCTCAAATTCCCTTTCCTGTTGCGGTCTTATTCTCCTTGCGGCTTCTCGAGCCTCTTCCCCCTTTTTGGCCTCATCAAGACTTTGCAGGATTTCAAGAGCGGCGTCTGTTTGGTCTCGATCTTGTTTATTCTTTCAACGAGGGAGGAAAGAGTCGCGACATCTCTTGAATGGATTTGTCATGCGCACGCATGAGAGTCATTCTCTATCATTGCACAGCGGTCTTGGCCAGCAATTCTTGTCTTTGAAGCTTCCTCCTTCAAAGCTTGCGCTTGTTTATCTTCCATAATCTTCAAGGCTTGCTTGAACACTTCTGGCAGAAGAATGAATGCATCGACAACTCGAGATACTTCGTGTTGAAGAGTTGTCATTTCTTCAACTGCAGAGGTGTGCATCCAGTTCAGTGCCTTTTCTACGGAAGAGAGAGCGTTAACTGCATCTTGGATAAATACAGTCTGAAGGCCAAGAGCTTGCAGGCGCTCTTTGCGTGCAGCAGAGATAGGAGAGTCAGGCTGGGCGAAGTCTTCAGCACCGTTTAACCTCCTTACGTTCACGGATGGACGTGAAGTAGGTTGGATATCCTCAGGTTCGTTACCGTCCTCGGATTCCAAGGTTGCAGGGGTGGGAGTAGCTTCTTGTGGAATGGCGACAGTTGGTTCAGAAGCGTCCTGTGGCGAAGGTTCTTCGGCAGATGTGGATGCAGGAGGGACTGAATCCTCCTGTTGCCTTGCAGGAATGGCTTCTTCGGTCGCTACAGGCTCGGGTGCCTGTTCCAAAATTTCTTGATTTTCCTCATTGGAGGGGTGATTCCTCTGATGCGGAATGTTCTCCGGCTGTGGCGAAGGTGGATTAGCTTGGGTAGATGGACCTTCGTCTTTTCTGGGTGGAGAGAAGGCTTGGGCTTCAGCCTCTTCACGGCTCATTCTCAGACCTGCTTTAAGAGCATCGTCGTCATCGTCTGAGTCATGGTCGTCGTCGTCTTTTGGATTGATGGGAGAGTCCTCTGACTTCTTCTTTCCTTTTCTTAAGCGTCGGATTTGTGCGGCGGTGGCTTTCAATGAGATCTTTGCAAGAAGCGTTGTCCCATCGAGCGGGGCCTCAATTTGATTGAGTCTGTTACTTCGGAGACAAATCGCTCTTCGTGGCTCCATTCGCTCCGGTTGTACAGAGTGTAAATGCAGAGCTAGCCTAAAGCTTTTCCATTGCGAAATCTTTAAATGCGCTGTTCTATTTGTCTTGAAAGAAGTGTTTGATTTATAATTGAGTCGGGGAGGGACTTGAATCACGTGCAGACGCTGTTTCGAGGATTAGTGCAGTATGGGATCCTGTACGGAAGATGGACTCCTTGCAGGGGATGGTGCCCCGAAGGAAATTGGATCCTGCACGGGTGTGGGATCCCGTAAAGGAGAGGTAGCTATTGGCTCCGAATGGGCAGCCGACGTGCTAACGTCTTGAATGTTGGCAGATGTCTCTAAATCCGTCGTAGCCGCCAAGGGCTCGGGATCTACTGTCGATGCAGTAGGAGACACCTCTTCCGCAGGGGTTGGGCCCTGGGGTGCTATATCAGTGGGTTGCGCCACGGGCGAGACATCCTCGGAGTGTTTGGCTTTGATTTTTGAGAGCCTTCGGAGTCTCTTCTTCGACTTCTCATCAGCAGAGTGCTTCTTGCTGTGAGAACGCTTGCGCTTCTTCTTTGAAGATTCCAATTCAGGGACCTTCACGGTTTCGTCTCTGGGGTTGTCAGAAATAGGCATGTGCCTTGTTCTCGGGTGATTGGCATGCATTGTGCTCTGGTTATAGGCAGAGGGTTTGACGCCTCCTAAATATATCCGTGAGCTGTTTTTCTTGGCATCGGCGGATTGCTGGACTCCGCACCTCGTCAGAATGTAGTTTAGCATTAAACCAAATGATTTCTTTTGGGTGGCCGGTTTGCACACCTCTTCCTGAAGTCGTTTCAAAATGATTTGGCACCAATTGACCTTTTCACAGGTCAAGATAGCGACCATCATTCTGAACCTAAGATTCGTGCACATCTCGAACGCACCGGTTCGATTTTCAATGATCCTGGAACAGAAATCGTGGAGATAAACGAAGTGAAGAAGAAAATTTTTCTTGTGGCACGTGGTTGTCACCATATCAACCACTTTGGACCCGGTAAATAGTCCATAAAACTTGGTAATCAGCTCTTGAGACCCAAACGTCTCAAGCTGGTCCATGGTCAGGCCGTCGGCGGGCAGCCTGTAGATTTTCTGAAGTAAGTCACGATTGATGCAGACTTGCACTCCTTGGGTATTGCGGTGATGTCGGCAACATGTCCTCCCAGGCTAGTGAGAGAAAGCGAGCAGCGGCGTTGAGGTAGAATTCCTCAACTAGATGAGCGTCGTATTTGTCGCGATTTTGCTTCCAAAGCGATACGATCCTTGTTGTTCAAGACGAGTAATGATATACTCCATCGGTTCGGTGTCGTTGATTTCGAGATTATACGCTCGATGATGGTGGTTTCGAGAAGATCCGCCATCAATGATCTGGAAGTTTTCTTGAGCGGGGATGAAGATTGAGTAGCCATGGATGTTTTCTTAAAGCGAAGGTGGAAGAAAACAATAGAAATTTGCGATGAATATGCGAGAAAATATGTAGTGTTTGCTTGAGATCTCTTGTAATTTGCGTAAAGCGTAAAGAGTCTCTAATGGCGGAATCTGATCCTTTTATACTTGGGCGGCGAAATAGGGTTTTGCAGTACGAATGGTCGATTTTAAGGGATGGGAACCGGTTTTGAAATCGGCGGTCGGGATGGATTTAGTGTAACGTACGCTAATCCATTAAAAGGTTTTAAAATACAAGGTCCCACTTGACATAGGTTGATTACCTAAATGCCTAAAACGGCGGTTTAAAAATAATAAACAATTTAAAAACATCGCGGCTTTTGAGATTGATTGTCAGATGTCGTGTAAGGCATTTAATGAACATGACGTTTGACATAAAGCAGGCACGTGGACAAAAATTATTTTAAAAGGAAATAATATTATATTATATCTTGAATCGAAATCCCATAGTATGTCTTTGTTCTCGCGTCGATCTGACGTTCCCCCTTAGAAAGGTACTAATAGGTTTTAAATTCCATACGGCAATATTTGGATTAATCTTTGTATTCATGGGTCTCTGAGATTCCCCCTTAATTATTGCACACATCACCGTAGGATTCATATGCCTTCGTTCGCTCTGATCTTGTATTGATGATTACGAGTGTACGGATAATTAATGTTGAATCGTATTCACGGGTCTTACAAGATTCCCCTCAATTGTTGAGTAAAAGCGGTAAATTTACTTACGGAGTCCGCCGCAGATTCCCAATTCTGTTCTTAGCATGTTGAATCTTGCTTTGTGTCGAGAGGCTTGGTGAAAATGTCGGCCAATTTGGATGTCTGTATGGACTTTTTCGGCGAACATCCTTGTTCTCGACATGATTCTGATGAAATGATGCTTCATGTTGATATGTTTAGTGTGCGAGTGCAAAAGCGATTGTGCGTGATTGCAATTGCACTCGTGCTATCACACATGATTGGAGTCTCTCTAGCATCGATTCCATAATCGGCGCTTTTCTTTGCATCGAAGGATCTGCATACATGACTACCAAAGACATAGTACTGATTGACCGTGGAAGAGAGTTAGCCAATTGCTTCTTCTTGAACCAAGAAAGCGAGTCTAGGTCCGAGAAAGTGACAAGTTCCACTTGTACTCTTCTATCTAGCTTGCGACCTCCGAGATCCGAGTCGCTGTATCAACTAAATCGAATCCGCCTTCCTTAGGATACCACGATCTGCATCATTGTTCCTTTAACGTATTTCGGGATTCGTTTAGCCGTATTGAAGTGTGATTCCTTAGGTGCAACTTGGTATCTCGCACACACTCCAACAAAGAAGCTGGATATCGGCTGCTTAGGTTAGGTACAGGAGCGAACCAATGAGCTTCCTGTAGAGTGATTGGTCAAATGGCTTTCCGGCTTCATCAGCACTAATTTGCACGGAAGTGCTCATGGGGGTTGGCGAGGATTTGGAAGTGTTCATTCCAAATTTGTTGAGAAGCTCCTTGCTGTATTTCTACTAGTTGATGAATATACCTGTAGGCATCTGCTTTATCTGCAATCCTAGGAAATAACTAAGTTCCCCCATCATACTCATTTCAAATTTGCTTTGCATGAGATGTGAGAACCTTTGACATAGAGCAAGGTTAGTTGAACCAAAAATAATATCATCAACATAGATTTGTACCATTAAAAGGTCATCACCTTCCTGTATTTTGAACAAGGTTTTGTCGTGACACCTTTCTCAAATCCGTTGTTGGTTAGAATCTTTGGGACGGGAGTTTCGTACCGAGGCTCTAGGGGCTTGTTTAAGTCGTCTGCAGGCGCTTTCCTTAGCACGTAAACTAGATCGATACCGTCCGTGTTGGCAAACCACGGTGGTTGTTCAACATAAACTTCTTCCAAAGCTCTCCATTCAGAAAGCACTCTTGGCGTCCATTTGGTATACGATAAAACTCTTATGGGCGGCAAAGGCTAAAATATCTGATGGCTTCTAGTCTTGCTACGAGGCGAAGGTTTCATCATAGTCGATTCCTTCTTCTGACAATAGCCTTGTGCTACTAGTCTGGATTTGTTTCTTATGATAAGTCCATTTCCATCCTTTTTGTTTGAAATACCCATTTGGTTCCTATAACCGATTGGTGTGTCGGTGCAGGTACAAGATACCATACATTGTTTCTTTCAAACCGTTAAGCTCTTCTTCCATAGATGTTATCAATGAGAGTTGTTAAGAGCGTCATGGTGAAGCAGTTCGGATTGGGCTAAGAATACAACGATAGTGCACATATTGAGTCTCTAAGTTCGGATTGAGATTTCCATTCGGGAAATTGTGAGACTTGACATTAGATTCTTCTTGTGCACAAAGTACATTTCCTTGTGTACTCTGTATTCTCCTACAGTAGAAACACACTGCATTAATGTTTCCAATGATCGGCTCTTGGGTGATCTCTCAACCATCTTCGGTCGGGTTCTAGTTCGGGGTCCGTCTTTGTATCGAAAGTTTACGTAGTGCGGCTTGACATGCAGTCGGCTTCATCCACATCGATTCTTACGGTGCGGGGTTGATTTCTAAATCAACTACGGGTTCTATCGGTGTAGGTGGATCAAGATAGATAGATGGTGAATGTCTGAGTGATATCATCTACTCTGTAGGGTCATGGTGTGGTTCGTCGAACACTACATGAACCCGATTCCTCGATCGTCACCTCGTTTTATTAAAGATTAAAGCTTTCTTGTGGAGGAGTATCCTACGAATATTCCTTCATCGATTTTTCATCAAATGTTCTAAGTTGGTCCTTCCCATTGTTCAATACGTAACACCTGCATCAAAATGTGAAAATACGAAACTAATGGAGTTTTGTTGTTCCATACCTCGTAAATTTGTTTTGTTGTGGTGCTTGTTGACGATACGGTTTTGAGTGTAGCATTGTATTGGTTGCTTCACCCGAAACGCTGCGGCAATTTGCTTTGCAATCATTGTCCTTGTTGCATCTTTCAACGTCTATTCTTTCGCTCGCAACACCATTTTGTTGAGGTGTTCGGGCGGTGAGTATTCGTCTTTGTATTCCATTCTCCGAACAGTATTGCTCTATAAAGCGGTTAGTAAATTCGGTACCTCTGCCGGGCAGATGCACACGATACTTGATGCTTTTTCATTACGCAACTTTCTCGGGAGCTCGGGCGGCCTTGATGTTGTTTCCTTCTTCTTGCTAAGAAAGATCGTCCAAGCATACGGAATAATCATCAACAACAACCATGCAATATTTCTTACCTCCCAAACTTCTTGGGTCTACAGGACCGTAGAGATCCATGTGTAGCATTTCCAACACTCTTTGGGTTGAAAGGTAGGATTTGCTCTTCGGGGTTGACTTGATTTGCTTGCCTTTACGGCATGGTCCGCAGATGACATCCTTCTTGAATGACACATCGGCAAACCTCTAACCATACACCTTGTCTTGAAAGCTTGTTGATCGTCTTGAAGTTGACGTGAGACATCCTCTTGTGCCATAGCCGGCTAAGATCTGCAGTGCCTTTGGCAACAAAACATGGAATTGAGGAGCTCATAGGCTTGAGTCGGCAATGTACATATTACGATCTGCTTCTGTAAGCACAACTTCCTTGGTTTGGGTGTTCTTGACTCTACGATCTATATAGAACTTCAGAAGCTGTTTATCACAGGCGGCTAATACTAAGTAGATTATACTGTAAGCCTTCAACATATGCAACATCGGTGACCTTGAATTTTCCGACAAGTAGGTTTCCTTTCCCTCTTGTTCTTCCTTTAGACTTATCACCGAAGCGAACTTTCGGACCGCGACCTTCTACAAAATCAGATAGCTTGCTCCTATCTCCGGTCATGTGACGAGAGCATCCACTATCGAAGTACCAGGTATCTTCCTCTAGGATGTCCTGTAACAAAGAAATTAGGTAGATTTAGGTCCCCTTTGATTTTTGGGTCCATATATGTTAGTTCCTTTAGGTACCCAGATTTTCCTGACAGCAATTGGTTTACTGTAGGATGTACTCGGTACAGTATTGCGGTATTTACGGGGGGCATATCCGTAGTTGTTATAATCATGATAATTATTATGCATGTAAAATTTAGGATTATTATTATTCCAGTACGAGTGCCGTCTAGGAGGTGGAGCCATTTTTCTAGGCCTAACAGCTTGTCTTCTGGGTCTCCAGTTGGATTCCCAATGCTGTTGTCGATACTGAACTGGCATCTGCTGTCTTGAGGGATAACGGGGCTCCTGTATCCAATACCTAGGTGCACTGTACTGAGTGTACTATTGTGCGGGCCTTTGGTGGTTGGATACCGTCTTCTTTGTGAATGACTGTCGGCTTTGATGAAATGCTTGTGGAGCATGCTTTAGATTACGCCTTCTGAGTGGTTGTTGGTTCCACTGTCTCGAATAGTAGAGTTGAGGGGGCGGAATTGCAGCTTTCGGTTTTCTCGGTGCAAAGAGTTCCTTTATGGGGTAGGAGTATCTTCAATTCGGAATGTGTTCCACACTCTTGACGAACACAGTACTAGTTTTACCTTTATTCGAACATGAGCTGTATCCTAAGCCACTTTTATCATGAGCATGTTGCCCAGTGCTCAGAATTTCTTCCATTCTTTTGGACGATTTTTCAAAAGACTTCAGAATGGTCTCAAGTTCATTTTCTCGCTTCTCGAGAGTTGTAATTTTGGTTTGTAGTAGAACCAAATCATTTGTCTTGCTCTAATTATGGGTTTTAATCGTATTTAGTTCATGAGCAAGTTGATGATTGCTCTCCATGAGTTTTTCAAAATCGACCTTCTTTGGTTTCACAATCAAGAGACATATTTTCATAATTTATTTTCAAGAAGTCATTTTCATCTTTCAACTCTAGATTTGTTAATTGAAGCTGTATATTCTCAGTTTTTAGAGTCTCATGGGCTTTTTGAATGTTTTTGAATTCATTCATCATATTTTCGAAAGTATGAGATGCACTAGGTGGAATAATCGAGGTTGAACTTACCTCATCGTCGCTGTCTTCACCTTACGGAACATCTTTGGCCATAAAGCACATGTATGCTTTATCATCGAACTCATCGTCGGATGAATCACTCTCGATGACCACAGAAGACATTCTGCGATTTGGATGGTGTGGGGAGGCTTCGATTCTCCAATCGGGGCCTTGAGCTTGTCTTTCCAAGCACGTCTTCTTTCATCTCGCTCCTGTTGCTCGGCCTCGTGCAATCTTTGGACTTTGGGATGAGGACATTTGTTTGCATAATGGCACAGTTTCCTGCGATTATAGCACGAGTTAGCATCACCGGATGAGGTTTCGGTACTTACCTTGTTGATGTGTTTGGGCTGTAGGAGTCTTTCAATTTGTTTGATGAACTTTTTGAACTTATGCATTAGAAGCGCCATTTCATCTTGTGACGGGATGTCGTCACTGTCGGCATTCTTGTGACCAGGGCTTGACGAGCTAGGCATGCTATGTCGACGGTTCGTCTGACGAGAGTCATGACCTTTGAAGGAGATTCTTGACTTTCTCTCTTGTCAATGTCATACTCGAAAGCTTTAAGGTCGGAGAAGAGATCAAAAGTGGATATTTCATTAAGATTACATGATACACGCATATTGTGGTCTTAATGTCCCATCGGTGGGAGAGATCTGAAAATTTTTAAGTTCTTCTCCTTTTGGGTGTAAATCTTGCCCAACGCTTCAAGTTCACCAACAATACCGGTAAATCGAGGTCAAGTTCCTCAAGTGTTTCCGTTGGTTTCATTTCAAAAGATTCAAATTCTTTGAGTAAGTTTTGAAATCTTGTTTTCTTTTGAGAGCTCGGTTCCCTCACAAATTAACTTGAGTTTATCCTGCATTTCTTTGGGTGTGTTGCGACTCTTTACCTTCGAGCGTGCCTTTGTCAAGAGTGACAAATAACGCGTTCTTAGCCACGTTGTCGAGATTGGCTCGCTTCCTTTCATCGGTTGTCCATTGCTCGCGTTCCTTCTCGAGCATTTCGGCATGGGCTTGGCCCTCAATCCTTGCGGTGGATTGACCTTCATGATCTTGATCGGACCATCCTGTATAACAAAGATCATCTCTTCGTGCATTCTTTGCAAGATGAGCTTCCATTCTAATTCTCCGATCGTCAAATTCGTTAATAGAGAACATAGGGACTTTGTTAATCATAGAAGTATCCATAATGATAATATAGGAATGAAAGAAGCTGCTTTGAAAATAAGTGATTTGAATCGATTCGGTTAAAAGAAATACGACCGATTCTTTTTAGAATCAACCGCTCGATACCACTTGTTGGCCACTTAAGTATCTTGGATACGCTTTGGAAAAGTAGTTTAAACAACAAAGCGTATAGAATCTAAATCGAGTGCGTAGCGGAAGTCTTGGATACGATTAGTTGCCGTGGATACGACAGCAGTATTTGGTGTATACTTAATATATCACGGTAATTTCAAACAAGAAAAGTGAAGGTAAATGACACAGTAATTTAAGTGGTTCGAGGTAAACCCCTCTACGTCCACTGGTCCTCCACACAGGAGTAAAAAGTTTATTATATAATTACTGCGTACACAACTATGTAATTATAAACAAACCTATCCTTGTATCGTTCACACAGATTGATACAAAGAATGTCACTTTCAACCGTTCAGACAGATTGGTTAAAGCTTCCTTCTTGACTAGCTTCTTCACACACAGTTCCAAAGCTTCGTCCTTATTCGTCCCACACAGGTCAGAATAACTTGTTGAGTTCACACAGAGCTCGGTTTTTACACAGAGGTAAAAGGTTAGGTAACCAGGTAAGAACAGCAGCTTTGAATATCAAGATCTGATGATAGCTGTTCTTGATGTTTTGAGCACTGTATATCTCTTTCGTTTTAACTTCCGATATGCTTTGGAGATATGTTTGCTCAGATGATAACTTGATAGCTTTGAGAGTTACTTTGATTCGTAATTGGTGTGTGTAACTGATCTTCAATGTCTTCAAGGATATATATAGCCTCTGAAGAAAGTATCCGTTGAGATGTCCGTTTGAATAAGATTTCCTTCAACGGGAATATGACATGATCCGGATTTAACGGGATTCTGAAGATCTGAAGGCGCGGTATTTAAATACTTTATCCTTGAGTATTTAAATACTTCTTTGTTCAACGGAACTTGACTTGTGTTCTTTCTTGTCCTTTTGTGAACTGTATGGAAGGTGACTGTATTTAGGGCATCGAGACAGTTTTCCATACTTGATCTATTACAAGTCTTCTTGCTGTACTGACGAGCTTCACTTATGCTGATTCGAGGCTGGTCTTCGATACATGATAAATCTTTAAGCCTCGATACAGTTTCCTTTACTGTATTTGGCATATATGTCAAAACCTTCTCAATAACAAATAACAATCGATACAGGGATCGGGTATCCCGGCTGATTCGATACAGAGAGATTGTTTTTCCCAACAATGTTCAATTCTGTGGATCTCGTTGCTCAGTATATAGGTAAGAGTAATGCTCGTTACCGCAAGATACTACAGGCTATTGGGATAAAGTTTACTGTGGGTTCCAGTGGAGCATTCAATCAAACAAATGAGCCACCTACACTAGCAAGGTGGTTATCTTTTCAGACTACTGGATTGGGCCGTCCCCACCATTACCGATGCGATTGAACCTCGTGTGCCTCCTATACACCTGATTTTCCCCACTCCTAGCACTGATTACTGCGAAGATACACATAGCTTATTATCTGGGGTGCCTACCGGTCCTCCGCCGACTCTATTTATGCCTCATATGGTATTGGAGATCCCAAATATCAATAACAGGGGAGTCCCCAGCCATATAGCCTGCTTAGCCCTATAGAGCCACACGTTTTTCAGTCTTGGACAATGAATATAACCTAGCGGATTTGTCAAAAATCTAAGACAAAGTTGTACGTGGAGCTTGTAGAAGAGAAGGAGGAGGGTCGTACTATCGCGGGACCGAAGAAGAAGACTCGTGGCTCAACAAAGGGCTTAACACTTGACACATGTTAAGAAACATGGCCGAACCAGATACTACTAGATGTTAATTATCGATGGCATGATTTGTATTCTGATGTTGTAGTGGTATATAGTCGTAATATAGGGTTTGTCATACGAGACAGTGTCCCGGTACTATGCCCCGAGTGGAAACTTGTGCCACAATGTGTGGAGGATGCACTGGATAATGTTATGTTGGTAAGTTTACATTTAAATTATGAATGATGCATTTTGTGTTTAATTTTGGAATGAATTTAGTAATATATATGTCATATCTATGTTAATTGTTGGTGTGGTTCGACATTCCTTCATCCTTGCTATATACTTGGTGTGATGAGGTGCAAGCCACCGAATATATAATTTTAGTAATATGTGGTTGATTGATTATTTGTCAAATTTGATGTGATTTTTTATAGTTTATGAATGTGTATTATAAGTACAAGTCTTCGAAGAATAACCTACATATATTCTGCACGGATTGGGATAATACCCATTAGGTTATTCCCTAAGAATTCATGTATCGATAATACGAGTGGAAGTGGTTACGCTCTTATTTTGACGAACCACACTATATGGTATGTAATTGTAGAATTAGTGTTGGACGACATGTAACGTATATAAAATTTACTTGTGTAAATGGTTGTTTGTCAAATATATTTTATATGTTTATATTTATAGGCGAGCAGTAAAACCAACATGGCTAACCGTAAGGGTCATGGAGCAGCACCGCTTAGGTTCATGGTTGTTAGCAAAAATTGTGCAATATGCCACTTCTTCAGACACTGTAGAGAATGCATTTGTAGATGTGTCTCATAAGGCATATCGGATCCATACGAATAAACATGTAAGTTGTAATTATTTCTTAAAATGAACCTTTTAAAACTAGTTTATGATTTTTTTTCTATTCTTTTATTGATTGTTTCCTTCTAAATAATAGAGAGTGAGGGAGGAGTCTCAGAGGAGCTGAGCATGATCCGGATTTAAATAATAACAACCTCAAACCAATATCCCTACATCAGGGCTACTGTCTCGGGTAATATTTACACCTAAAGAGAGTTGGTTACGCATGCTGATGATCGGAGTTAGAGGCTACAAACTATTGAAGGATACTCCAGGATTTCGGTGCAGCCAAAGGGACAATGCCCAAAAGGCCTTTCTAGAGGATCAGTTGATGGTGGAGAGAGAGACCCGACCTAAGGAGCGAAGGAAGGCTGATGAGATGGTTGAGAAATTCTAGGAGAACTGAAAAGTCATTTTAGATCAGTAGTGGGAATCACATCAAGCCTTGATGGTTCAACAACGGACCTTAAGCAGCAGATCATGATGTTGTGACATCAGGTTATGATGTAGTATATGATGTTATTGACTCAGACCGCAAGTCAATCGGTTCAGGCACCTCTTCCATCACCATCTCCATTTTTTAATTTACACACTCCTGCCTCATCTTCACAATCTCGTGATGAGCAATCACAAAATGGTAGTAATCCTTCAATCTTTAAGAAACTAATTCACCGATTGGATTTTAGCTGTGTTTGTAGAACTGTTATATATGTATACATATATTATTAATCTTGGTGCATATTTTGATTTTGTTGATGTTAGTAGTATGCTGATGTTGGTGTAGTTTTCTTAATGTTGGTTTATATTGTGTTTGTTACATATATTGTTGGTGATTATAATAGTTGATGGTACACGATGATTGGGGTTATGTTTGTTATTGTTGGTTTATATTGCGGTATATTGTATTGTACATATGGAAGTCAGAGGTTGAAAAAAGCGAGTTTTGTGGATTTCAAAATCTGAAGATTTTTTTAAAAGGCACTTTAGCCAACAACTTTTGCACATGTTATCGGCTAAATAATTAATTTATTTTAAAAATACGATTTAGATGACGGGTGTCGTCAACTAAAATTAACCAATTTAGCCGAAGGCTTTGTTATTGTCTGCTAATTTTAACCTATTTAAGCTGACAATCGTGCTCTCGTCGGCTAAAGTTTTTTGGTTTAACTGTCAATCGGACGGACGTCAGCTAATGTCAGGAGTATATCCGACGACTAGATATTACTATCCTCGACTAAATCATGACCGACAGACATTAGTCAATCGGAATTTAGCAGAAGACCATTGATTTTAGTCGACGACTTTGTGGTTTAGCTGACCAATTATAGTCGTCGGCTAAATTACCGACATTTGTGATATCCGTGAGTAGGACTGCAAACGGGACGGACTCGAGTCGAGCACACCCGAACTCGAGTTGGGTTATTCATTTTCTGAATTCGGGTCGAGTTACCCCGATTCGAGTCGAGTAGCGCAGGAAGCTGCCGAGTTTGACCCGCTCGAGTACACTCGGGTCACCCGAGTTGCTTGTCGAGTCGATCGGGTCGGGCATGAATTGGGTCGGGTCGGGCTATGCCTATATTTTCAACTTTTTCTTCATATTTTTCTACAAAATTTAAATCTTTTTGTTCTACAAAAGTTTACTTTTTATATAAATATCAAACAAGAAAAGCATAACGAAAAAAAAGCAAGAAACCAACATAAAATTAGGAAAAGAACACCAAGAACTAAGAAGCCCAGAACAAAAAAAAAATTTACGGTCCGTCTCAATTAACGTGAGTACTCAAAAATACATTCACGGACCTCACGGTCAGTCAACAATCAAAATAGCTAACCAAATTCTAACAATCCGCAACAAGCCAACAACTTTAGTCTTTAACAATTCCAAATTGACAATATTCACTTGATAATTGATACTAAAACCAAAAGGGAAGAAAACCATAATGATAGACTGATATATTGAACTATCTTTCAGTTATTGATCGAGCCACTTGTCTAATACCCGGTTGTAATACAGTCACTATCATTCAGTGTTTATCATTCAGTATTTATCACTCAGTAATTTTCACTCATTAATGGTCATTTGTCACTCATATTCAATCATTGTATTCATCGTTCAGAGTAATCGTACCATGTATCAATCGTCTTTCATCATCAATCTAATTGGAGAATCGTGCCGTGTTTATCATCGTTGTCATCTTCATAGTGTGCTGTGTGTGAGGAGTAGCGCACGCTACGTACTCTCTTTAGCTTGCGCTAATTGAGTACGGGTAGCGCACGCTACCTCTCAACACTAGCGCACGTTAGTATGTTTCAAGCAGGCAGTCCAGAAGGCACTGGACTGCAGCTGGGTTGTAAGTAGCGCACGCTACGAATGGTAAGTAGCGCGCGCTAGTAGGCCGAAGTAGCGCACGCTATACAGTCGGTGTAGCGCGCGCTAAGGTCGGATCAGGTTGAGTCCAGTGGCTACTGGACTGGATGGGATTTATTCATAGCGCACGTTATGAGTGATTATTAGCGTATGCAAACGATATTGTAGCGCACGCTAAATATTGATTGTAGCGCACGCTACTGCGATTAGACCAGAGGACAGAAGGTTCTGGACTCCAGTACTGGGCATCAGATAATTCGTTAGCGCACGCTAACATTTCGGGATTAGAGCACGCTAAGTGTTCAGCCGTAGCGCACGCTACAAAAGGTATGTAGCGCACGCTACCGTTTTCGGACAGTGGATACTGGACTACCCAAAACACCCGTTAGCGCACGCTAAGAACTGGGGCTAGCGCACGCTAAACTGGGATTTCTATAAATAGGACAGTTCAGCCCTTACTTCGTCATTTTTCATATCTCTTCGTTTCTTCGGCGGTTTCGGACGATTCCGGGCGATTTGGAGAGTGTTCTTCGAGCTACAATCATCAATTATCATCTTCAAGTCTTTGAGTTGGATTAATCATCACTTCATCATCTCCAATACATTAAATCAAAGGTATTAATCTCTTGGATCTAGAATTTTGGATTTTTGGGTTTTTCCTTCCGATTTCTTCGTGTAAGCTTGATTTGTTGTTGGAATATGTTAGATATGAATTATCTACCTTGGATAAATGTATTCTTACAGATTTAATGGCTATTTTGGGGATTATTTCAAGAACCCTTGGGGTTGACTTCAGTTAATTTGGGGATTTTCCGATTGATGTTGTTGTAATGTTGAATTGTGGATTCCTATTGGATCATTGATGCCATTGATATTGTTTTGATGGTTTGAATCAATCATTTGAAAGTTGGTTTCGATAATTTGGGTTTGGTTGTAACCAACGAGAAGGATATTTGCTTCGTATTCGTTTGGATGCCCCGATGAGTTTGATTATCGTTGTATCGACGTTTGAGTTGGTTATAATCGTGTTTGATACGTGTATTGAACGGATTATTGGTAATTGTGTTATTCAAGGTTGTTCGAGCGACCGACATTTCATTTAGGACGTTGTTCGTGGACGTACATTCTTCATCGGTGTTGAGTAAGTTAATTCTTACTCGGTTAAAAGGATATTCATTCCTTTTGTTGTTGTTCATTCATAATCATAATTCATTCATCATTGTATTAACCGTATCAATACTTGTCATTGTCAATTAATCACTTCAGTCACAAGGAACGACGGTTCCAATCATTTTATTGAGCTGTCATTCATTTCACTATCATTTCATCTCGGTGAGTCATTATTGATTTTGATGTCACTTTGTTATCTCGTGGCATTCCGGGTCATACTGGCGTGCCGATTGGTATGTGTAGGATTTTCATGTCGGGCACATTTAAGTCGTGTGTTGGTTGTTGGCCTTACATTGGACTGTGCACACGAGTCGATTGCTTCGTGAGACTGATTAGGTACAAGACCACACGTGTATTCGATCGATACTCGTTGGTGGCTTGTGCACGGACACATTTCCATCCCGGGCATAGTTTGGCACCACCCTTTGAGCCGTACTGTTAGTTCATTCATAAAGCATGTTTGATTGCGTATGTTTTCAACAAGATTGGGTTATAATCTAACCGATTCATTTTTGATCGAACTTGTGGTTTATACAGCATATACATGATTGTGTTTATTCAACTCTTGAGGATTGTTGTTCTGTGTAACTGACCCCGTTGGGGGATTTTGTTTTCAGGTCATGGCAAGGCAAAAGCACGGGAATATAACGTTGATGGCGAGGAGTCCCAGTGATACTAGTAGGGGGCCCAAATCCTTTCAGTCATTCATGTTGTCGTCATTTATTTTCCGCTGCAGATTTCCATTTGGATACTCCATTTCATTCAGTGTTGTGTATTTTATCTTCATATAAAGTATACATGTATTCGGTATTATCCTGGGTGTGTTATAATGAAACTCCTCATCGGAGTAATTTATGATATAATGTGGTTCGGTACTACAATTATATTATTCAATTCATTAATTATCATTCACCTGGTGGGTCCCAGTCGGGGGTCCACGGCACTGTAATATCCGCCTAGTTTGGGGTGTTACAGAGTTGGTATCGGAGCGTGGTTTTGAATACTACCTTTCGAGTCATGTCTCATTTTAAATCATCATCATCAGACTAGTATCATTGGACTTTCGCGTCACGTGTGACCTATGCAAATGCCGAGCCTATCAGACCGAAAGAACTGTAAGACTTCTAACACCATGGTATAATTTCTGGCAATAATCATTCATTCATAATTCATCGGTTAACAATCCTCAAACAACATTTTTCATTTTGATCATGTTGATCATGTTAACTCATTAATCAATCAGATCATTTCATTACTCAATTGTTAATCTTGAAGATCATATCATTAATCTTGTTAACTTGTTCAAGATAATCATTGCAAGAATATCATCAGATAATCATGTCACCTCAGTTAATCATTCATGTAATCACTGTGTTAGAGCGCGTATGCTCATTATCATCATTTCATGACGTAAATCATAGTGCGGTACTCATACGAGATCTATGATTACCATGCGACCTTCCTACTTCAGTATGGAGAGAGCTGTCAAGGGATGCACGGGGAGAGGCCACGGTGCGGGCCGAAATCCGGGAAATAATCACTCACTGCCAGGAAGTCGTACCCAGGACTCAACTTGATCAGAAGATGTTCGGGTTGATCCACTCATTTTTATGCAGGTCATGATGACCCATATGCAATTGCTCAATCATCATTGCGCCACTCTGGCTGAATTAATCGAGAGAAGTCTCTCGTGTTAGCCTGCTGCTAAGGAAATTGCTGAGCAACAACCTTCATCTGTCAGCAGGAAATCAACGAAGCATAATCAGTCTGAAGGCGGTCAGTCTACCTTCAAGAAGCCTCGTGTGGGCCCTAATGTTTTTGAGCGACCTCCTACGGCGCATAATCGTGCGGGATCTCAGTCCCGAGCGGCCAGTTCGGCCATCACCTATTTCAACTGTGGAGCGCCGGGTCATTACAGCACTAAGTGTCTGAAACCGTCTATCACGTGCCATAATTGTGGGATTGTTGGGCATAAGGCCCGTTTTTGCTGAAGGGACTCCAAGCCGACTCCGGCGGCATCTCAGGCCCCGAAGCAATCATCGATTCAGAATCAGGCTGCTCAGTCAGCATCGTTTAAGACGACGGAAGCGATTAAAGGCGGAGCTCATATTTATCAGACGGGGGCGTCCGGTTCGGGAGCCGGAAAGTCTCGAATTCACGGGATGAAGAGGACCGACGATCCGGAAGCCCGAATGATCTCAGGTATACTCGTAATTCTATCTCAACCTGTGTGTACCCTTTTTGATACTGGTACATCGCATTCATTCATTTCCGAATCATGTTTGAATAGACTTAACTTGGATAGTCTTTTTAATTGTGGGCCTTATATCATTGATCTACCTCGCGGTAGAATAATTTTCGAAAATCATGAGGTTAAGAACTGACCGAATTAAGCTTAATGACCGCGAGTGGTTGGTGGACCTAATCGTGGTGGATTTACCTAAGGGCGATGTAATATTGGGAATTAGTGGGATGGATCGTCATGATACCGTTCTCAATGTTCGTAAGCGTATGGTCACTATCATTTCCGTCGTTGGAGTCGAATGTGTATTTCAGGGAGGTGATCCACGTTATTCCAGAAGAATCATTAATATGATGGAAGCAGTAAATTACTCAACCAGGGTTGTTCAATCATTCATTATATCATTATCATCGATTGACCGTTCTAAGGCAATCGAGATGATCCATCATTCTATATATCATTATCATCGATTGACCGTTCTAAGGCAATCGAGATGTTCCATCATTCATTGTATCATTGTCATCGATTGGCTGTTCTAAGGCAGTCGAGGTGTTCAATTATTCATTGTATCATTTTCATCGATGCCGTTCTAAGGCATTCGAGGTGTTCAATCATTCATTGTATCATTTTCATCGATTGGACGTTCTAAGGCAATCGAGGTGTTCAACCATTCGTGGTATCATGGTTATTGTTGATGATGTACTCCCAGACGAGCTACCTGTTTTACCTCCACCGAGGGATATGGAATTTACGATAGAGTTGGAGCCTGGTACGTCCCCATTATCGAAGGCACCGTACTGGATGGCCCCGACCGAAATGAAGGAATTAAAGAACCAACTCGAGGAGTTGTTAGAGAAAGGTTATATCCGACCGAGTGCGTCCCCGTGGGGAGCACCAGTGTTGTTTGTCAAGAAGAAGGATGGTTCATTTCGCTTGTGTATTGATTATCGGGAGTTGAACAGGGTGACGATCAAGAATAAGTATCCTCTACCCCGTATCGATGATCTTTTGGATCAACTTCAGGGAGCTTCAGTATTTTCCAAGATCGACTTGAGATCTGGATATCATCAGTTGCGTCGGATATCGCGAGGACGGCATTTCGAACACGCTATGATCATTATGAATTCGTAGTAATGCCGTTTGGATTAACTAATGCACCTGCGGTATTCATGGAGTTAATGAATCGGGTTTTCATTGACTATTTGGATCAATTTTTGGTTGTCTTTATTGATGACATTCTAATTTATTCTCGTGACCAGGAGGAGCACGAGTTTCATCTTCATCAAGTGCTCGACGTGTTGAGACGAGAACAACTTTATGGGAAGTTTTCCAAATGTGAGTTCTGGATGTCCGAAGTGACGTTTCTCGGACATGTAATTTCATCAGACGGAGTTCGCGTCGACCCTCAGAAGACGGAGGCTATCCGAGATTGGCTACCTCCGAAGAATGTTAAGGAGATCCGAAGCTTTCTCGGATTAGCCAGTTATTATCGGCGGTTTGTTGAAGGATTTTCTGAAATCGCTCAACCCATGACGAATCTTTTACGGAAGGATAAGAAATACACGTGGTCCGACGCGTGTCAACAAAGTTTTGAGGAACTCAAGAGCCGGTTAACTTCAGCACCTGTCCTTTCCTTACCGCAAAGGACGGAAGGATTTGTGGTTTATAGTGATGCGTCCGGACAAGGTCTCGGATGTGTACTCATGCAGAACGGGAAAGTCATTGCTTATGCTTCACGGCAATTGAGACCTTACGAGGTTAATTGTCCGACCCACGACCTGGAGTTAGCAGCCATGGTATTTGCATTGAAGATTTGGCGTCATTATCTTTATGGCGTTACCTGTCAGATATTCACCGATCATAAGAGTCTAAAGTATATATTTACTCAGAAGGAGCTAAATATGCGACAGAGACGGTGGTTGGAACTAATCAAAGATTATGATATCGAGATCCTTTACCACCCGGGCAAGGCGAACGTTGTCGCCAACGCCTTGAGTCGTAAGTCCGTTCAGGAGCAGATGCTTGCTCGATTAACAGTTCAGAAGGAACTTCAGCAGGAATTTCTAAGACCCGAGATCGAGGTCGTGTTACAGCGAGTACAAGGGCAACTTTGTTCGGTGGAGATTTCATCGCCACTTGAGGAGGTGATCAGGGAGGATCAGGGTTCAGACCCATTTTTGTTACGCATTCGAGAGGATGTAACTCAGGGGAAAGCCCCCGGGTTTGTGGTCCACGAGGATGGACTTTTGCGTTTTAAGTATCGGTTGTGCGTACCGGCGATTGACGAGTTGAAAAACTCGATTTTGAGAGAAGCTCATGCTACCCCTTATTCCGTTCATCCGGGGTCTAGCAAGATGTATAAAGACTTGAAACAGAATTATTGGTGGAGTAATATGAAGCGAGAAGTCGCGGAATTCGTTTTGAGATGTTTGACCTGTCAGCAAGTGAAGATTGAACATCAGCGACCGGCGGGTATGCTGAAACCGCTCCCTATTTCAGAATGGAAGTGGGAAGATATTTCTATGGACTTCATCATGATTTTGGCGACGAGTCGTCATGGCATGAATACAATCTGGGTGATTGCGGACCGCTTAACTAAATCAGCTCATTTCCTGGAGATTAAGGATACGTGGGGTCCCGAGGGACTTGCCCAGTTGTTTATCAAAGAGATTGTGAGATTGCACGGTACTCCTAAAAGTATCATTTCCGATCGTGATGGACGATTCATGTCTCATTTTTGGAAATCAGTTCATCGTGCTATGGGAACTCAGCTTAATCTCAGTACAGCTTTTCATCCTCAGTCCAACGGAAAATCAGAGAGGACTATTCAGACTTTGGAGGACATGTTTAGGGCATGTGTCCTCGATTGGAAAGATGATTGTGAAGCCCTACTACCGTTGATCGATTTCACGTATAATAATAGTTGGCATTCTTCGATTAAGATGGCACCTTACGAGGCATTATACGGTCGTCGTTGTCGATCTCCTTTGTGTTGGGATGACTTATCAGAATCAATCGGCACCGAGCCCGATATGCTTATAGCCTCCCGTGAGAAGGTAGCTTTGATCAGGAGTCGTTTGTTGACTACTCAGAGTCGACAGAAATCTTATGCAGATAATTGTCGTCGGCCATTACAGTTCGAGACAGGTGACCATGTTTTGGTCAAGGTATCCTCGAGTCGTGGTATCTTCCATTTTGGGAAGAGGGGGAAGTTGAGTCTGAGATTCATTGGACCATTTGAGATTTTGGATCGAGTAGGCGAGTTAGCTTATTGATTGGCCCTACCTTCGGCATTGAGCCGAATTCATAATGTGTTTCACGTCTCTCAGTTACGGAAGTATGTTGCCGACCCGAGCCACATACTTCAGTTTGACCAAATCGAGATCGCCGATGATCATTCATATGAGTAGTGTCCTATACGAGTTTTAGAACGACGAATCAAACAGTTGAGGAACAAGACGATTCCTTTGGTTAAAATTCAGTGGTCTAGACACGGAGTCGAAGAGGCTACTTGGGAAACCGAAGATAGCATGCGGGAGAGTCATCCCGAGTTGTTTGACCCTTAGTTTCGGGGACAAAACTCTTTTAAGGGGGGTGTATGTAATACCCGGTTGTAATACAGTCACTATCATTCAGTGTTTATCATTCAATATTTATCACTCAGTAATTTTCACTCATTAATGGTCATTTGTCACTCATATTCAATCATTGTATTCATCGTTCAGAGTAATCGTACCGTGTATCAATCGTCTTTCATCATCAATCTAATTGGAGAATCGTGCCGTGTTTATCATCGTTGTCATCTTCATAGTGTGCTGTGTGTGAGGAGTAGCGCATGCTACGTACTCTCTTTAGTGTGCGCTAATTGAGTACGGGTAGCGCATGCTACCTCTCAACACTAGCGCACGTTAGTATGTTTCAAGCAGGTAGTCCAGAAGGCACTGGACTGCAACTGGGTTGTAAGTAGCGCACACTACGAATGGTAAGTAGCGCTCGCTAGTAGGCCGAAGTAGCGCACGCTATACAGTCGGTGTAGCGCGTGCTAAGGTCGGATCAGGTTGAGTCTAGTGGCTAATGGACTGGATGGGATTTATTCATAGCGCACGTTATGAGTGATTATTAGCGTACGCAAATGATATTGTAGCACACGCTAAATATTGATTGTAGCGCACGCTACCGCGATCAGACCAGAGGACAGAAGGTTCTGGACTCCAGTACTAGGCATCAGATAATTCGTTAGCGCACGCTAACATTTGGGGGTTAGCGCACGCTAAGTGTTCAGCCGTAGCGCACGCTACAAAAGGTACGTAGCGCACGCTACCGTTTTCGGACAGTGGGTACTGGACTACCCAAAACACCCATTAGCGTACGCTAAGAACTGGGGCTAGCGCACGCTAAACTCGGATTTCTATAAATAGGACAGTTCAGCCCTTACTTCGTCATTTTTCATATCTCTTCGTTTCTTCGGCGGTTTCGGACGATTCCGGGCGATTTGGAGAGTGTTCTTTGAGCTACTATCATCAATCACCATCTTCAAGTCTTTGAGTTGGATTAATCATCACTTCATCATCTCCAATACATCAAATCAAAGGTATTAATCTCTTGGATCTAGAATTTTGGATTTTTGGGTTTTTCCTTCTGATTTCTTCGTGTAAGCTTGATTTGTTGTTGGAATATGTTAGATATAAATTATCTACCTTGGATAAATGTATTCCTACGGATTTAATGGCTATTTTGGGGATTATTTCAAGAACCCTTGGGGTTGACTTCGGTTATTTTCCGATTGATGTTGTTGTAATCTTGAATTGTGGATTCCTATTGGATCATTGATGCCCTTGATATTGTTTTGCTGGTTTGAATCAATCATTTGAAAGTTGGTTTCGATAATTTGGGTTTGGTTGTAACCAACGGGAAGGATATTTGCTTCGTATTCGTTTGAATGCCCCGATGAGTTTGATTATCGTTGTATCGACGTTTGAGTTGGTTATAATCGTGTTTGATACATGTATTGAACGGATTATTGGTAATTGTGTTATTCAAGGTTGTTCGAGTGACCGACATTTCATTTAGGACGTTGTTCGTGGACGTACATTCTTCATCGGTGTTGAGTAAGGTAATTCTTACTCGGTTAAAAGGATATTCATTCCTTTTGTTGTTGTTCATTCATAATCATAACTCATTCATCATTGTATTAACCGTATCAATACTTGTCATTGTCAATTAATCACTTCAGTCACAAGGAATGACGGTTCCAATCATTTCATTGAGCTGTCATTCATTTCACTATCATTTCATCTCGGTGAGTCATTATTGATTTCGATGTCACTTTGTTATCTCGTGGCATTCCGGGTCATACTGGCGTGCCGGTTGGCATGTGTAGGATTTTCATGTCGGACACATTTAAGTCGTGTGTTGGTTGTTGGCCTCACATTGGACTGTGCACACGAGTCGATTGCATCGTGAGACTGATTAGGTACAAGACCACACGTGTATTCGATCTATACTCGTTGGTGGCTTGTGCACGGACAGATTTCCATCCCGGGCGTAGTTTGGCGCCACCCTTTGAGCCGTACTGTTAGTTGATTCATACAGCATGTTTGATTGCGTATGTTTTCAACAAGATTGGGTTATAATCTAACCGATTCATTTTTGATCGAACTTGTGGTTTATACAGAATATACATGATTGTGTTTATTCAACTCTTGAGGATTGTTGTTCTATGTAACTGACCCCGTTGGGGGATTTTGTTTTCAGGTCATGGCAAGGCAAAAGCACGAGAATATAACGTTGACGGAGAGGAGTCCTAGTGATACTAGTAGGGGGCCCCAATCCTTTCAGTCATTCATGTTGTCGTCATTTATTTTCCGCTGCAGATTTCCATTTGGATACTCCGTTTCATTCAGTGTTGTGTATTCTATCTTCATATAAAATATACATGTATTCGGTATTATCCTGGATGTGTTATAATGAAACTCCTCATCGGAGTAATTTATGATATAATGTGGTTCGGTACTACAATTATATTATTCAATTCATTAATTATCATTCACCTGGTGGGTCCCAGTCGGGGGTCCACGGCACTGTAATATCTGCCTAGTTTGGGGTGTTACAACTTGCTGAAAAAAAAAACAAATAAATGTTATTGAATTACATATCACATCACATATGAATTATGATTCATGAATTTTAATCTACTAATACAATAAAAGTACAAAATAAGATTTACAAATTCTTAGAAAACATACCTTCGTTATTAGGAATGTTCAAGTCGATCTCCACTTCCTTTAACTTTAAATTATCCTTCTAATAAGTTGACAGTGAGGAAAAATAAAATTGTCATATTTGAAATAAGATGTTGTATATACTATATATCATCAATATATGTATCATGTATGGTATGGAATATGGATGTAATAAAAAAATATGCGCCTGTAATATTTTCTTAAGTCCTTAAAGTTCCCGTGCCCAATCAGCTCCACACATAGCAACATTTCGACAGTTTCAGTCAAGCAAGCACGATGAGGTTCAATTACTCTACCACCGGTACTGAAAGTTGACTCAGAAGCTACTATTGTGATTGGAATAGCTAAAACATCAGCAGTAATTATTGATAATACTGGATATTTTCCTCGGTTTTCTGTTCACCAGTCTAATGCCTCAAAATGCTCTCCAACAACAGGACAAATGCTTTCTTCCAAATATAACTCAAGTTCTGTTTTTATAGGCTGAAAACTTGTATCTGATTGGCTAAGAAACAACCCATATTTCGAGATTCCCCCAAGAACAGGCTTGCCCAATACACTTGAATACCTATGCAAAGTTTGCGAACCACTACTAGTCGATGATGACTCCATAGTTGACCCTTTCCCTTTATTTGTTTCTTCACCTGCTTTCTCATCAACATATTTCTTAAATAAATTAGTCAATACGTTTTTAACAGTATCCAAAACACTTTCCACTTCTCCTCCATAGATAATAGGAAAACATAATCATAGAAACTGCAACTTGAACCTTGGGTCCAACACAGAGCCAATTGACATACATAAATTACATTCTGACCAATATTTGTCAAACTTCTCCTTCATGGGGGTAGCTATATCTCTGACGTATGATTTCTTATCCTTGCATTCCATATCTAGCAATTCTTTAACTCTATAAACCTCAGAGAGAAATAAATTTTCAGTTGGATATTGAGAACCAGATACGACATGTGTGACATCATTAAAGATATCTAGGAATTCACATACATTACTAACCTTTTCTCACTCTTCATCATCAGGACATACTCAAATCCCCTATCCCAATTACAAAATGACGAAACACTTACTTAAAAGTGCATGCAACTGACATCATATTATAAGTTGAATTCCAGCGTGTCGTGACATCCAAAACTAGATTCCTAGATTTAACTCCAAATGGAGTAGCAAAAAGACCACACTAATTTCGGCGACTCTCTGAACAGGCAACATATTTAACTCCATCTCTTATTGTGTCAATAATGGACTCAATTGGTTTGAGTCCATCTTGCACCAAGAGATTGTGCACAACAACGTGCATGGAAAAGTCTGCCATCCAAAGGTAAGTGATCCCTAATCATCACATAATTTTTCTTTAGATTTCTTAGTGCTAAATCATTCGCTCTAGCATTATCTATAGGGACCATGCCTATTTATTTCTCAATTCTTCATTCTATGAATGAATTAGAAAGTGCTTCGGCAATGACAACACCACGGGCGGGAGGAGGGATATTACAAAAGTTAAGGACTCGCATATTCAACTTCCAGTTACTATCTATCCAGTTCCTAGTTACAACCATATACCCAAGTTTTTGATTTGAAAATGTCCACATATCCGTTGTAATATTCACTTTGCCCACACCTTTTAAAACTTCTTTCAATTTCACTTTTTCATATTCATAAACTTTATGACAATCTGACTTCGCAGTTGTCCTACTAATCTTCTTCAAAAAAGGAGTTGCAATCCTCATTATTTTATTAAACATAAAAGACTCTACATGAGTAAAAGGTAACTCATTGATCATGATATAATACGCTATTTTCTCCCTCATTTTTGAATGGTCATACTTGAAAGTACTGAGTTGTTCATTTACCTCTTCCCCTTCGTTACCAGGATTTGACTTAAAAGTCAATTGTGTCTGTTTATGCTTCCAACTCTTCTTTAATAAAGATGTAAAGTATCTGTTCAATGCAGATGTTGAAGATGTCGTCCCTCTTGATAACACATTTTAACATATCTTGCATTGTGCGCGCTTATTCCCTGCTTCTGGATCATCGGAATATGCCTTCATATACTGCCACACACCATTTGTCTTCTCTTTCTCTTTTTTCTTGAAAGCTTGTGCATCTTCCTCACTGGGTATTGGGTCTGTTAACTTCCTTTTTTTTACCGCTTTTGTCAACATCAACAATCTTATCGTCATCCTTTTATTCAAAACCCAATTCTTCCTCTCCGAGTTCCGGCAGTTGAGTATCTTCAAAAATGGTATCCATACGCGAGCTAGAAGATGATTGAATTGAACGATTTGAGTTGTTCAACAAAGACATAATGATCAATCTGAAAATAGACAACAAATTAAGAAAATGTAAATAATTTGAAAACTGAAAATTGACAACAAATTCAACAATATACTCAACAAATTCATCAAATCTGAAAATTGACAACAAATTTAACAAGACTTCATCTATATGCTGTACTACAAGATTTTTAGCATGATTTTCAACAAAATCAACACAGCCTCATTGCAATTTATTACCAACTGAAAACTCTAAACAACTGAAAATTGAAATCATGAACGGGAATGAAAACCCTAAACCCTAAACACCAGTTCTTACGGGAGAAAAAAGTACGGGAGGAAAAAAATTCATCAATGGAGGAAAAAATTCATCAACGGGAGAAAAAAATACACTGAAATACCTGCTCGGCTGCTCCACTTCCGACAGCAGCTCGCTACGGTTGGGAAGAAAATAGTAGTACTAGTCTGTTACTGTCATCGATCGTGTGAGTAGAACTAAGATGACAGGGACGGAGTGTTCGATCGGGGAAGAAATTTTGGGAAGGTGACTCGAGTAGTGTGTGTCAGTCCATGTGCTTTTGAAAGTTGAATTGAAATGGATCGACTAGAGACTGGAGACCGCGGGGTGTTTAATTAACCCTAGTCGAGTAGGGTAAGTGAATCAGATCGATCTGAACCCAGGTAAACAATTTGAGCACTCTGGCGGGTAGTCAAGTGTACCCGACCCGACCCGACTTCGAAATCGAGTACAAAATGAGTGCCGAACCCGACCCATTCGTAGATAGGGAACCGAGTCGAACGTAAACAAAACGGGTCGAACCCATATATACCCGACCAGTTTGACAGCCCTATCCGTGGGTAGACGAGTTTAGTATTTTGAATTTTCCATAACTAGATTTATGGATTATAAACCATACATAATGTTATAAACTTAACGCCATTTATATATAGAATATAATGGGTGTGAATATGGAAAGTCATATCCCACATTCAACTTATAAGAATTTATAAACGTGGTTATATAGAATTTTACTTTTAATGAGATTAATAAAGTGATATTTCTTATAATGCACGAGAGTGGCCATGTGGGGTTTGACTTTTTTTTTTAGCGAAGGAACACAAAAGGATGACGCGTAGCATTGCTAAGCTCAAGACCGTGCACGTCCTACATAGTCGTATTGGATGCATTAGAGGTAGAGGTGGTCATGGGCCGGGCTGGTCCGGGCTGCGCGCCGATATAATATCCGTACCTTTCTATTTTTAGCAGTTTCTGTTTTTGTTGCATGTCTATTTTTAGCGACTCACTTGTAACCATTTCGACATTTTGAATATGTTTTGTTCTTGGAGTTTTTCCATTTGGATGAGTTTCAGAGATGTTTTTACGTATTTTCGTTGAGTTCGGTTTTATCGCATGTATGTTCGTTTCTCGTAAAACTCGTTCGATTTCATTGTTTCTTCGTTTTACTAAGTTCGTATGGTTGAGTTGTTCATGTTGTGAGTTTCGATTTATTAATCCGACGTTGTATCGTGATTTTCGGAAGTTTGGGCCGTTTTGTAATTTCCTATAAGTTTAGGAAATTTTATATTCTACATCGAATTTTGGATCCCAGTAGTCGGAAGTGTATTTTCTTTCAGCACCTAGCTTCGTCGTCGTGAATATTACGTGTTTACGCTTCTGGGTTCTGTCCTTGTGTTGCGTTCCGACTTTGTATCGTCCTATGCAGAAAACGGTGTTCAGCAGTGTTGAATTGCTGCATGCATAATGTAACACCCCCATGTTATTCAGGGAATATTACAGCGCCGTGAGCCCCGCCGTGGGACCCATAAGGCTAAACATACGTGGAACTATGAATTTTGACCGAGAAGGTCTACATACAATGAAATGAAGAACAATACAAAGGGTATTCAAACTATATCCAATGTATCCAAAGACATCACAACACAAAATCAATACCTCGGCAACACAGTCCGGAACACCAAGGAAACTGGAAAACAATACTCGAGTATTCAATAACCACTCCAGTACAACAACACTGGATGGGAGAACATAAAATACAACCAGAGGTAAAACACAGTATCACGCTTGCCCATCATCTTCATGCCGACCCGATACCTGCCTGTCCACTCTCCTGGAACCTGAAATACATAAAAAGTATTTCCCCCATAAAGGGGTTAGCCATCGAATAACTAGTGTAAGTATATCGAATATGAATTGCAATACTCCTCGACAATAAAGTAAAAGTAACCATAAATTCATCATTTCAATATTAGTATTCCGGAATAACTAAATCTCATAGCATCAAATCAATACATACATGATCAACCGTGGAACCGCACCAGAGGCTACGGAACCCTCAGAGGACCCGTCCGTCCATCCCAGAGTGGTTAACTCATATTATTCGTGGAATCGCACCAGAGGCTCCGAAACCCTCAGAGGACCCGTCGGCTCATCCCAGAGTGGATAGAAATAATCATACAATTCATATATCTTACTTTCAAAGTCGAGAACGCACAATCATAAATATACACTTGCCTTTGAGACATCGAGAAATTGAACGGAAAAGAGTATGAGTTCGGTAGGTCCAAGAACGCACTTCCAGTACCTAAAAGATTCGTAAGGGATATGATAATCAATATTCCATAGTCATAACTCACGAAGAAACTCCCAAAACTCGTCTACGATTTACGAAAATACAAGGGTAAACAACTAGAGGTTGGAAAATCACCCAAACCCTCACAAGTACGAACACGACACAAATCAATCCATAAAATCATAGGAAAAGCATGTATACGGGGTAGATACATCATAATCTCAATGTTCTCAAGCTTCAAAATGGATAAATCGGATGAATCTAAGAAAAATCCAAAATTCCCAAAATTAGGATTCTAAGGATTTTTAACTTGATTTGGAAGATGGAATGAATTAGATGTTGTGAAATCTTTGTTCTCCAACCAAAGATGTTGTTATCGAAAGAAATATTGTCTCCAAACTCCCCAAATTGCCCAAACCTGTTGTTCGCGATCGGAAATGTGAGAAGAATGAGAAAAATGACGAAAAGGAAGTCAACTGTCCAATATATACTTGCCCAGTCTAGCGCACGCTACACCTCAAATATTAGCGCGCGCTAGCAGGGTCACCGGGTAGTCTAGTGGCTTCTTCCGGCCCCATTAACGTGCGTTAATGACGCCGTTGCGTGCGCTAATCGCCTTCTTTTAGCGTGCGCTAGCCGAAAGTTAGCGTGTGCTACCTGGAAATTGGTGTCCAGAAATTGGAGTCCAGAACCTACTGTCCTCTGCCCTGCTCGAGTCTTAGCGTGTGCTACCTCGATGTCTTAGCATGTGCTACACAGCCTTTATAGCATGCGCTAGCCGAAGCCTAGCGTACGTTACCTAATAGTCCAGACAGTCTGACAACTTCACTGCCTCTGCTGACCCAACCCGTTAGCATGTTCTACGGAAGTATTAGCGCGCGCTACTGACCATGAATAGTGTGCGCTAGTGAACTCCGAGCGTGCGCTAATTGCTAGTCCAGAGAGCAGAATGAGTAGTTCTGACCTGACTGGTCCCTTAGCGCGCGCTACGGCTCAAAGCTAGAGTGCGCTATTCAAGGAGAATTAGTGTGCGTTATCCTAGGCCTAGCGTGTGCTATCTCTCTGACCCAAAACACTTCTGCAAGGTCTAAACAACACGATCAAGATCCAAACAAGATACGAAACTCTATAACAATATCGAAAACATCACAAAGAGTTTACAGAGCGACAAAAATAGGAAGAACAGCAAGGTCAAACAGTTAATAAAAAGTACGGGTATTACATTCTCCCCCTCTAAAAAGAAGTTTCGTCTCGAAACTTAAGAAATAAAAAGTTCGGGGTACTCCGGTCCCCAAGTATCCTTAATACCCAAGAAGTGTGCAGACTTGGTCAACCGATCGACGATTACCCAAATCATATTCATTCCAGACCTAGTTCTCGGCATGCCAGTGATAAAATTCATAGAGATGTCTTCCCACTTCCACTCGGGAAGGGAATCGGCTTCAACAACCCCGCCGGTCATTGATGTTCGATCTTGACTTGCTGACACGTCAAGCGCCGTAGTACAAACTCCGTGACATACTTCTTCATGTTATTCCACCAAAAATTTCGTTTCAAGTCCTTGTACATCTTACTCGTTCTGGGGTGGATTGAGTAAGGCGTAGCATGAGCTTTTCGGAGAATTTTTTGCCTCAACTCTAAATCTTTCGGAACACAAAGTCTGCCCTGAAATCTTAGAATACTATCCTCGTGAACCATAAAGCCAGGGGCTTTTCCTTTAATTACATCTACCTTCAGTTGAGAGATCATCGGGTCACTCCACTGTTTCCTTTTGATGTCGTCAACCAAGGGCGAAGTAATTTCGAGAGTGCACAACTGTCCTTGTACTCGTTGAAGCTAAACTTCTATTCCTTGCTCAATTAAATCCTGATGAATCTTCGTCTGAGATGTAAGAACCTCGAGCATTTGAAGAGATGCCGATTTGCAGCTCAAATCATCCGCGACGACATTGACTTTACCTGGGTGGTAAAGGATTTCCAAATCGTAGTCCTTTATCAACTCTAACCAACGTCTATGTCTCATGTTCAGCTTTTTCTGACTGAAAGTATACTTCAGGCTCTTGTGATCGGAGAACCATACAAATAATGCCGCCAAATCTTTAGTGCGAAGACAATTGCGTCCAACTCCAAATCATGAGTAGGATAGTTCATCTCATATGGCTTTAGTTGTCGTGATGCAAAAGCTATCGTCTTATCATGCTGCATAAGCACACAACCAAGACCTTGACCCGAATTTCGAGGCTGTATCAATTTGAGCCTACTAGACACCTTGAACTTGGATCTGGAATTCTAACCGCTTATGGGAAAACATAGATGATTGAAAAGTAATAGTTGAGGGTTAACCACATTGAGAATGGATACAAATTATGGGACTTGATAGAATAATGGATTGATAGTAATCAGTGTATATAAGTTTATATACCAAACCTATTGTATGGGACTTACTTCTCTACCTTCAGATAGGGATTATAAAAGGGAGATGGAACTTGAATTCAGGGTGCATATTGTGCCATTGTATTCCGGGATTGAAGAGTATGGGCTCCAGATCTCCAGTTGGGATCTCCAGAAGTCTTCTGGGTGCAAATCAGGGAGTACACTTTGTGAATACACAGTTGGGATACATTGTCACGCCCTACTGTATGAGTGATCGAGAGCAACCATCTCATCTTACCATTTTTATCGTGGTGTAGTCTGTGTACTATGAATTGTCACTATCATCCCAGTCTGTTTCAGTCATTCATGCTTTCTTCATTTTTATTTCCGATGCCGATTCTCGTTTGGATATTTATTTTCATTCAGTGTTGTATATTTTATCTTCATATAAAATATACATGTATTCTATATTCTCTGGGTGTGTTGTAATTGAAACTCCTCATCGGAGTAATTTATGATATAATGTGGTTCGGTACTACAATTATATTATTCAATTCATTAATTATCATTCGCCTGGTGGGTCCCAGTCGGGGGTCCACGGCACTGTAATATCTGCCTAGTTTGGGGTGTTACAACTTGCTGAAAAAAAAAACAAATAAATGTTATTGAATTACATATCACATCACATATGAATTATGATTCATGAATTTTAATCTACTAATACAATAAAAGTACAAAATAAGATTTACAAATTCTTAGAAAACATACCTTCGTTATTAGGAATGTTCAAGTCGATCTCCACTTCCTTTAACTTTAAATTATCCTTCTAATAAGTTGACACTGAGGAAAAATAAAATTGTCATATTTGAAATAAGATGTTGTATATACTATATATCATCAATATATGTATCATGTATGGTATGGAATATGGATGTAATAAAAAAATATGCACCTGTAATATTTTCTTAAGTCCTTAAAGTTCTCGTGCCCAATCAGCTCCACACATAGCAACATTTCGACAGTTTCAGTCAAGCAAGCACGATGAGGTTCAATTACTCTACCACCGGTACTGAAAGTTGACTCAGAAGCTACTATTGTGATTGGAATAGCTAAAACATCAGCAGTAATTATTGATAATACTGGATATTTTCCTCGGTTTTCTGTTCACCAGTCTAATGCCTCAAAATGCTCTCCAACAACAGGACAAATGCTTTCTTCCAAATATAACTCAAGTTCTGTTTTTATAGGCTGAAAACTTGTATCTGATTGGCTAAGAAACAACCCATATTTCAAGATTCCCCCAAGAACAGGCTTGCCCAATACACTTGAATACCTATGCAAAGTTTGCGAACCACTACTAGTCGATGATGACTCCATAGTTGACCCTTTCCCTTTATTTGTTTCTTCACCTGCTTTCTCATCAACATATTTCTTAAATAAATTAGTCAATACGTTTTTAACAGTATCCAAAAGACTTTCCACTTCTTCTCCATAGATGATAGGAAAACATAATCATAGAAACTGCAACTTGAACCTTGGGTCCAACACAGAGCCAATTGACATACATAAATTACATTCTGACCAATATTTGTCAAACTTCTCCTTCATGGGGGTAGCTATATCTCTGACGTATGATTTCTTATCCTTGCATTCCATATCTAGCAATTCTTTAACTCTATAAACCTCAGAGAGAAATAAATTTGCAGTTGGATATTGAGAACCAGATACGACATGTGTGACATCATTAAAGATATCTAGGAATTCACATACATTACTAACCTTTTCTCACTCTTCATCATCAGGACATACTCAAATCCCCTATCCCAATTACAAAATGACGAAACACTTACTTAAAAGTGCATGCAACTGACATCATATTATAAGTTGAATTCCAGCGTGTCGTGACATCCAAAACTAGATTCCTAGATTTAACTCCAAATGGAGTAGCAAAAAGACCAAACTAATTTCGGCGACTCTCTGAACAGGCAACATATTTAACTCCATCTCTTGTTGTGTCAATAATGGACTCAATTGGTTTGAGTCCATCTTGCACCAAGAGATTGTGCACAACAACGCGCATGGAAAAGTCTGCCATCCAAAGGTAAGTGATCCCTAATCATCACATAATTTTTCTTTAGATTTCTTAGTGCTAAATCATTCGCTCTAGCATTATCTATAGGGACCATGCCTATTTATTTCTCAATTCTTCATTCTATGAATGAATTAGAAAGTGCTTCGGCAATGACAACACCACGGGCGGGAGGAGGGATATTACAAAAGTTAAGGACTCGCATATTCAACTTCCAGTTACTATCTATCCAGTTCCTAGTTACAACCATATACCCAAGTTTTTGATTTGAAAATGTCCACATATCCGTTGTAATATTCACTTTGCCCACACCTTTTAAAACTTCTTTCAATTTCACTTTTTCATATTCATAAACTTTATGACTATCTGACTTCGCAGTTGTCCTACTAATCTTCTTCAAAAAAGGAGTTGCAATCCTCATTATTTTATTAAACATAAAAGACTCTACATGAGTAAAAGGTAACTCATTGATCATGATATAATACGCTATTTTCTCCCTCATTTTTGAATGGTCATACTTGAAAGTACTGAGTTGTTCATTTACCTCTTCCCCTTCGTTACCAGGATTTGACTTAAAAGTCAATTGTGTCTGTTTATGCTTCCAACTCTTCTTTAGGAAAGATGTAAAGTATCTGTTCAATGCAGATGTTGAAGATGTCGTCCCTCTTGATAACACATTTTAACATATCTTGCATTGTGCGCGCTTATTCCCTGCTTCTGGATCATCGGAATATGCCTTCATATACTGCCACACACCATTTGTCTTCTCTTTCTCTTTTTTCTTGAAAGCTTGTGCATCTTCCTCACTGGGTATTGGGTCTGTTAACTTCCTTTTTTTTACCGCTTTTGTCAACATCAACAATCTTATCGTCATCCTTTTATTCAAAACCCAATTCTTCCTCTCCGAGTTCCGGCAGTTGAGTATCTTCAAAAATGGTATCCATACGCGAGCTAGAAGATGATTGAATTGAACGATTTGAGTTGTTCAACAAAGACATAATGATCAATCTGAAAATAGACAACAAATTAAGAAAATGTAAATAATTTGAAAACTGAAAATTGACAACAAATTCAACAATATACTCAACAAATTCATCAAATCTGAAAATTGACAACAAATTTAACAAGACTTCATCTATATGCTGTACTACAAGATTTTTAGCATGATTTTCAACAAAATCAACACAGCCTCATTGCAATTTATTACCAACTGAAAACTCTAAACAACTGAAAATTGAAATCATGAACGGGAATGAAAACCCTAAACCCTAAACACCAGTTCTTACGGGAGAAAAAAGTACGGGAGGAAAAAAATTCATCAATGGAGGAAAAAATTCATCAACGGGAGAAAAAAATACACTGAAATACCTGCTCGGCTGTTCCACTTCCGACAGCAGCTCGCTACGGTTGGGAAGAAAATAGTAGTACTAGTCTGTTACTGTCATCGATCGTGTGAGTAGAACTAAGATGACAGGGACGGAGTGTTCGACCGGGGAAGAAATTTTGGGAAGGTGACTCGAGTAGTGTGTGTCAGTCCATGTGCTTTTGAAAGTTGAATTGAAATGGATCGACTAGAGACTGGAGACCGTGGGGTGTTTAATTAACCCTAGTCGAGTAGGGTAAGTGAATCAGATCGATCTGAACCCAGGTAAACAATTTGAGCACTCTGGCGGGTAGTCAAGTGTACCCAACCCGACCCGACTTCGAAATCGAGTACAAAATGAGTGCCGAACCCGACCCATTCGTAGATAGGGAACCGAGTCGAACGTAAACAAAACGGGTCGAACCCATATATACCCGACCAGTTTGACAGCCCTATCCGTGGGTAGACGAGTTTAGTATTTTGAATTTTCTATAACTAGATTTATGGATTATAAACCATACATAATGTTATAAACTTAACGCCATTTATATATAGAATATAATGGGTGTGAATATGGAAAGTCATATCCCACATTCAACTTATAAGAATTTATAAACGTGGTTATATAGAATTTTACTTTTAATGAGATTAATAAAGTGATATTTCTTATAATGCACGAGAGTGGCCATGTGGGGTTTGACTTTTTTTTTTTTTAAGCTAGCCAAAGGAACACAAAAGGATGACGCGTAGCATTGCTAAGCTCAAGACCGTGCACGTCCTACATAGTCGTATTGGATGCATTAGAGGTAGAGGTGGTCATGGGCCGGGCTGGTCCGGGCTGCGCGCCGATATAATATCCGTACCTTTCTATTTTTAGCAGTTTCTGTTTTTGTTGCATGTCTATTTTTAGCGACTCACTTGTAACCATTTCGACATTTTGAATATGTTTTGTTCTTGGAGTTTTTCCATTTGGATGAGTTTCAGAGATGTTTTTACGTATTTTCGTTGAGTTCGGTTTTGTCGCATGTATGTTCGTTTCTCGTAAAACTCGTTCGATTTCATTGTTTCTTCGTTTTACTAAGTTCGTATGGTTGAGTTGTTCATGTTGTGAGTTTCGATTTATTAATCCGACATTGTATCGTGATTTTCGGAAGTTTGGGCCGTTTTGTAATTTCCTATAAGTTTAGGAAATTTTATATTCTACATCGAATTTCGGATCCCAGTAGTCGGAAGTGTATTTTCTTTCAGCACCTAGCTTCGTTGTCGTGAATATTACGTGTTTACGCTTCTGGGTTCTGTCCTTGTGTTGCGTTCCGACTTTGTATCGTCCTATGCAGAAAACGGTGTTCAGCAGTGTTGAATTGCTGCATGCATAATGTAACACCCCCATGTTATTCAGGGAATATTACAGCGCCGTGAGCCCCGCCGTGGGACCCATAAGGCTAAACATACGTGGAACTATGAATTTTGACCGAGAAGGTCTACATACAATGAAATGAAGAACAATACAAAGGGTATTCAAACTATATCCAATGTATCCAAAGACATCACAACACAAAATCAATACCTCGGCAACACAGTCCGGAACACCAAGGAAACTGGAAAACAATACTCGAGTATTCAATAACCACTCCAGTACAACAACACTGGATGGGAGAACATAAAATACAACCAGAGGTAAAACACAGTATCACGCTTGCCCATCATCTTCATGCCGACCCGATACCTGCCTGTCCACTCTCCTGGAACCTGAAATACATAAAAAGTATTTCCCCCATAAAGGGGTTAGCCATCGAATAGCTAGTGTAAGTATATCGAATATGAATTGCAATACTCCTCGACAATAAAGTAAAAGTAACCATAAATTCATCATTTCAATATTAGTATTCCGGAATAACTAAATCTCATAGCATCAAATCAATACATACATGATCAACCGTGGAACCGCACCAGAGGCTACGGAACCCTCAGAGGACCCGTCCGTCCATCCCAGAGTGGTTAACTCATATTATTCGTGGAATCGCACCAGAGGCTCCGAAACCCTCAGAGGACCCGTCGGCCCATCCCAGAGTGGATAGAAATAATCATACAATTCATATATCTTACTTTCAAAGTCGAGAACGCACAATCATAAATATACACTTGCCTTTGAGACATCGAGAAATTGAACGGAAAAGAGTATGAGTTCGGTAGGTCCAAGAATGCACTTCCAGTACCTAAAAGATTCGTAAGGGATATGATAATCAATATTCCATAGTCATAACTCACGAAGAAACTCCCAAAACTCGTCTACGATTTACGAAAATACAAGGGTAAACAACTAGAGGTTGGAAAATCACCCAAACCCTCACAAGTACGAACACGACACAAATCAATCCATAAAATCATAGGAAAAGCATGTATACGGGGTAGATACATCATAATCTCAATGTTCTCAAGCTTCAAAATGGATAAATCGGATGAATCTAAGAAAAACCCAAAATTCCCAAAATTAGGATTCTAAGGATTTTTAACTTGATTTGGAAGATGGAATGAATTAGATGTTGTGAAATCTTTGTTCTCCAACCAAAGATGTTGTTATCGAAAGAAATATTGTCTCCAAACTCCCCAAATTGCCCAAACCTGTTGTTCCCGATCGGAAATGTGAGAAGAATGAGAAAAATGACGAAAAGGAAGTCAACTGTCCAATATATACTTGCCCAGTCTAGCGCACGCTACACCTCAAATATTAGCGTGCGCTAGCAGGGTCACCGGGTAGTCTAGTGGCTTCTTCCGGCCCCATTAACGTGCGTTAATGACGCCGTTGCGTGCGCTAATCGCCTTCTTTTAGCGTGCGCTAGCCGAAAGTTAGCGTGTGCTACCTGGAAATTGGTGTCCAGAAATTGGAGTCCAGAACCTACTGTCCTCTGCCCTGCTCGAGTCTTAGCGTGTGCTACCTCGATGGCTTAGCATGTGCTACACAACCTTTATAGCATGCGCTAGCCGAAGCCTAGCGTACGTTACCTAATAGTCCAGACAGTCTGACAACTTCACTGCCTCTGCTGACCCAACCCGTTAGCATGTTCTACGGAAGTATTAGCGCGCGCTACTGACCATGAATAGTGTGCGCTAGTGAACTCCGAGCGTGCGCTAATTGCTAGTCCAGAGAGCAGAATGAGTAGTTCTGACCTGACTGGTCCCTTAGCGCGCGCTACGGCTCAAAGCTAGAGTGCGCTATTCAAGGAGAATTAGTGTGCGTTATCCTAGGCCTAGCGTGTGCTATCTCTCTGACCCAAAACACTTCTGCAAGGTCTAAACAACACGATCAAGATCCAAACAAGATACGAAACTCTATAACAATATCGAAAACATCACAAAGAGTTTACAGAGCGACAAAAATAGGAAGAACAGCAAGGTCAAACAGTTAATAAAAAGTACGGGTATTACATTCTCCCCCTCTAAAAAGAAGTTTCGTCTCGAAACTTAAGAAATAAAAAGTTCGGGGTACTCCGGTCCCCAAGTATCCTTAATACCCAAGAAGTGTGCAGACTTGGTCAACCGATCGACGATTACCCAAATCATATTCATTCCAGACCTAGTTCTCGGCATGCCAGTGATAAAATTCATAGAGATGTCTTCCCACTTCCACTCGGGAAGGGAATCGGCTTCAACAACCCCGCCGGTCATTGATGTTCGATCTTGACTTGCTGACACGTCAAGCACCGTAGTACAAACTCCGTGACATACTTCTTCATGTTATTCCACCAAAAATTTCGTTTCAAGTCCTTGTACATCTTACTCGTTCTGGGGTGGATTGAGTAAGGCGTAGCATGAGCTTTTCGGAGAATTTTTTGCCTCAACTCTAAATCTTTCGGAACACAAAGTCTGCCCTGAAATCTTAGAATACTATCCTCCTGAACCATAAAGCCAGGGGCTTTTCCTTTAATTACATCTACCTTCAGTTGAGAGATCATCGGGTCACTCCACTGTTTCCTTTTGATGTCGTCAACCAAGGGCGAAGTAATTTCGAGAGTGCACAACTGTCCTTGTACTCGTTGAAGCTAAACTTCTATTCCTTGCTCAATTAAATCCTGACGAATCTTCGTCTGAGATGTAAGAACCTCGAGCATTTGAAGAGATGCCGATTTGCAGCTCAAATCATCCGCGACGACATTGACTTTACCTGGGTGGTAAAGGATTTCCAAATCGTAGTCCTTTATCAACTCTAACCAACGTCTATGTCTCATGTTCAGCTTTTTCTGACTGAAAATATACTTCAGGCTCTTGTAATCGGAGAACCATACAAATAATGCCGCCAAATCTTTAGTGCGAAGACAATTGCGTCCAACTTTAAATCATGAGTAGGATAGTTCATCTCATATGGCGTACAAAAGCTATCGTCTTATCATGCTGCATAAGCACACAACCAAGACCTTGACCCGAACTTCGAGGCTGTATCAATTTGAGCCTACTAGACACCTTGAACTTGGGTCTGGAATTCTAACCGCTTATGGGAAAACATAGATGATTGAAAAGTAATAGTTGAGGGTTAACCACATTGAGAATGGATACAAATTATGGGACTTGATAGAATAATGGATTGATAGTAATCAGTGTATATAAGTTTATATACCAAACCTATTGTATGGGACTTACTTCTCTACCTTCAGATAGGGATTATAAAAGGGAGATGGAACTTGAATTCAGGGTGCATATTGTGCCATTGTATTCCGGGATTGAAGAGTATGGGCTATAGATCTCCAGTTGGAATCTCCAGAAGTCTTCTGGGTGCAAATCAGGGAGTACACTTTGTGAATACACAGTTGGGATACATTGTCACGCCCTACTGTATGAGTGATCGAGAGCAACCATCTCATCTTACCATTTTTATCGTGGTGTAGTCTGTGTACTATGAATTGTCACTATCATCCCAGTCTGTTTCAGTCATTCATGCTTTCTTCATTTTTATTTTCGATGCCGATTCTCGTTTGGATATTTATTTTCATTCAGTGTTGTATATTTTATCTTCATATAAAATATACATGTATTCTATATTCTCTGGGTGTGTTGTAATTGAAACTCCTCATCGGAGTGATTAATGATATAATGTGGTTTGGTACTATAATTATATTATTTAATTCATTAACTTTCATTCGCCTGGTGGGTCCCAGTTGGGGGTCCACGGCACTGTAATATCCGCCTAGTTTGGGGTGTTACAGAGCTGAGGGGCGAGACTCCGTGTATACCAATCGTACAAGTGCCAACTATTACCGCACCACGTATTGACTTTGAGACTTTTACACCAACTCAGTATTTGCCTAGTCGTAGTGGAAGGGTTGTTCGTCAACCGGAATGATTCAAAGGCATGGGACAATCTTTGAACTCAATCCCAGGCTAAGATGAATCAGATCCCTGGACTTACAATGAGGCAATCCAAGATAAATATTCTGACTCCTGGCAAGTAGCAGTGGAATCAGAAATGGGATCTATGGCTTCCAATCAAGTGTGGGAGCTAGTAGAACTATCGTATGGGGTACAAGCCATTAGGAGTAAGTGGGTCTACAAGCGAAAGAAAGGAGGTGACGGTAAGGTTAAAACCTTCAAAGCGAGGCTTGTTGCGAAAGGTTACACTCAGAAAGAGGGTATCGATTATGGTGAAACCTTTTTGCCGGTAGCCATGCTTAAGTCAATCTGGATTCTTTTAGCTATAGACGCGCATTTGCATCTGGAGATTTGACAAATGGATGTCAAGATTTCATTCTTGAATGGAAGTCTAAACAAGGAAATCTACATGCGCCAACCAGAGGGATTCATTATTGAAGGAGAGGAGCACTTAGTGTTCAAGCTTAAGATATATACATATATGGACTTAAGCAGGCATCTAGATCTTTGAACACTCGATCTGACGAGGTAGTCCAGTCATATGGATTCGTCCAATGTCCGAGTGAGAGTTGTGTGTATAAGAGATGCAATAGAAATGTGTTGGTGTTTCTTGTACTGTATGTAGATGATATCCTTCTGATTGGAAACAACATGAAGGAGTTGTCGGGCGTACGGGTATGGCTATCTGAGCAGTTCAATATGAACAATTTGG
Source organism: Orobanche coerulescens (assembly GCA_033398695.1). Lineage (NCBI taxonomy): Eukaryota > Viridiplantae > Streptophyta > Magnoliopsida > Lamiales > Orobanchaceae > Orobanche > Orobanche coerulescens. The sequence goes on from CM065805.1 coordinate 101,061,962, forward strand.
GATAAGCAGGGCACATTCTTGGAATCAGGATCTTTCTTGATCGGAAGAAAAGGATGTTGTGCTTATCTGAGGCATCCTATATCGATACAGTGTTAAAGCAGTTTAGCATGGAGAATTCCAAGAAAGGTTTTCTACCTTACAGACATGGAATTCAACTATCTAATGATATATGTCCCAAGACACAAAAGGAGATAGATGACATGAAGCTGATCTCTTATGCGTCAACAGTGGGAAGCCTCATGTATTCTATGTTTTGCACTAGACCAGATATCTGTCATGACGTGGGCATGGCTGCTGGATATTAGTCGAACCCAGGACCAGGACAGTGGATTGTTGTCAAGCACATACTCAAATACCTGAGAAGGACTAGGGAGTATATGCTAGTATACCAATGATACGACCTGTGTCCAGTGGGTTATAGTGACTCAGATTTTTCATCAGACAAATAAAAGTCCAAGTCTACTTCAGGTTGTGTGTTTAGTCTAGTAGGTGGAGCTATTAGTTGGAGAAGTGTGAAGCAGAAATGCATCTCGGACTCTACTATGCAAGTCGAGTACGTGGCAGCCTCTGAGGCAGTCAAAGAGGCAGTATGGCTCAAGTACTTCATGCAGGACTTAAATGTTATTCCCGATTTGCCAAAGGGTATTACACTTTATTGTGATAATACCGGTGCAGTTGAAAATTTGAGGGGACCACGAACCCACAAGGCAAGTAAACATATCAACCGCAAGTACCACATCATACGACACTTCATAAAGGAAGGATACGTAGTTGTAGCCAGGGTTGCATCGGAAGATAATCTTGCTGATCCTTTCACAAAAGGCCTACATTCAAAAGTTTTTGAAAGGCATGTGGAAGGAATGGGATTACGGTGTATGGCAGCATTGCTTTGAGTATAAGTGGAAGAAATGGGAGACTACGTAATAGAGTAGTATACTTAAAAGCATACTTTGAGTATAAGTGGGAGATTGTTAGGGTTGTATACTACAAACCATACTTTATGCTTGTATTACCTTATTTCCCTGTAACTACCTATGAAAATATTAATTACATCTAATCACATATTTTGCATATTTATTCACGTTATGGTTATGCAAATGAAATGTCTAATTATTTTATATTGCAGATAATGTGGTGTGTCGGTGTCACACGAAAGATCACATTATCGGTGCCTTATAAAATAATATAATAGTTCACAACCTATATTTAGATAAATAATGTGAAAGGTTGTAGTGTATGCTTGAGATTAGTTGGTCTTGACTATTAGCATACATTAGCGTATTTGCATGCGTTGAACTGGATCGAGGTGAAATAGTGTCTTATGTACTGACTGTAAGAAGAACGTAAATCGCGGATAATTATTATTTCTTAATTCTAAGTATATAATATTTAATTGTGTATTTATAATACTTTTTGCTTTGATTTACCATGGGTGAGAGTCAAATGATCGACTCAATAAGCCTCGTATCTTGGGCAATAATATTATTTATATGACAGTTATTATTATTACTAGAAATCGTGTCCCGACTCATGCGGGTTGATGATGTCCTCTTGAGGAGCTCGATAATGATTATTATATTAAACCTTGCAGTGGATTTAATTCCAATATAATAATAAGGTTCGAGTGGTACTAATCTTGGATAAGATATTAATTAATTAAAGTTGTCAGTAGCTTAAATTAATTAATAGACATTTGATATCTTAAACAAGGGAAATAATATATTTAAATAAAGTGCCATATTTTGTAAATTGGGATTTGGGTAGGAAGTGCAATATTAACTCTCTAGTAGACATTTTCATATGGAAATTTGAGGCCTATTAGGAGTCATTCCCTAATCCTCCTTAAGATCCCTAGAGTAGTCCATAACACCTATAAATAGGACATTAAGGGATCGGACGATTCAACATTATTCCAACTTGTAAGTTCGATTTTTGTTTTGTCTTTAATTGTGGATTTTGAATTGTGTCTTTGATTCCACAATTTAGATAACACATCAATTTTCCAAGTGTGTTTACATAATACTAGAAAATAAAGAAAAATCGAGTGACTCTCAAGAAAGAAGTTTCGGCCGATCCTAAGTTGCAGCCCAAGCAAGTCCGGTAAATTGTTGGCCACACGATATCCAGATATAAGCGGGATCCTATAGTAGAAGATATAAAGGTAGAAATACAAAGGAGATCGAGTAGAATTCGAAGGCTTTGCTTCAAAGGTAATGTGTTCTGAGATCTCTCAAATCTAGATAAGAATGCTATAAATTATCATAGTTAGACGCGTAGATTAATCTTGTTCGTTTAAATTGCTTACTAATCTGTTAATTAATTATTTGATGAGGCTAAATAGATCCAGTTCATGAGGGCCGATTTTAGTAAATGAAAACCCGTCGCTTCCGCTGTGTTTTATTTCCAACAATTAGCATCAGGTCCGTTCAATTTAATTAATTTTGTGATTAATTGATAACAATTTTGGAATATTCATATATTATTTGGTGTATTGTCTCTGAGATAAGAACAATGTAACACCCCAAAAGACGGCTATTACAGTACCGTGGACCCCACACTGGGACCCACCAGGTGATATCCAAAACAGATTAAATAAATATTATTTGTGATACCGAACCACAATGAATAGTCATTACTCCGATTAGGAGTTTATTAAAAATATGGCCAACGGCCTTATAATACACATGATCCAAAAAAACAAGTATAAACCATATGGAGAAGGAAAATACTTCAAATGTCAATACAACCAAATAGCAATTTAAATGAAGCAGGAAATAACATAACACGGTTTAACATAACCGGACAACAAAATATGTGGGCCCCCCGAACTAGTATCCTTCGAACCCTTCGCCGTCAACATGCTCTTCCCGTGCCTTGCCTTTGCCTCGACCTAAAATACAATACAAGTATTTCGCCCAAAACACAGTGTCAGATATACATGATAATTAATTCTTCCGACATTACACAATTCACATATATATAGATCTCAAGGAAATCATTCCGACTATTAATCATACCCCTCGGGCGTATGAAACAATCAGTCACAAACCGTCGAGCATATCCAATACTATGGATGATTAACAATATGGCTCAAGATGGACATCACAGTACGCCCGATCCGTAAATGTGTCCGTGTACATGTTCGCCCTGTATATGGAATCCAGAATATACGTGGGACAATGTACCTAATTAGCCTCACGAAACTACGTCTCGTGTGCACAGTCCAATGTGGAATAATATCCACGCATGACTATATATGTGCCTGGCTAAAAATCCTACACAATGACCAATCGGAACGCATATATGATTCCGGATATGTCACGATACAACATGACAACGAATTCAATAAATCACATATCCGATTAAGGATCAAGAAAAACTCACCGAAGTGAAAATAAGACCAACGAGATCAACGATTCAAAGCGACGTACTTGGGAATGCAACCCCATGAAGAAAATGGAATAACATCAAGGACAATGTCAAATCACGACAAACATTACATGAACAATTCATACATATGAAATATATAACCATCACAAGAATCTAATCATCATTATAACTAAGCAAGATAACTTGCCTCAATACGGAAACGAGAATAGTCCTCTTCTTGTCGAAATGAACGAACGGTCCTCGACTAATATTGTTTACTCGAACAATCAACCTTAAACGAAATACATTTTACTCAATAACATATTCGTATAATTATCAATATAGGATTAGTAAGACGTCATTCTACAATCCTTTAGAATAGTTTGCTATTTCCAATTATCGAAGCCTTATGTCAGGAGTTCTTTTAACATCATTACAACCATAAAAATCGGTTTACAGTACTTTTACCAAATGTTCACATGGTTCATCATAAACAAGAGTTCTATCAAGGGTATGTTGAATAACCAATTATGATGTTAAGATCATCTTATGATGATTAAACTTTCCAAAACATTAAAATGTTGAAAGAACAAAATCTGCACATTTATGATCATTCTCCTCTCATCTAAATTGAATATTAAGCTTACAACAAGGTTATTAGTTATGAGATTACACCATATCCATGAAGGTTATCAAAATCTTTCTTTGCAAGGCTGGAAGATCCATTAACATCATGATGAATTCACCATCTATCTAGTATGATGATCAAAACAATCTAAGTTCTCAACACATTAGATTAATGAAAATTTGTTGTTGTTGGTTTCACAAATATCCTTAACCGTTCAAAATCTTGCTGAGCTAAACATAAGGAGAATATGATTCTTAAGAAATCTGAGTAAGAAGACATCCTTCTACTTCTAACATGGCCAAGTTCTTCCCAAGGTAAGTGAAAACTTAAAATGGTGTTTAATCACTTTATGATAACAACTCTATTAGTTAAATCCAACTACGGTGAAGTTAACTGATTCAAGGGTATTCTACTGAGCTAAATTCGTCCAACAAGATGAGCATGATAGTTACAACGTGGTTAGAATCACTATATCATCAAAAACACATCCATCTCAAACCCTCATTTATCACGTTCATCAAAAGTGTTAAAAAGGTTGGATTAAAACTATGTTTTACTTGATTAATCTACTCTAGGTGAAGTATAATTCGTTATTAACGTCAACATATGAAAATAATACAGAGAGGAAAGTACACCTACCTCTAGAAATGAAGAACAACCTCAAAGCTATGAGAAAATATACTCCAAGCTCAAGAACACCTTCTAGTCTCCAAGGAAATGAGCTCTACTTCAAGATTTAAGGCTTAGAAGCAAGTTGGGGGAGGTTGATATCGGTTTGGGAGTGCAGAGGGACAATATATGGAGAGAGAATCGATTTGGAGTTGTGAAGAAATGAAAAACAGGCTGGTCCTATAAATAGACTGTACAGACTTAGCGCACGCTAACAGGAAGCTTTAGCGTATGCTAACACACTTACGTGCGCTAACTGGTTAATATTACGTACGTAAGCGGCTTACAGTGGCTACTGTCTTGAATTCGCAGGTCGTTAGCGCACGCTAATGAAAAAGGGGTTACGCACGCTAATAAAAGTTGACTCTGGCCGACATGACAGCTCAGGCCTTACTCACATGCATGCCAACGGCTAAGGAGTTCATGTGCTGAAGTCAACTGATCCCAGATTCCCTCTTAGCGTACGTAACAGAGGAAACATTACGCACGCTACGGCACAGGATTAGTGTACGTTAATCATACTATGTAGCATACACTACATCAACATAAAAATTCGAAAATACAACTCTCTAATTAACATCGAATCATCACATATGAAATGAAATAACAACGATATGAAATTCAAATCTATAATACCTCAACATAATACTAAATGCAACGATTCATGATAATCAGATTATCCGAATAATACAATGACAGGTAAAAACAAAAAATTACAGTCGGATATTACATACTCTCCCCCTTAAAAAGAGTTTCGTCCTCAAAACTAAGGGGTTACTAACTCGGGGTATCTCGCTCGCATACTATCCTCGGTTTCCCACGTAGCCTCCTCGACTCCGTGTCGTGACCACTGAACTTTCAGTAGGGGAATCGTCTTGTTCCTCAACTGCTTGATCCTCCTCTCGAGTATCCGCACAGGACGCTCCTCGTACGAATGATCCTCTGCTAATTCAATCTCTTCGAACTGAAGTACATGGCTCGGATCGGCAACATATTTCCTCAATTGGGAGACATGAAACACGTTGTGAATCTTACTCAAAGTCGGTGGCAAAGCTATTCGATAGGCCAGATCACCTACACGCTCCAAATCCTCAAACGGCCCAATGTACCTCGGGCTCAGCTTGCCCCTCTTCCCGAAACAAAAAACACCTCGGGTAGGAGACACCTTCATTAACACATGGTCACCAACCTCGAACTCAAACGGTCGTCGACGGTGGTCAGCATAAGACTTCTGTCGACTTTGAGCCGTTAACAACTGACTCCTAATCAAAGTGATCTTCTCTCGGGCTGCTAATAACATATCGGGTTCCGTACCCATAGATTCTGACAGTTCGTCCCAACACAAAGGGGACCTACAGCGACGGCCATACAATGCCTCATACGTTGCCATCTGAATCAAAGCGTGCCAACTATTATTATAAGTGAATTCCACCAAAGGCAGCTGGGCTTCCCAATCGTCCTTCCAATCAAGAGCACATGCTCTCAACATATCCTCTAGAGTCTGGATGGTTTTCTCAGACTGACCATCGGTCTGTGGATGAAAAGCCATACTGAAATTCAACTGTGTGCCCATCGCACGATGAACTGCCTTCCAGAAGTGCGACATGAATCGCCCGTCACGGTCTGATACAATACTCTTGGGGGTACCATGTAATCTCACGATTTCCTTAATAAACAGCTGGGCCAATCTCTCGGGACCCCACGTGTCCTTAATCTCCAAGAAGTGGGCTGATTTGGTCAGACGGTCTACAATCACCCAAATCGTATTCATTCCTCGACGACTCGTCGGCAAGCTAGTGATAAAATCCATAGATATGTCCTCCCATTTCCACTCGGGAATTGGGAGTGGTTTCAGCATTCCTGCGGGTCGCTGGTGCTCAATCTTAACCTGCTGACAGGTTAAACATCTCGAAACGAATTCGGCAACCTCACGTTTCATATTCCCCCACCAATAATTCTGCTTCAAATCCTTATACATCTTGCTAGATCCTGGGTGAATAGAGTACGGGGTAGCATGGGCTTCTCTCATGATAGAGTTCCTCAACTCTTCGTCAGCGGGTACACAAACTCGATTTCTAAAACGTATTAATCCATCCTCGTGGATCACAAATCCAGGGGCTTTCCCTTGGGTTACCTCATCCCGAACTCGATATAAAAATGGGTCCGTAATTTGCTTCGATTTGATCATATCATCAAGAGACGAAGAAATCTCAAGGGTGCAAAGTTGTCCCTGAATATGCTGTAACCAAACTTCAATTTCTGGCCTCATAAAGTCCAACTGCAACTCTCTCTGTGCTGTCAAACGGCTCAGCATCTGCTCCTGCACTGTCTTACGGCTCAATGCATCAGAAACCACATTTGCTTTACCCGGATGATAAAGGATCTCGATATCATAGTCCTTGATTAATTCTAACCACCTTCTCTGTCTCATGTTCAACTCCTTCTGAGTAAAAATGTCTTTAGGCTCTTGTGGTCTGTAAAGATTTGGCAGGTAACTCCATAAAGATAGTGACGCCAGATTTTCAAAGGAAACACCACGGCTGCTAATTCCAAGTCATGGGTCGTATAGTTAACTTCATAGGGTCGCAATTGTCTAGACTCATAGGCAATCACTTTCCCTTCCTGCATTAGTACACATCCCAGACCCTGTCTCGACGCGTCACTATACACCACAAATCCTTCCATTCCTTTTGGTAAGACCAAAACAGGTGCCGAAATCAATCGACTCTTGAGCTCATCAAAACTTTGCTGACATGTTTGTGACCACAAATACTTCTTGTCCTTTCGCAGTAAGTTAGTCATCGGTTGCGCAATTTTAAAAAATCCTTCTACAAACCGTCGGTATTAACCTGCTAGGCCGAGAAAACTACGAACTTCCTTCACGTTCTTCAGTGGTAGCCAATCTCGAATGGCTTCCATCTTTTGTGGGTCCACTCTCACCCCTTCGGCTGATATCACATGCCCGAGAAAGACAACCTCAGGCATCCAGAATTCACACTTAGAAAATTTCCCATAAAGCTGTTCCCGCCTCAATGTATCGAGAACTTGGTGGAGGTGACGCTCGTGGTCTTCGTGGTCACGAGAGTAAATAAGAATGTCGTCAATAAAAAAGACTACAAAGCGATCCAGATAGTTAATAAAAACTCGATTCATCAACTCCATGAATACCGCCGGTGCATTAGTCAGTCCAAATGGCATCACCACAAACTCATAATGCCCATAGCGAGTACAGAATGCTGTCTTCGAAATGTCAGACTCTCGAATCCTCAACTGATGATAACCAGATCTCAAGTCGATCTTAGAAAACATGGCAGCTCCCTGAAGTTGGTCCAATAAATCATTAATACGAGGCAAAGAATACTTGTTCTTGATGGTTACCCTGTTCAGCTCACGGTAATCAATACATAAGCGCAGAGATCCATCTTTCTTCCGTACAAATAACACTGGTGCTCCCCAAGGGGATGCACTAGGTCGAATATAGCCCTTTTCAGTCAACTCCTAAAGCTGGTTCTTCAATTCCTGCATCTCAGTAGGGGCCATACGATACGGTGCTTTTGAAAGCGGGGATGTCCCTGGTTCTAACTCAATAATAAACTCCATGTCACGATGAGGAGGTAAGCCTGGCAACTCGTCTGGAAATACATCGGGGTAGTCTCGGACGACCGGAATGTCGGCCAATTCAACTGGTCGATCTGCTGTTTTGGCCATGTAGCACCAATAACCAATAAACCCTTGATTAAGTAGTTTCACTGCTTTCATAGCGCTGATGACTCTCCCAGAACGACTATGATTATCCCCTCGAAAGATACACTCGAAACCATCATCAGAAGTGACGGTTACCATCCGCTTGCGGACACTGAGTATTGCATCATGACGATCCATCCAATCGATACCCAATATTATATCATCATTAGGTAAATCGACTACAATCAGATTTGACAACCACTCACGGTCGTTCAAACGAATCGGACAATCCTGGACTTCACGATTTCCAATAATTCTTCTACCATCAGGTAGACCAATCATGTAGGGCTCACAATTGATAACATGGTCTAGAGGCAAACGACTTAAACAAGAAGAAGATATAAAGGAGTGTGAAGCACCGGTATCAAAAAGAACACACACAGGCTGGGAGTGGAACTCGAGTATACCTGAAATTATGCTGGCCTCGGGATCGTCAGCTTTCTTCATCTCGTAAATCCTGGGTTTCGCAGTTCCGGCACCAGGTGTACCACTTTGATTCCCACGGCCCATTCCCCTATTCGCCCCGGTGGTCTGATAGGAAGCGGACGGAGGCGTCCGGTTCTGGACAGAGGACTGAACTGGAGCATGAGTCGCTACTGGTTCATGTCCGGGCCCACTCCTGCGAAAACGAGCACGGTGACCATTCTTACCACAAGTATGGCATGTGATGGCAGGCTTTGGGCATTTGAAGTTGATATGACCCTGGCCCCCACAGTTATGACACACCACGGATGAGGGAACCGTTCGAGAGTGTGATCCGGCGGGCTTTGACGCCATGGGTGGTTGATCAGAAGGGTTTGGCAATGACTGGGGCTTCCTGAATGTCCCCCGATTACTCTCGATCAGTTACGGTTCCTGGATCTTTTGTTGTTGGACTGTGGTTGTCTCTTGGAAATCTCCTTCGCGGTGAGTTCGTACTCCAGAGCTTTCTCGATGAACTCTGGTAAGGTAGTACAGTGGTGATTCAACAGCTGCATTCTCATTCGGGGTTTAAGCCTCTTGAGAAAGTATTTGATCTTATCGGCCTCTGTTCGGATAATTGTCGTGGCGAAAGGAAGGAGTGCCTGGAACTTCTCAGCAACAGATAATACATCATCGTCTTCAGACATGTCGGGGTTCAGTAGTTCCGATAGTTTGGCCTCACGGAGTGGCCCTGGATAGTAACGGTCTAGCATGAGGTTTTTAAATTCCTCCCAATTGTAAACACCATCAGCTGGCCTTACTGAAAGCCACCAGGTGTGAGCGCCTTTGCTAAGATAATACGCGGCTACCGAGACGCGGTTCTCTTCTGGGCAGTCCACCATCTGGAAAAGTTTCTCAAAATGCTCGATCCAATGCACAATGTCAGCAGGCTCAGAGGAGCCTTCAAAGGTCGGTGGTCGCTGGCGAGAGATGTCGCTGATAATCCGACTCACGGGTCCGCCAATCACAGGAGGAGGATGAGGCCCCTGTTGCTGGCCGGTAGCGGCCCTCTACATAGCTTCCATTAGTTGGCCCATCTGGGTCATCTGTGTAATATCCGAAATTTCTACTACCATTGTTTAATATTATTTTATCCGAGTTATATTGTACAGCGTGGAATCTGTACAGTATAGATAAAATAAATGAAGGACTGAGATGTCAGTATTGGTATAATTGTCGTACTTGGTTGACAATTGCAATTGAGGATATTATGTATCATATGAGAATATTTGGAATTAAGTATATGTATTCAGTGTGTGAGTGTACATATCCAGTATGTCGAGACAGACGAGAAGAGTTGGAAATGGCTAAGTATAGCCTGACTAGCGCGCGCTAATGGTCAAGTATAGCGCACGCTATCGTTCATGGTTAGCGCACGCTAGAGGCAGAATGTAGCGCACGCTAGTGCAGTCAGATCAGAAGAAATCTACCTGTGGACCAGACCACTTTCGGCGCACGTTCTGGTAAGTCAACGGATGTTGTAATGTAGTGTTAGTGCACGGTAATGCATGATGGTTAGCTCACGCTAACTGTATATCGGACAAAAAGGAATCTTATCCTCGTCAGCACTTTCGGCATGTGGACCAGTCTTCGGAGCATACAGACAAACGAGTCAACTGATGTTAGCGCATGCTAAAATGCAAGGACTTGCGTACGCTAGATGGTTTAAGTTACGTACGCTAATGCATGGGCATTACGTACGTAAGCTCATGTACGAAGCCAGACAGTAGTCTCTGGACTGCGATAGCGCACGCTAACAAAGGTCAGCTAGCGCACGCTAAGGCCGTAGCGCACGCTAAACATAAGATTTAGCGCACGCTAGTAATGTATTCTATATAAGGAACAAACGGGTATTATGAAGCATTTCGTCCTTTCTTTCACCTTCAGTCGATAGAGAGAGGTTTGGGAGGTTCTTGAGGTTCCCAAACACGATGAGGTGGTGATCTTTAACAAGATTAAAATAGAAATCATGGATTAAAGTTTTGTTCTTGAAATCATTGGTGATTCTTGGAAATGGATTCAACCTTGGAAATCAATCCATTCGTTCATAAAGGTAATCACTCTTCATCTTTGGATTTCATTTTGGATTGAATGTTGATGTTCTTGAATTGATGATTATTACATAAACGAGTTGATAAGCATGATTATGAGATGGATTACCGGATTATGATGATGTTATTGTTGATATGAAGATATTGATATGATTCTTGTGGTTTAAATTGTGTTGTTCGTTTTCTTGAGATAAGTGGATTAATCCTTCTCCTCAGTTTCGGATGTTGATGTTATTGTCGATGATTACTCTCTGTAATGGAAGATTAAGGGAGTGTTGTTACGTTCTTGATGTTTCATGATGTTGATATTGAGGAAGATGATATATGGATATAGGACTTGGATTATAAGTTGAATGATTGTTTGTATGTTAAAGGATATCGAATTTCGTTGTTTGATAACTATGAACATGGTTTAGAATCACTTAGTGTTCTTGATAATCGCCATGTGTTGATCGGTATATGAAATGCATGCAATCGCATGTCATTAGCGCACGCTAGTGTTCTTGTCTAGCGACGCTAACGGGAACGTCTTAGCGCACGCTACGTTAAGTAATTAACGTGCGCTAAGTCAACAGGCAGGGTAGTATATTCTGTTTCGATTATGAATTCGTGATCGTTTAAGTTGGCTTGATCAGACTTATGGTTAACCGAGATATTATTGAGCCGTGGAGATTGTGAATTGGTTTTATCGATTGTTGATTGTTGTCGAACTTGTTGTTTATCGATTATTGTAATAGGTTGAGATTATTGATCGGTGTTTATAACCGTATGTTGTGGTCGTGTTCGAGTATGTTCGTGAATGGCGTTGGTCAGGGCCGAGGAGCTGGTAGACGAAGACAATGAAATTGGTAGCGGCTTCATAATCGTCGTATCGGTATCGAGTAAGTTATTACTTACTCAGTTTATAGTATTTAATGAATGGTTTCCGTTTCATTCGTTTATAATTCGTATAGCAATGTTTATAATCGTAATCACATGAGACTTGGGATTATAAATCATATTCGAAGTTTTGGGAATCTAAATCATAATGTATATGATTTACTTTTGTTATTGGTATACTTGTATATCGAGGATATATCGTGATAAAAACGGAGATATGAACTATCTGCAATCCGTGATACTTTGGACCGTCGAGTATTGAGGATAATGGTTCGGGATGGTTTAGACATTGAGATCATTCTCGAAGGACTCGGGGCAAGTACTCTAATCATTTTTATCATTTGAATCGATCATGTTGTGATACATTCGTGTATCGTTGTTGTCATGCGATTGTGCATTGTTGTTGTCGTGTATTGTGTAACGTTGTTTTGTGCGGTTGTGCATTGTTGTCATATGTCCACCTCGGGTTGGTCCGGGATCATCGGGGATCTATGCTAGCGCATACTGGATCGTCGGACGGGTTTTCCACCTCGGGTTGGTCCGACGGATCATCGGGGGATCTAGGCAGTGAACGCTGGATCATCGGATTGCCATGTATTGTTGTTGTGCATATGTATATTATGGGTTTGCCATAACTATACATTGTCGTTATTGTTGTGATCATATTGACGTTGTCATATGAGTATGCATTTGTAGGTCTTGTGTTAGGACCATGTCCGTATGTTGTGTTGATCTGATCTCGGATTAGACTGACGTGATGGTAATGGTATTTCGTATCTTGAGGTATGTTCCATATTTTCTTGGTACTTGTTTTTAATGGACAATCGATTATCGTATTGGAATTGTCGATGTTATCCGATGGATTGAATTGGCCAGAGTTGGTATAATTTCCGTATCGCGAGTTATGATAATGTTTTGAGAACCTTGAGTATTGTTGAGATACCGTACATATATTTCGGTATTATTTTAATGTGTTGTTAAGGATGCGAATCATGGATTCTCGTAAAGTTACGACGGTAAGAGTACACTGGTCGTATTCTTACTTAGTATTTCCATTGATATGTAATTATTTTCGAGATGTGATGGTTATCATTGTTGGATATTATGGCTGACCCCGTCGTGGGCTTTCTTTTTAGGTTCTTGGATTATCAAGTTTGTAGCGATCGTGGAGAGATGAACTTCCCGGAGGATACTGGTAAGGGCATGTATTTGTGTTTTGAGTTTCTGATTAGTTGTTGTATTCCGCTGCTAAAGTATTTCAATTGTTTGTCTTCATCCGCTGCGTGAGTATTTTTAAATGGCCTTTTTGGTATCCGGTAACTTAGGTTACTTTGGCAATCATTTTCTAAATCTATACTGTCGGTACGTGTAAGCGATAGCTTAACATATGTTTTTAAACTGTTGAGTTTTGGCATTTTGGGCCTTGTGGTTTCAAATGAGTTTTTACGACGGTTTGTTAAACGAGCTTTATAAATCTTCGAATGTTTTTAATAGATAATACCGTCGTTAGCCTCTTGGGAGTTTGTAAATGTTTGCGAAAATTTCCTTCAGCCTTGTGGGTTCCATCTCGGGGCCCACGGCGCTGTAATATTCCCGGTCGGATCTGGGGGTGTTACAGAATATGGTATCGGAGCTTAGGTTGAGAAAACCTAGGCAGTCGGGTCGAGTTGGGTCGTGTTTCTGTCGCGTCATTTGAATTGTTGATTGAAAAATATTGGAGCCGTGAGTTTTTATTGTTCACTCGGGCTTGTGCTTATGTGATTTACCAGTGTGGTACTGGGATTGTTGTAACTTTTTCAAATGGTGTTAACGTGTTTCTTCAAATAGAGCTGTGTTGTTTTCTCGAGTGAACTGAGTTTGCAAAATGTGTGTTTTGAAAATATCTGTGTCGAGTATTTTCTTGAGTCGAGACATGTGCCAGTATCACGGGGAATCGTCGGCTTCACGATCTGTAAGTATTTGGATTTTTAAATTTCATCGAGATTTATTGCCATTCTAAGTTGATATGCTTTGAGATTCAGCAGAATATTATTCATTACAGTATAAGGTGACAGAGTTGGGACAGGATTGATGATCTTGAGAAGTTATGATTTTGGAAATCAATATGTCGATTAAGTTTTGGAACGGAGTTTTGCATTTGGGAGAAATATTGTGGATTGTTCAGAGAACATGTAGTCATGTTAGTTCATTTTGAGATATATGAAGCTGTTTTGAGCATTTGAAAATGATATTTTTCAAAATGAATGTTTTACGGATGTTTTATCAGAATGATTTTGGGCGAGACCCAATAGATTTTTTTGAAATTGTTTTTATAACTCGGGGCTTGGGGTCGAAAAGAGTTTCCTATTTTTTTAAACCTCTTGTAATGCGGAACGAGATACGGCCGAGACCCTAATATTTCAAAAGACTTTTCTGTTTTCTTAAAAACTCCCGAGACTTGTAAAACACTTTATCAATCGCTTATCTATGTCGTTCCCGCCTTTCGTGGTTCTCGATTACTTGTTCAAAAGAAACTTCTCGGGAAGTCTTTCACTGTGTTGATTTGTTTCAATGCATTGTCATAGCATAATTGAGGTGATCCAGGATGGAAAATGATTGACGTTGCGAGTCATATGTGGAAAAGGAGTTTTTAGTCGGAGTTTATATATTGAAAATTTCGGAAGTTTATCGTGTGGTTTTCCGATGGAATAGCGAACCGAATTGGTATACACTAATATGGATGTAGTCCAGCATTTGCATAGTTTTCATTTCAAACTTCGAAATCGTGTTGAATCGAAGGAAACTGTTATCGAATACTTGGCACCAGCGAGCCGATTTAATTTTTTCGAAAATTGATTTCATGGACTTACGAAAATTTATGTTTTGAGTTTTGAAATTTTTTTAAAGAACTTTCGGAAATTTGTCTTTTGACGAGACTATATGATTTCAAACTGGTTTTGAAAATATGATCGATATAAATACGCATTTAGTGCATAATGCATATCATGATGGAGTTACGAGTGTGACTCACAAACTGGATAAGGGATCAGTACGATACGATGAATAAAGATTCGAACTTCAGTATGGTAGTTTGGTTATCCAGAGATGATCGGTTAGTTGAGCCGATAATAGAAATATGCCACATAATGTAGGTTCGGTACAGAATATGATTTTGGAATTTTGAGTTTTGTGAAACTGGAGCATATGTGCTATGTGACTCTATTGCTGTGGTAGTAGTGCGATTTTACCATAGTGATTTTTGAATGATTTTATTTTAAGTGTAGATTTGGGGATGATGACTCCAGGATGGTTGTTTTGGATATTGATTGGTCGTTCCCACTCCAGTTATGATTGGGTATGTTCGTCGGTTTGTGATTGGTTGTTCGTATGCCGAGGAGTATGTTTGACAGTCAGGTGTGTTTATTGAGATCCACTGTATGTGATTGGTTTGTCGTTTTGAGAATGCTATTCTTTCGTGGTTCTGTGTTGACCGTGTTGGAGTTTATCATGGTGATGACATTCTCGATTGTGTTTCGACCTTTGGATTGGTCATATTAGAGTTCATCCTGTCAATGATATTCTCGATTAATTTATGGGTTGATCATTGCTGGTGATCATCTGAGCGTTTAGATTTTGTGTTGATATTTCGGGATTCGTTGCCATTGTGTTGGGCAGTTGTTTCACAGATGTATCGTGTATTATTGATTTGTATCAGGAATTGGACTTGATTGTGTAATCAAGCAGACAGGATTTGAAACGGATAGATTATTTCTTCCGAAGATGTTATATTTTTGTTGAGATCCATGGAATTGTGATCGTAAGCGTGTTGAAGCTTTACAGTGGAGTCACTTGCTAGGATCTCAGGAGATCGTCGACTTTGCGCATTTGTAAGTGTGCTGTTTCGGTTATTCGTTAATGATGACGATCGTCGTCGTGATGGTTTCGAATATCTTGGTGAACGGTTTGTTTGTTTTTATGTGACGGATTGCAAGTTTCGAGGACGAAACTTATTTTAAGTGGTGTAGTATGTAATATCCAAATTTCTACTACCATTGTTTAATATTATTTTATCCGAGTTATATTGTACAGCGTGGAATCATGCAGTATAGATAAAATAAATGAAGGACTGAGATGTCAGTATTGGTATAATTGTCGTACTTGGTCGACAATTGCAATTGAGGATATTATGTATCATATGAGAATATTTGGAATTAAGTATATGTATTCAGTGTGTGAGTGTACGTATCCAGTATGTCGAGACAGACGAGAAGAGTTGGAAATGGCTAAGTATAGCCTGACTAGCGCGCGCTAATGGTCAAGTATAGCGCACGCTATCGTTCATGGTTAGCGCACGCTAGAGGCAGAATGTAGCGCACGCTAGTGCAGTCAGATCAGAAGGAATCTACCTGTGGACCAGACCACTTTCGGCGCACGTTCTGGTAAGTCAACGGATGTTGTAATGTAGTGTTAGCGCACGCTAATGCATGATGGTTAGCGCACGCTAACTGTATATCGGACAAAAAGGAATCTTATCCTCGTCAGCACTTTCGGCGTGTGGACCAGTCTTCGGAGCATACAGACAAACGAGTCAACTGATGTTAGCGCACGCTAAAATGCAAGGACTTGCGTACACTAGATGGTTTAAGTTACGTACGCTAATGCATGGGCATTACGTACGTAAGCTCATGTACGAAGCCAGACAGTAGTCTCTGGACTGCGATAGCGCACGCTAACAAAGGTCAGCTAGCGCACGCTAAGGCCGTAGCGCACGCTAAACATAAGATTTAGCGCACGCTAGTAATGTATTCTATATAAGGGACAGACGGGTATTATGAAGCATTTCGTCCTTTCTTTCACCTTCAGTCGATAGAGAGAGGTTTGGGAGGTTCTTGAGGTTCCCAAACACGGTGAGGTGGTGATCTTTAACAAGATTAAGATAGAAATCATGGATTAAAGTTTTGTTCTTGAAATCATTGGTGATTCTTGGAAATGGATTCAACCTTGGAAATCAATCCATTCGTTCATAAAGGTAATCACTCTTCATCTTTGGATTTCATTTTGGATTGAATGTTGATGTTCTTGAATTGATGATTATTACATAAACGAGTTGATAAGCATGATTATGAGATGGATTACCGGATTATGATGATGTTATTGTTGATATGAAGATATTGATATGATTCTTGTGGTTTAAATTGTGTTGTTCGTTTTCTTGAGATAAGTGGATTAATCCTTCTCCTCGGATTTCGGATGTTGATGTTATTGTCGATGATTACTCTGTAATGGAAGATTAAGGGAGTGTTGTTACGTTCTTGATGTTTCATGATGTTGATATTGAGGAAGATGATATATGGATATAGGACTTGGATTATAAGTTGAATGATTGTTTGTATGTTAAAGGATATCGAATTTCGTTGTTTGATAACTATGAACATGGTTTAGAATCACTTAGTGTTCTTGATAATCGCCATGTGTTGATCGGTATAGTAAATGCATTCAACAGCATGTCATTAGCGCACGCTAGTGTTACAGACTAGAGCAATCAAACGGGAACGACTTAGAGAACGCTACGTTAAGTAATTAACGAGCGCTAACTCAACAGCAGGTAGTATATTCTGTTTCGATTATGAATTCGTGATCGTTTAAGTTGGCTTGATCAGACTTATGGTTAACCGAGATATTGTTGAGCCGTGGAGATTGTGAATTGGTTTTATCGATTGTTGATTGTTGTCGAACTTGTTGTTTATCGATTATTGTAATAGGTTGAGATTATTGATCGGTGTTTATAACCGTATGTTGTGGTCGTGTTCGAGTATGTTCGTGAATGGCGTTGGTCAGGGCCGAGGAGCTGGTAGACGAAGACAATGAAATTGGTAGCGGCTTCATCATCGTCGTATCGGTATCGAGTAAGTTATTACTTACTCAGTTTATAGTATTTAATGAATGGTTTCCGTTTCATTCGTTTATAATTCGTATAGCAATGTTTATAATCGTAATCACATGAGACTTGGGATTATAAATCATATTCGAGTTTTGGGAATCTAAATCATAATGTATATGATTTACTTTTGTTATTGGTATACTTGTATATCGAGGATATATCGTGATAAAAACGGAGATATGAACTATCTGCAATCCGTGATACTTTGGACCGTCGAGTATTGAGGATAATGGTTCGGGATGGTTTAGACATTGAGATCATTCTCGAAGGACTCGGCAAGTACTCTAATCATTTTTATCATTTGAGTCGATCATGTTGTGATACATTCGTGTATCGTTGTTGTCATGCGATTGTGCATTGTTGTTGTCGTGTATTGTGTCTTGTTGTTTTGTGCGGTTGTGCATTGTTGTCATATGTCCACCGGGTTGGTCCGACGGATCATCGGGGATCTATGCTAGCGCATACTGGATCGTCGGACGGGTTTTCCACCTCGGGTTGGTCTGACGGGATCATCGGGGGATCTAGGCAGTGAACGCTGGATCATCGGATTGCCATGCATTGTTGTTGTGCATATGTATATTATGGGTTTGCCATAACTATACATTGTCGTTATTGTTGTGATCATATTGACGTTGTCATATGAGTATGCATTTGTAGGTCTTGTGTTAGGACCATGTCCGTATGTTGTGTTGATCTGATCTCGGATTAGACTGACGTGATGGTAATGGTATTTCGTATCTTGAGGTATGTTCCATATTTCCTTGGTACTTGTTTTTAATGGACAATCGATTATCGTATTGGAATTGTCGATGTTATCCGATGGATTGAATTGGCCAGAGTTGGTATAATTTCCGTATCGCGAGTTATGATAATGTTTTGAGAACCTTGAGTATTGTTGAGATACCGTACATATATTTCGGTATTATTTTAATGTGTTGTTAAGGATGCGAATCATGGATTCTCGTAAAGTTACGACGGTAAGAGTACACTGGTCGTATTCTTACTTAGTATTTCCATTAATATGTAATTATTGTCGAGATGTGATGGTTATCATTGTTGGATATTATGGCCGACTTGGCCGTGGGCTTTCTTTTTAGGTTCTTGGATTATCAAGTTTGTAGCGGTCGTGGAGAGATGAACTTCCCGGAGGATACTGGTAAGGGCATGTATTTGTGTTTTGAGTTTCTGATTAGTTGTTGTATTCCGCTGCTAAAGTATTTCAATTGTTTGTCTTCATCCGCTGCGTGAGTATTTTTAAATGGCCTTTTTGGTATCCGGTAACTTAGGTTACTTTGGCAATCATTTTCTAAATCTATTCTTTTGACGTGTGTTTATAGCTTAACATATGTTTTTAAACTATTGAGTTTTGGCATTTTGGGCCTTGTGGTTTCAAATGAGTTTTTACGACGGTTTGTTAAACGAGCTTTATAAATCTTCGAATATTTTTAATAGATAATACCGTCGTTAGCCTCTTGGGCGTTTGTAAATGTTTGCGAAAATTTCCTTCAGCCTTGTGGGTTCCATCTCGGGGCCCACGGCGTTGTAATATTCCCGGTCGGATCTGGGGGTGTTACAATCTGTGTCATCATGCCCTGCATCACGACGTAAGGATCGACACGCGCATCCCCGTGCCCACTGTGGTGCGATTGTTCCCTAGAAGGTGAACCACTGTCTGCGGAACTCTGATCCGCATTCGCGCGTCTGTTGGCTCGAGGTATCGGGATTCGGACCCTTTCGCGGCCTCGTCCCCCTCTGCCACGACCTCTCAGGTTTCTTTCCATACTTAAAGAATCAATCATAATGATAACCATAAGTACAGTTCAAGATACTAAAATTCATGCTAAGTTAATAGCAACAAGGAATCACATATTCAAGGAAACGGTTATCGATACCACGAATATCGCACCGAATATATTATTATATCGGCGTCAAGTCGAACAATTTCAATCATATAATCAATTCAGCATTTACCTCGGATTATCAATCAGATAAATCCTATCACAATTCCTCGAAATACCATGATCAACAAGGAGACCCATACTGATATCAATATTATGCCAGTAATTAAATCATGGCTCATAAAGTACATACCATATTTGGCTCGTAGGGTCTGGCGCTTGCACAGGTCACACGTGACACGAAGGTCTCTTGATACTAGTTCATTTCACAATGACTCATAAAAAGGAAACAACTCTCCGATACCATCTTCCGTAACACCCCAAAAGGCGGCTTTACAGTGCCGTGGACCCCACACTGGGACCCACCAGGCGATATCCAAAACAGATTAAATAAATATTATTTGTGATACCGAACCACAATGAATAGTCATTACTCCGATTAGGAGTTTATTAAAAATATGGCCAACGGCCTTATAATACACAGGATCCAAAAAAACAAGTATAAACCATATGGAGATGGAAAATACTTCAAATGTCAATACAACCAGATAGCAATTTAAATGAAGCACGAAATAACATAACACGGTTTAACATAACCGGACAACAAAAGATGTGGGCCTCCCGAACTAGTATCCTTCGAACCCTTCGCCGTCAACATGCTCTTCCCGTGCCTTGCCTTTGCCTCGACCTAAAATACAATACAAGTATTTCGCCCAAAACACAGGGTTAGATATACATGATAATTAATTCTTCCGACATTACACAATTCACATATATATATATATATATATATCAAGGAAATCATTCCGACTATTAATCATACCCCTCGGGCGTATGAAACAATTAGTCACAAACCGTCGAGCATATCCAATACTATGGATGATTAACAATATGGCTCAAGATGGACATCACAGTACGCCCGATCCGGAAATGTGTCCGTGTACATGTCCGCCCCGTATACGGAATCCAGAATATACGTGGGACAATGTACCTAATTAGCCTCACGAAACTACGTCTCGTGTGCACAGTCCAATGCGGAATAATATCCACGCATGACTATATGTGTGCCTGGCTAAACATCCTACACAATGACCAATCGGAACGCAGATATGATTCCGGATATGTCACGATACAACATGACAACGAATTCAATAAATCACATATCCGATTAAGGATCAAGAAAAACTCACCGAAGTGAAAATAACACCAACGAGATCAACGATTCAAAGCGACGTACTTGGGAATGCAACCCCATGAAGAAAATGGAATAACATCAAGGACAATGTCAAATCACGACAAACATTACATGAACAATTCATACATATGAAATATATAACCATCACAAGAATCTAATCATCATTATAACCAAGCGAGATAACTTGCCTCAATACGGAGACGAGAATAGTCCTCTTCTTGTCGGAACGAATGAACTGTCCTCGACTAATATTGTTTACTCGAACAATCAACCTTAAACGAAATACATTTTACTCAATAACATATTTGTATAATTATCAATATAGAATTAGTAAGACGTCATCCTACAATCCTTTAGAATAGTTTTCTATTTCCAATTATCGAAGCCTTATGTCAGGAGTTCTTTTAACATCATTACAACCATAAAAATCGATTTACAATACTTTTACCGAATGTTCACATGGTTCATCATAAACAAGAGTTCTATAAAGGGTATGTTGAATAAACAATTATGATGTTAAGATCATCTTATGATGATTAAACTTTCCAAAATATTAAAATATTGAAAGAACAAAATCTGCACATTTATGATCATTCTCCTCTCATCTAAATTGAATATTAAGCTTACAACAAGGTTATTAGTTATGAGATTATACCATATCCATGAAGGTTATCAAAATCTTTCTTTACAGGGCTGGAAGATCCATTAACATCATGATGAATTCACCATCTATCTAGTATGATGATCAAAACAATCTAAGTTCTCAACACATTAGATTAATGAAAAGTTGTTGTTGTTGGTTTCACAAATATCCTTAACCATTCAAAATCTTGTTGAGCTAAACATAAGGACAATATGATTCTTAAGAAATCTGAGTAAGAAGACATCCTTCTACTTCTAACATGGCCAAGTTCTTCCCAAGGTAAGTGAAAACTTAAAATGGTGTTTAATCACTTTATGATAACAACTCTATTAGTTAAATCCAACTACGGTGAAGTTAAGTGATTCAAGGGTATTCTACTGAGCTAAATTCGTCCAACAAGATGAGCATGATAGTTACAACGTGGTTAGAATCACTATATCATCAAAAACACATCCATCTCAAACCCTCATTTATCATGTTCATCAAAAGTGTTAAAAAGGTTGGATTAAAACTATGTTTTACTTGACTAATCTACTCTAGGTGAAGTATAATTCGTTATTAATGTCAACATATGAAAATAATACAGAGAGGAAAGTACACCTACCTCCAGAAATGAAGAACAACCTCAAAGCTATGAGAAAATATACTCCAAGCTCAAGAACACCTTCTAGTCTCCAAGGAAATGAGCTCTACTTCAAGATTTAAGGCTTAGAAGCAAGTTGGGGGAGGTTGATATCGGTTTGGGAGTGCAGAGGGACAATATATGGAAAGAAAATCGGTTTGGAGTTGTGAAGAAATGAAAAACAGGCTGGTCCTATAAATAGACTATACAGTCTTAGCGCACGCTAACGGGAAGCTTTAGCGTACGCTAACTGGTTAATATTACGTACGTAAGCGGCTTACAGTGGCTACTGTCTTGAATTCGCAGGTCGTTAGCGCACGCTAATTAAAAAGGGGTTACGCACGCTAATAAAAGTTGACTCTGGCCGACATGACAGCTCAGGCCTTACTCACATGCATGCCAACGGCTAAGGAGTTCATGTGCTGAAGTCAACTGATGCCAGATTCCCTCTTAGCGTACGTAACAGAGGAAACATTACGCACGCTACGGCACAGGATTAGCGTACGTTAATCATACTATGTAGCGTACGCTACATCAACATAAAAATTCGAAAATACAACTCTCTAATTAACATCGAATCATCACATATGAAATGAAATAACAACGATATGAAATTCAAATCTATAATACCTCAACATAATACTAAATGCAACGATTCATGATAATCAGATTATCCGAATAATACAATGACAGGTAAAAACGAAAAATTACAGTTGGATATTACAAATAAGCCTTGTGTATTGTGAGTGACGACAATGCCTAGAAATAACTGAGAGGGCCGAGATCTTTCATGGCAATTTCAGAACCCAATAGTGTCATAATAGACTTAAGAAGAACATCAGAAATGACCGTAAGAATAATGTCATCAACATATAGTAATAGATAGGCAATGTAAGTACCTCAACGGTAGATGAAAAGAGAGTGATCAAATTTGCTGCGAGAGAATCAAGAGT
This sequence comes from Orobanche coerulescens, assembly GCA_033398695.1. Lineage (NCBI taxonomy): Eukaryota > Viridiplantae > Streptophyta > Magnoliopsida > Lamiales > Orobanchaceae > Orobanche > Orobanche coerulescens. The sequence continues at coordinate 101,084,995 of CM065805.1, forward strand.
AGCCACAAAATCATCAAATCACCGGTACCAAGCTCGAGGGGCCTGTTTGAGACCATACAATGATTTCTTCAATAAGTAGACATGACCTGGAAAACTAAGATCCCTAAACCCCATTGGTTGATGCATATAAACAGTTTCATTGAGATTTCCATGTAGGAATGCATTCTTGACATCAAGTTGATGAATGGGCAAACAATAGACAAAGCAATGCTCAAAACTGCATGGATGGAAGCCGGTTTGACTATCGGACTGAAAGTTTCTTCACAGTCAACCCCTTTTTGCTGAGATCTGCCATCACCTACAAGTCGGGCCTTATGCCTCTCAAAAAAACCATCAGATTTCTTTTTATGACGAAAAATCCACATAGACCGAATAATATTAACATCAACAGGGCGAGGTACTACTTCCAAAGTCTTATGTTGTATTAGAGCATTAAATTCATCTTGCACTTCATCATTCCAATTTGAGTCATGGAGAGCACCAACAGGATTTTTTGGAATGGGAGAGATGAATACGGTGGTCTCAGTATTTATTGGAGGAGTACTTCTGATTTGGTCTAAAAATACCATTAGGAGCCCGTGTAGTCATACGATGGAGTATGGGATTATTCATGCTAGGCCTGGTGGAGTGTGGAGTAGGCAGGGGAGATCTAAGGCCTGGGGTGGCCGATTGGGCATGGGAAGAAAATGGTCCAATGTTGTTCGGGTTAGGGGAGTAGCTAAGAGGAGATGTAGGAGAAGTAAGTGAGGTGGGCTCTCGATTGGGCTGATCCGCCCAGCCCACCGAAAACTTGTTGGTGCATTTGATGGATCAGAAAGGGGTTTGGATCCATGCATGCATTTAAATCCATAAAATCATAACAATGAGGAGTAGGATTATGAATTTTTGCAAATGGAAAACGATTCATCAATAAGACATGTCAAGCCACAAAAATTTTCAGCTTGAAATATCATAGCACTTATAACCTCTATGATCAGGGGGGTAGCCAAGGAAAACACAAGGGTTAGGCCTTTCTTATAATTTGTGGATCGTAGAGGATGGGAATATAGGGAAGCAAAGGCACCCAAGAACCTTAAGATGCGAGAAGGTGGGATCTTTTCAATAGAGAATTTGAGTTAGTGATCAAGAATGTAAAACCGTGGTGGGGATAATATTCAATAGATAAGTAGCCATAGCTAGTGCATGATGCCAAAAGGATGGTGGCATTGAGGCATGGGCAAGTAAGGTGCGGACGATGTTGTTTATAGAATGAATATGACACTCGACTTTTCTATTTTGCGAAGAGGTGTAAGGATAAGAGAAGCAGAATTGCATTCCACTTGGTTTTGCAAACACTTGAAATGGGCCATTATCAAACTCTTTGCCATTGTCACATTGTAAATTCTGAATGGGCCTTTCAAATTGAGTTTTGACAAAGGGGTGAAATGTAATGAATAGAAAGTATACTTGAAATTTCTTTGAGATAGGAAAAATCCAGAGAAATTTGCTAAAATCATCAAGAAATAATACATAGTAACGATGCCCATTAGGGCTTGCTGAAAGCAATATCCATAAATCACTGTGTATAATATCAGAAGAAAAATCACTAAACGTCTTTGAATCATAAAAAGTACCTTGATATGTTTCTCCAAAAAACAAGATGAGCAAAAAGATTGGTTTTCATTATTACATTCAATCAAATTGTTTAAACTAAAAGAATCTAAAGCACGAGTCCTCGGATGCCCTAGATGATTATGCCAAAGACCGAAAGTCATGGCGTTGAAGGCCGAGTGATATTTTGAAGGAGTGGCCTAAATGTTGGAGAGAGGGTATAGGTCTCCGGTGATATCACATCTCATTAGGTGTCCCCATCCTAAATCCTTCACACAAAGACCAAATGGGTCAAACTCTACATAAACCAAATTGTCGGTGGTAAATTTGCGGACAGAAATAAGGTTTTTAATGAGTTTGGGTGCATGTAAGACTTTGGTGAGGTTTAGGGAAGATGTGGATGGAAAAAAGTAGCATTTCCGTAACCATAATTGGAAGTAGATGCCCATTATCAACAATAATGTGATGACTATTATTTCTCGAATCAAAATAGGAAGAGAGAGTACCTTTGTCCGAGGTTATATGAGATGTGGCACCGGTGTCCATGTACCAATTTCCATTCGGTGGATTTATAGCAAGAGTGTGCATGTCAGCCTCAATGTCAGTCAGTGTGTATGTATATGTGGATGATTGTCCAGAGGCTGTGTATGCTTGTCGTGGACGTGACCCTAGAATGCCGGGCCTACGTGCTGCGGGTCGTGGTTGCTGCTGCCACTGAGCCGTGGGATAGGGGCACAGAGGTATGGCCCGTTGAGGTTGCCACTGCCCATAGGGAGAGTATGCATAAGGGACGTATACTGGTTGTGGCTGCCACTGTTGGCCAGTACCACCACCGGCTAGTCGTGACCTACCACCAGTGCCACCAAGGTGGTTCCCACAGTGGTCATTATTATTGCCTTTTTCATAATTTTTCTGATTGTTTTTGTTGTTGTTGTTATTCCCGCCATGTGAGGAAGAATAAAATTGTATTATGGGATGAAGTATTACCATCCATGTCGCAAGAAGCATGATCTCTAGGTGGGGGCCAAACCCTCTGCTCTTCAAGGCTGAAAAGCCTTGAAGATGGCCCAGCAAACATGAATTAAATGCCGGTTAGTGGCACAAGGGTAATTTCGCATTGCGGAAGACTGATACCCTTGTCATATTTCTGTAATAACTTATTCATCTTAATTCTGATTTCCTTTCCGTTTAAACCATTAGAAATTTACTCAACAATACACAATACTGTAAAGTTTTAGAATTTTGGAATTTTCTTGAGTTTATGGTGAATGATCAACATCGGTCCTTACACACAGCGCTTTTCAGAAGTGTCGACTCTTATTTCTGTTAACACCCTTTTGGTACTATATTTATATTTTGAATGGTCCAATGATATAATACTTGAAGAAACGACGAATAGTACATTGACACGTTGAAGTGAATTCTTAGGGTAGAATGAATAACCTCAAAGTATCATAATGATGAAAATATGATCAATATCATCATGATAACTCTCGACATTGACATGTGTTGGGTTTACAACGCCAGTCGAATCCAAAATAAAGCGCAACAAATGAATGAAAAAGGGTTATTCGAATAAAATCATGAGTTAAACAAAAAGGATAAGGCTCAACATCACTTACTAGGAGAATTATACAATGATATCATGAAACTAATACATGATGGAAATCCTAATTATGATAAGTTCAGACAACATGCCAATCATCACAAAACCACAGAACTCGCAAGTTCTACAATACGACAACAGAATCCAGACACAAGGTTCAAAACCGTAAATTATACAAACATAAAAATCTCGGATATCGCAGATGATATGAGAAGATGGTGGCTGATGATGATTATGGGCTTGATGATGATCCTTAGAAGTTCTTACAGTCTTATTCATGTTCTTAAGAGAAAAAAAAAAAGAGAATCCTTGAAGTTATTATCATATCAAGATAATTAATAATCACATAGAAAGGTGAAATTGAGGACATTATGACATGGATAATTAGATTATTACTTAAGAGAAGCATAAGGATGATTATACATTGATAGGACAAAAATAGTGTGCTAAAATCATTGTTAATTATAAGGTTTTAATGAATTTTATAATGGCACACTTGGTTATTTTCTATCTATTTATATTTTGGATGAAATTTACTTCACTTGGCAATTTGTTGTTTAATTTAGGTGTTTGATGGAGTTTTTAAGCTTAAAGAATAATTTGGACCATCAATCGGACCAAGCCAAGGTGATTTGGGCTTAAATGAAGAAAATGCCGCGCTACACTGGGTGACCCAGTGTCAGTTCGGTGATCCAGTGTCAGTCATGTTCCGAAAATAATCTTACTTGGGGCCCAAGAAAAGACTCAAAAACCGGCCAATCAGTTCCACAAAGCAATAAATCGGTCCCTAGACTGGGAAAAAGAATTGGAAAGAAAGACTCCAAAGGAATTAAAACTCAAGAAGGATAAGAAGGAAGGAGATCCAATTAAAGAAGGAAACTAAGAGATAAAGAATTATTATAAAAGGAGAAGGGTGCTGAAACCATTATCATCTTTGATCACCCAATTTTTACGGCTGGAGCAGAAGAAGCAAAAGAGGACGACTGAACCAAATTCTCGCCGGAGCAATCGAGCCGATTCCGACGTGCGAAGAAGAAGACTATGCCGTTTGAATTTCTTTCTTCTTATGTCTATTACTAATTTGCTGTTTTCTAAAGCCAACATGTCCGGCTAATTTTCTATTCTAGTTCTTAGTGAAGTTTGAAACCGTATTTGAATTATTCATGTTTTAATTCCGCAGCGTATTCTCAACTCGAATTCTCTTGAATTACTTTTGTGTTATTGAATTCACTATTATGCCATATAATTTCTTGCTTTGGTTTGGCCAACTAGATTAGAAGTTTTATGTCTCATGTTAGAAATTAAGTTGTAATCCGTAATTGTTGCAATTTTAATTTCACATGTAGCAAACAATTGATTTTTCCCAATTGAGTAACACAAAATCGAGATCCCTTTAGTCGAGCTTATGAACTTAATATCTTGCCTATTCCATTATTTTGGTTTTTAATGCATCTAGCGAGCGATATTTAAAGAGCTTGTTTTAAATCCACCGCATAGATAGGTTCGATTAAAGAGCTTATTTTAACTGAATAAACTTAAAAAATAATTGGGGTCAACAGATCTTGTTGTTGGCTTCGGAATAAGAGTTCATGAGATTAGAGAAGAGATAAGCGCTGCATTGAAAGTTAAATAAATTCGAAACGGTGGATAATGGAGCTAAGGACTAGATTATTCCTCAATTGATATTTTCGAATTTTATTTCCTTTGTTTATTTTAATTTAATTTATTTTAAGCAATCTATTTTAGTTAAGATCAGAAACAACCCCCCCTTTTTCATTTTATTTTATTGCACAAAGTACTTAATCCTTAAATAGTATAATTGATTTACCTTTCTCCGTGGGATCGACCCTTACTTACTGATACTACTAGTTAGTATAAGTAAGCCGAGGAAAATAAAAATAACTAATTTTGACGTGTCACGACAGCGCGGTCAAAATTTTGGCGCCGTTGCCGGGGACACGTACTATTGTTTCTTGGATGGGTTTTCGGGTTACTTTCAAATTGCAATCGCACCCGAAGACCAAGAAAATACGACATTCACTTGCCCCTTCGGCACATTCGCCTATCGACAGATGCCCTTCGGACTATGCAACGCGCCCGCTACCTTCCAAAGGTGTATGGTAAGCATTTTTACTGAGTACGTAGGCAATATCACTGAAATATTCATGGATGATTTTAGTGTGTATGGGGATTCATTTGATATATGCCTAGAAAATCTCACACTTATTTTAAAACGTTGTGTAGAAACTAATCTCGTACTTAATTGGGAAAAATGCCATTTTATGGTAAAACAAGGAATAGTTTTAGGGCATATTTTACCTTACAGAAAGATTCACATTTAGAAATGACTCAACCTGGAGTTCATCCAATGGCCATCATCTACCAATCTTTGAGTCCTTCTAAGGTTTACATGACATAAATGGCTTATGCTTTAAGGTTCTTTTCTATTTTTAGGATTAGACAAAGAGTTAAGAGTTTTATTTTTATATGTATGAGCTTGTGCAATATTACTGATATACAGTCCATCAGTATAGATTCCTTGCAAATATATTCATTGTTTCTTCTAATAATAGCATCATCAAAGGAAACTGAATAATCATCACAATGTAATTTAGAAATCAAAATTTAATTTATTCTAAAATCAGGTAAAAATAACACGTTATTAAGAACTAAAATCTTATCACTGATTTTCAGCCGCACGACTCTCACTGCTACAGCCATAAGCTTGGAGTAATCACCCCAGTTGAGAGCGGTCTTACATGCAACGAGCTTCATAGTTACTTGAAAACCATGCGAGATAAAACAGATCGTTAGAGTCTGAATCTACCATCCACGAAGTGGTAGAACAACTAGCCAAACATGTTTTGATTACTAGTGGACGAGAAATACATTTTTAAGAACAGAGCAATTCGCATTAAATGTCCTTTGTAACCACACTTGTAGCACTAGCAATTTGGCTTCTTGTTCGTCTCAGGCTGAGGAGCCTTGATTTTCATCTCGAGGGGTAACACTTGCTTCTAGCCCACCTACTTCTTCTTCCCCCACTTGGGTTTACAAGTCGAAGGACCACCTACCGCAAGAACTTGATACCCTTGCCTGAAGAGTCCTTCAGAAGCTTGAAGCTCTATCAGCAATTCCGCCAAAGTATATTCCATATGATTCATATTGTAGTTTAGGCGGAATTGCTCAAAGCTTCTAGGTAAATTGCCAAGGTTGATATAGACCTGCATTTCGACATTGATAGTAGCCCTAAGATATCAAGTTCGTTTAGATGAGAAACCATATTAAGACCATGATCCCTTACTGGGGTCCCTTCAGCCATCTGGGTCATCATCAAGGCCCTCATAGCATTTTGCCTGGCCGCTCGGTTTTCATGCCCGAACATGTCGCTGAGATTCAAAATTATTTCCGCGGTCCTGCCCATCTCCTAATGCTAATACCGCAATATATTTGCTAAAGAAGCCAAAATGTAACAACGAGCCATCTCATCAGATTTTTGCATTGCGGTATGCTTTTACTCATCAGGTGTAGAATCCTCATCTGGTTCAACTGTACATTCCTGATGTAATGGCCTAATTTTTCTAAGGTAATTTATGAATATTTTTAATAATAAGAAAATTGTAGAAATTTCAAGCCGTTACGGAAACTAATATTTTCTAAAGAAAAACATTCGCGGAAATAAAGTGGTTTTAAATCCCCAATATAACCATAAAAATAGAGCAGTGGAAAATATTTATCAAAAACAAAGTTAAGTGTTTCATATTAAACTTGAGCGGAATTAAAAAAAAAATATTAAATATATCATAAGTCGGCATTCTGAATTAACCTGAAAATTTTACATAAATAATGGGATAAGCTTTCTGTAACACCCCCGATATAATCAGGAATATTACAGCGCCGTAAATCCTTTACATAAGGATTTACAAGGCTGAAGAATTGAACAGACATTAAAAGGTACTAACGAATGGAAATAACGGAATTAAGATACAACAGTTCTGACCAAGTACTGAAAATACAATTGTTCAACCGAAACTTAATAATACATCACCAAATTCAAATTCCTCATAAATGACTTCGTACTCGAGTACTTAATGAAATAACCAATAAACAACACATAAATGAACCCGGCCGAAACATCACTCTGCACCCTCGTCGTCATGCAGCTCCAGTGGTTGTTTTCCCGCTCTCCTGGATCGTGAACATAAACAAAATGTTCACCCCCGAAGGGGTTAGCACAACGATGCTAGTACAAGTACTACAACATATTATTCATATCTCACGAAGAATAATAACGTAAACGACAAAAATACCAACGAATCTTCTCCTACGAGAAACTCATAAATGACATACACAACTGATAATCACAACATGATATCATAACATACACATGGTAATTCCGTCGATCCAGTGTTCACTGCCTAGAACCCACAATGATCCCGTCAGACCAACCCGTGGTGGAAAACCCATCCGATGATCCAGTGCACGCTAGCATAGATCCCCCGATGATCCCGTCGGACCAACACGAGGTGGACATACAACATCGACATACATGCACGACAATATGTATAACATCAATACATAAAACAAATAAAGTACTTGCCTCGATTTGAAGACAAGAACAATACTTCCACGAAAACGAACACTCAAAGGTCGTCCTCCTCAATCAATCACGTAACAAGATCAAACCTTAACAAAAGAAATGATATAGGATTTATCTCACGTCGTACGAATGTTTAACAATTCGATTTACGGCCAAAAGTTCATAAAATGTAATCTGCCTGAAGTGCTTAGCGCACACTAAGTATTCTGTGTAGCGTGCGTTAAGTCTGCTCGATAGCGCACGCAAACAACAAAGTCTAGCGTACGCTAACTATGCATGGTCAGTACTTCACTGATCAGTCGACTGACTCGTCTGATGTCTTAGCGTACATTATGTACCAAACGTAACGTACGCTAACTCGTACTCGATAGCGCACGTTAATCTACACAGCTTAGCGTGCGCTATCTGTGCATGGCAGTTTTACTGCTGGGCAGTAGACTGTTCTCATCATGATCAAATCAATGAAATCTTCCGTGATAATTCATGTTACCTCCATGAATATCATGTTCATACGATTATGAATGATTTTACGGATAACAACAACTTCGGATTCAAGGATATGTATACCATTATAAAACCATATTCCATTTCGACTACAAATATTCATACGACAATTCGAAAGGCTTAACGGTTGATATCGACATCTTTATATCAATCAAAATTATCATACTGTAGTTGTTTAACATTCCATCTATACTAGATAAATCCTTCCATGATCAATCCCTTAGATTCATCTAACAGTGATGATGTTAAAGTCAAGTCCATGATTGCTATGAAGTCATCTACTAGATTTGGATTACCAAAGATAGAAGCTTCCTCCACTTGTTCAATGAAATAAGATTCGAATCATGATGTTCATAATCAAGGTACTTGAGGCATAACCATCTCTATATTCCAAACATGATGCATGTTGAATAATTCACTAATGAAAAATCAATATCTTGATAACATGATCATCTAATTCTTTAGAATCCAACTCTAAGTCTGGAGATAGGTTGAACATACCTTAATATGACGAAAATCACTGAACCGTAAGGTAGAATCCGACTCCGGTTGGTTGTATGTCACTCCAAGGTGCTATTCCACTTCAATGATCACTCACAGGTGATAAACAATATACAAAGACCAACAAGATGTGTTCTAAGTGTGTAGAAGGACTATTATAGCTCTCTGGCCTCTCAAGAATGAAGAATGGACGAATAAAATGTAAGCCAAAACGGGTTGTTGTCCCATTTATAATATTATGCATTTTAACTAATTAGCGCACGCTACTAAGCTTTCCTTAGCGCGCGCTAATAAGAGTTGACTTCGAAACTGTCCAGGTTCGTCCGCGGGAATCTTATCCGGACCCATGTCCCGGCTGGCACATGTGCTAGCCGCCCCGCTCAATAATTGAGTTCTTAGCGCACGCAATTCCTACATGCATAGCGTGCGCTAGTAGTAGCCCGATAGCGCGCGTTAAGCTACATTCTTAGCGTGCGCTATCACGAGTTTGCATGAGAAATTTTGCATGTTGTTATACTTATGTACAAAGATATCAATGCAAGAAATATCATACTCCAATAATCAAAACCACAAATCCGAATAATACAGGGTTTGAATACAGATTGAATACACCGTAATAAATCCGGATATTACACTTTCTATTGCTCGTGGAAACATCACAAGTCAATAATAATCACAATGCATAATGGAGGCATAGCATGAATATTTGTTATATCAACATATAACTTGAGCATGCAAACATGTGACTGCATGTAAACATACATTGATACTTGGTATGAAAAATATGTGACTGCATATTAATCATAAATAAAAAGTATCACCTACACAGTCCAAATAAAGCAATTAAAATCGACAATTACACTCAATGACATTGTCGGGTAGATTTGACTTCAGAGACATGAAATGGGTACACAACTCCTTGGTAGCCTCTGAGGACATCTTTGCGTACGCTACCTGCAGGATGTAACGTACGTAAAGGTTCATTACGTACATTATCTGAACATCTAAACGTACGTAAAGATACATGGGCATCAGGCCAGTAGGCACTGGACATTCTATTACGTACGTTAACATTAGACCCTAGCGTACGCTAGTACCTTTTACGTACGCCAAGCCTGCCATGAAACGTACATAATGTAACCTATGCATCGAGGCAGTGAGCTCTGTGGGGTTCATTGCGTACACAATGCAGATGCCTTAATGTATGTTAAGATCTTAACATACATAATGCTTAGGGTATTGCGTACGTAACGATATTCACCTATATAAGCGGACTTCTGTCTTGATTTCGACCTTTTTATCTCTTCCTTCTCTTCCTCGGCAATTTGCAATGGTTTGGTCAGGATTTGTGGATATCAATCGATTGTCATCATCTATCAATATTTTCGAGTTCACAACACAGATTTAGCAACATTTCAACATCTTTTAATTGAGGTATTATTGCTAGAACCCAACTTTTTGGGGATTTTGTGATAATAATGTTGAATTGTATTCGGTTATAATGTCATGTAATTGAGTACTTGCAGTAGCTATTCAAATGATAACCCCTTAAATGGGGGAAATGCGTTTCATGCATTTTAGGTATCGGTCAAGATGAGGAGCCAACATGGGAAAAGCATGCAAAGGATGGACAAAAATGATGCTATGAGGCTCGACTCTGAGTTGTATATTTTATTATGTTTATGTTGTCCGTCAGAGTCAGTCGAGTACATTTTATGTTTTAAAGATGTTATTGAAGTCCCATGCATAGGCAATGGATTCGTTTTGCATTATGATTTCCTGCGTTCAAACCAAAACATTTTGGCCGAGGCCACGACCTTATTTACAACCACTACAAGGAAAATTGGATTCAACATCGCCCAATTTACATCGGTTTTTAAGAAAAACGATGTAAAAAAAGACGGTGGTGTAATTGTAATTTTCCTAAACGTTAACATCGGTTCTTAGTAGAACCAATGTGAATTTCAGTTTTTTAACATCGGTTTTGTATAAGCCGATGTGAATATCAGTAGTTTAACATCAGTTTTTTAGAAACCGATGTGAATATCAGTAGTTTAACATCGGTTTTTTAGAAACTAATGTGAATTATACAAAATTAACATCGGTTTTAATATGTAACCGGTGTGAATCGTTTATATTTTTCTTTCAACCCTACGCAGCAGATCTGCAGTCTTCCCCCTTTCATCTTTCATATGTCTTAACACTCTTCCCGTTGAAATGAACGCAGTCTTCCACCTTTCATCTTTCTTCTCGAAACTTGTCCAAGAAAACGATAATCTGAGTGTTCCATCATCATCCCTGATCTCAATCGCTCTTCATCATCCATCATTCCCGTTTCATTAATCCCTCAAAGGGAGTTGGGATCGGATAACGAAGCGGTCAAAGCTCCCAGCAGCCAAATTTAGGGCGCGGAGTGAAGGCGGAATGTTTTACGCGGTGAGAACGAGAGCATTAAGCCAATAAGCATGTTTTTTTCCGATCGAATTGCAGTTTCATTCCTGTCATTAATGTTTTTTCCTCCTGTAACTAACGGTACTTTGAAACCATAGGTACAACAGTGATGCCCATCTTGTGTTCTAGCAATCAAATTCATCGCTGAAGATGACGACATTCGTCAAGTAGGCCACGACCCAGTGGTGGCGCTAGATTTACGACCGAGTATTTAGGTAAAATTTTGTTCATCTTACTGCTCGACTCGTGGTATTTTGCTCGATTCTTAGTCGTATTTTTCATAGTATTTTCTTCTCTTTTTTTCTTAGTCGCATCTTACTGGGCAGCAGGCGTTTGTATTATCCAAGAATTGGTGGAAGGGATTAGGATAGTTTTGGAGCTGATTTTGAGGTAGTTTGATTATTTAGAAGTGTTGAAATCATGTTCTGGAAATATATATATAAAGGAGCTGTCCTATTTTGTTTCCCACAAAAAAATGAGTTCTTATTTTATAAGATTTGATTAAAGAAATAGAAGATAGATTTTATAACGAAAACGTGGTATCTTGAACGAATAAATATAGATTTAAAACGAATAAGTTACGAGGTTTTGAAGTTTGACAACTAAATCTATTTTTCTGAAAAAGTACTTGCTGTTAGAAATTATCCAGAAGTAAAACCGGACTTTAAAAGATAAACCGAGTAGCCGAGGATTTAAAATATGATAGTCTACATAAATACCTTCACAATGATAGGTAGAACTTTGAAAACAGAGTTAAAACTTGTAAGTTATGGCTCGTAGAAGTTTTAGACGAAATATATAATTTTTGACAGCTTTTAGTTAATATACATGCTATTAGGATTTTCCGACTTCTTTTTAACCCGTTTCTAGTCCGAGATGGGGAAAACTTATAAAAGACTTTTTGTAAATCATGTTTTTACCTTTAAAAGTAGTGCTCGCGCACGTCGTAACTCTTAAAAACGAAGAAGTTGTGGTCTATCAAAAGATATGCTGAAAATATATATTTTTACACTATTGACTGCTTTTAGTTTATGCTGAAAATTAACTTCGAAGTCATTTTTGGACGCCTTAACATCGAAATTAGCTAAAACGGACGAAATAAAAGTTGTAATGTTTTATATATACATATTAGTCAAGTCGGATACTTTTCAAAATGTTTTATACTTGTTTAGTCGCTAAAAGTGTATATTACGACTATTGATAGTGAACATCGACGAAACTATATTTTACCAACTAAATCTTTATACAAACATGTACGGGCGATATTACATTTTATAAAATGAATACATAACATATCATTGTTGTGCAACATAGTGTCAAAACAAACATAATACCATAATAGTTACATTCTTGCGGATTCTTACTAGTTACATTCTTGTTAGATGTTACTTTCGTTTTGAATATCTTCCCGTCATTTGGTTTTGAAACTATTTTGTTTGTCCAAATTGATCTAACAGTCCTAAAATGGATCGAGTTTGGATGAATGCTAGTCGAATAAGTGATGAATATGAGAATGGAGTTGAACAATTTCTAGAATTTGCACAAAAAAATCGACCAGAACCCGATCAAAAGTATTATTGTCCTTGTATCAATTGTGTGAATGGAAGAAGACATGAAGTTGGAAAGATTCGAGAACATCTTCTTTGTGATGGAATTAATAAGAATTATAAAATATGGACATGGCATGGTGAATTGGTGGACTTTTCAAGTGAGCACTCGAAAGACACTCATGACATTGATGTGGATACATATGATCGAGTTGAAGACATGATTCGTGATGTTGGACAAGAATCTATTCAACGAGCACATATGTATGATATGTTGAAAATTGATTCAGAGATACCTTTGTGGCCGGGATGTAAACTCTTTACACGATTGTTAGCAGTGTTAAAACTGGTTAATCTGAAGGCAAGAAATGGATGGAGTGATAAAAGCTTTACCGAATTGCTTGAACTGTTGACGGAGATGCTTCCAGAAGATAACACATTACCGAATCGTAATTATGAGGCAAAGAAGATATTGTGTTCGATGGGAATGGAGTACAAGAAAATACACGCATGCCCCAATGATTGCATATTATATAGAAAAGAGTTTGAAACATTGCATAAGTGTCCCACATGCGGGGTATCGAGGTACAAATCTAAGTCTGATGATTGTAGTGATGATAGCACAAAACGAGGTTCCCCTGCGAAGATTTTATGGTATCCTCCAGTAATTCCAAGGTTTAAGCGATTTTTTGCTAATGCAGATGATGCGAAGAACCTCATATGGCATGCGGATGGGAGAAAATGTGATGGACAGCTTCGCCATCCGGCTGATTCTTTACAGTGGAAGAAAATTGATAACTTATTTCCAGATTTTGGGAATGAGGCAAGAAATCTTAGAATCGGACTTGCTACAAATGGATGAATCCATTTGGTAACATGAGTTGTCAGCATAGTTCATGGCCGGTTATGCTTGTGATTTACAATCTACCTGATTGGTTGTGCATGAAACGGAAATATATTATGTTATCTATGATGATTTGAGGCCCAAGACAACCAGGAAATGACATAGATGTTTATCTAAGTCCTTTGATTGAAGACTTGACAATGTTATGGGAGGAAGGGATAAACGTGTTTGATGGGTATCGTCAGCAAAGTTTCAAGTTATGGCATTGTTATTTTTCACCATTAACGACTTTCCAGCATATGGAAATGTGAGTAGGTATGGTGTTAAGGGGCATCACGCATGTCCTATATGTGAAGAAAACACAAGTTACATACAACTAAAGCATGGGCAAAAGACTGCTTACACGCAAAATCGAAGGTTTCTTGAACGTTATCACCCTTATCGTAGATTAAAAAAAGCTTTTAACGGATCTCAGGAGGATGGAACTGCACCTACACCCTTGGCGGGCAAACAGGTTTATGATCGGGTTAAAAAAATCAATACTATATTTGGGAAGACCAAGAAGAAGGCTATTGAGAAAAATATCTGGAAGAAGAGGTCGATATTCTATGATCTACCATACTGGTCCCATCTAGATGTTAGGCATTGTATTGATGTTATGCATGTGGAGAAGAATGTGTGTGATAGTGTAATTGGTACACTTTTGGACATTAAAGGCAAGACCAAAGATAATGTGAAGGCTCGACAAGATTTGCTTGAGATGGGTATACGACAGAGCTACATCCACAATTAGTAGGTAAACATAGATATTTGCCTCCAGCATGTCACACTTTATCAAAAAAAAAGAGAACAAGTTTTTGCCAGTGTCTACGGGGCATGAAAGTGCCGTAGGGATATTCTTCCAATATCAAAACTCTTGTGTCATTGTAAGATCTTAAGTTAGTTTGATTGAAATCTCATGATTGTCATGTATTAATGCAACAACTCCTGGCGGTGGCCATACGTGGCATCTTACCTAAAAAGGTAAGACATGCCATAACTCGCTTGTGCTATTTCTTTAATACCGTATGCAGCAAAGTGGTTGACCCTATGAAGTTGGATGAGTGGGAAAAAGAGGCTTCCGTTATCTTATGTCAATTAGAGATGTATTTTCCTCCATATTTTGACATCATGGTTCACTTAATTGTTCATTTAGTAAGGAAAATTAGAGTATATGGTCCCGTTTATTTAAGGTGGATGTATCCTGTTGAGCGGTATATTAAGATCTTAAAAGGGTATACCAAAAATCCACATCATCCGGATGCATCTATTGTCGACAGATACATTGCCGAAGAAGCTATTGAGTTTTGTACAGATTACTTGTCAAAGATAGAAGCTGTAGGGCTACCGAAGCCTCGTCATGATGGGAGACATGAAGGTAAGGGAAGTCGCGATGTGAAAGTACAAACTAAGAGTCGAGACGAAGTGTTTCAAGCGCATTTATATATATTAAATAACACTGACGAGGTCCTCCCTTGACTGCTCACAAAAATCTTCTAAAGATGAATTATCCTCGCATGAACGAAAAATGGTTGTTGAACGAGCATAAAAAACTTTCTTAAAGTGGTTTAAAGAAAAAATTAGTCTTGATAATACTGCTTCCGATACATTAAAATTGTTGGCACACGGGCCTAAGTTTGATGTCATTACTTGGAGCAGATATGATATCAATAATTGCTCCTTCTACACAAAGTCACAGGATGTTAAGAGTACTGTTCAAAATAGTGGGGTCACTCTTCAAGCTGAGTCCATGCACTTTTCTAGTTCTAAAGATAAAAATCCTGTTATGGCATCTGTAAATTACTTTGGAGTCATTGAAGATATTTGGGAGGTTGAGTATGTCATATTTCGAGTGCCTGTTTTTAAGTGTAAGTGGGTTGATAATAAAACAGGTTTGCGAATTGATGAGTTGGGATTTACATTGGTAGACCTTCGCAAGGTAGCTTGTATGGAGGAGCCTTTCATCATGGCATGTCAAGCAAAACATGTGTTTTATATCAACGATCCATGTGATGAAAGATGGTCAGTGGTTCTTCAAGGTAGAAGCATGGATGTTACTCATGAAGATGAAGGCTCAGCACTTGAAAATTATGAGACTGTTGCACGCATGCCTTCGATGATGGAAGAAAATGAAGTGGATGATGTACATGCTACTCGTCATGATCATGATGAAGGCATATGGGAGAACGTTCTTATATAAACTAGGCTTTTACTTTTGGATTTTTATTTTGTTATTTTCTAATATTTAATATGTGTAATGTTAAACATGATTTCAGTTTTCAATCTTGGGAATGAATGTTTAATATGTGTGATATGTGAATGAATGAATGATGGATGTTTTTTTATTGTGAATTAATTATTTATTTGATTACCTTGTCCAGTGTGAAAATTGATCCACAAACATGGAGTTGGATCTCTCATGTTAGTTTGGACCTTGGTGTCATGAATGTATGAATGAATGAATGAACGAATGAATGATTATATGAGGAAAAATATGCAAGAAAGCTGAAATATAGCTTTGTGTGGACTGCAAATACTTTTGTTTTCTGGAAGCTCTTTTAGTGTTTATATGATGATTTATAGCTTTGTGTGGATTGCAAATACTTTGGTTTTCCCTTTCACCTTTCCAAGTAGACGCTTGTTTGTGTGAAGAAGTTGTTTATTTTCCTTTCACATGAAACAGGTAGCTCGTAAATCAAATCTGGAACTGGCCATTTCTATTTTTGAAATCCTTGTTGTTTAGATGCTAATACACTGTTCCATATAGAAACTTAAAAGTCTAATGGTGCAGCTGTGGGTATTTAATAAATGCTAATCCATTTCTGAGATAAAACAGGGCTGAGTAGAAATGGTCTTTATCCCACTCATATGGATTCAACGGCTAATTCGAGTGAAGACCATTTGAAAGGTAGTCCAAAAACCACTTTCATCAAGGGAGAAACAATTGTTCAGACTGCTGAGCCTACAAATAAACCTGTATTTATCAAGAGGAAGCAACCCAGTCAATAGTATAGGCAGCAACCAAGGTTCACAAGGCAGCCACCTAGACAAAAGACTAGGCAATGGCCAAAACAGCATCACCAGTCAAAATATTACTCTAATTATTACCAAAGACTCCTAAAAACATATTTCACAATGGGAGAGGTAAATGGAAACCACGAGGTAATCCAAGCTTTCAAAATTACTAGGTGTGGAGACCCCAAAATTTTAATAACTGGTCTCAGCTAAAATTAGAAATGGCCCACACCAAAACCATTAATATAAAAACCAAATCAAGGATAGAGACCAAGATGCTATGCACCCTATAGGAATAGCCAGCATCACATCCAAAACACCAGGAGAAATCAATTCTCCAGGAAATCCACTAACCCTAAAGGACCCACTCAAATTTGGGTACCTAAATCTCTGCTTGTCTGATTGCAGAAAAGGTGAAAGGCTACCATCATGTCACCGCAAATTCAACATTAGGAGGTGAAGAATGGTTTGTGGACTCAGGATGCTCAAGGCACATGACAGAAAATAAGAAGGTTCTGTCAAATTACATCAAATAAATAGGTACGGATGTAACCTTTGGAGATAGCTCTCGAGGTCAAACAAAAGGTTATGGAGAGCTGATCAGAGGAAACATAATCATCTCAAAAGTGCAGTATGTCAAAGTGCTCAAATACAACCTGTTGAGCATAAGCCAGTTCTGTGATGAAAAGAACCTAGTAGTTTTCAGTATTTGGAAATGCATGGTAATTGATATCCTATATGGAGAAGTGAAACTACAAGGATACAGAACAAGGGATGTCTACATGATAGATTGCACAAACTTATAGATTAGCGTACGTAGTAGCGTTAACGTACGCTAAAATTGTTAAATAGCGTACGTTAAGACTGTGTAGTCTATTTATAGACCCAGCCTGTTTTTCATTTCTCTTCAGCCTCAACCCAATTTTCTCTTCGTTTATTCCCTCTCCTACCTCCTAAGACCTATAGTTACCTTCTCCAACTTAGTTTCGAGTCTTGTAACTTGGTTTGGAACTCATTGATTCGAAGTTAGAAGGCGTTCTTGAGCTTGAAGTGTATTTCTTGTGGTGTTAAAGGTTGTTCTTCGTTTCTGGAGGTAGGTGTACTTTCTTCTCTGTATTCTTTTCATATGTTGATGTTAGTAATGAAGTATACTTCATCTAGAGTTTGATTAATCAAGTAAAACATGGTTTTAATTAAACTTCTTCACACTTCTTGATGAATATGATAAATGAGGGTTTGAAATAGATGAGTTCTTAATGTTATAATGATAGTAACCATGTTTATAATCATCAAGCTCACCTTTCTGGACGAATTCATCTCAGTAGGACCTTGATAAATCAGTTAGCTTCATCATAGTTAGACTTAATCAATGGAATTGTTACCATAAAGTGTATAAACACCATGTTTGATATTCACTTACCTTGGGAAGAACTTGGCAATGTTAGCAGTAGGATGATGTTCTCTTGTTCAAACTCTTAGGAGTTATAACCTCATTATGTTTCAGCCCAGCACGACCTTGAGAAAATATAAATGTATTTGTGAGAACAACAATAACTTCTTACTAACCATATGTGTTAATAACCTAAGAATATGTTTAATCATCAAGTAGTGTTCTAAAGATAGTGAGTTCATAATGATATTAATGGATCTTTCAGTTTTGTATGAATGATTTGATAATCTTCATAAATATGGTGTCATCTCATAACTAATTTAACCTTCTTATAAGCTTACTATTCAATTTAGGTGAGATGATGAACATAGTGATGCAGATTTTTACCTTTTAACATTGTACTGTTTTTAGAAAGTTTAATCTACATAAGATGTTATGGACAACATAAGTGGTTGTTTAACATGTTCTTGATAAATCCTTGGTTATAAAGAATCATGCGAACATTCGGTAATTGTCTTGCGAACCGATTTTAAGGATGAATTGAGTAAAAAGAATTGTAGGGTGTCGTATCACTAATTTTATATCGTTAAATATACGGATATGTTATTGAGTAAAATGTATTTCGTTTAAGGTTGAGTGTTCGAGTAAACAATATTAGTCGAAGGACCGTTCGTTCGATTCAACAAGGGAGGATTTTCTCATCTCCGCATCGAGGAAAGTTATCTTGCTTGGTTATAATGATGATTAGATTCTTGTGATGTTTATACAATTCATGTGTATGAAATGTTTGTGAAAAGTTATATAAATTTGATATTGTCTTTGACGTTGTTCCATCGTTCATCATGGGATTTGCATTCCCAACTCCGTCACTTTGAATTATTGATCTTGATGGTCCTTATTATCACTTTGGTGAGTTTTTCTTGATCCTTAATCGTATATGTATTTCGTTGAAATTCGTTGTCATGTTGTATCGTGACATTTCTGGAATCATATCTGCGTGCCGATTGGATATTGTGTTGGATTTTTAGCCGGGCACTTGTATAGTCATACGTGGATGTTTCCGTATTGGACTGTGCACACGAGACGTAGTTCGTGGGGCTAATTAGGTACATTGTCACACGTATATTCTGGATTCCGTATACGGGGTGGACATGTACACAGACACATTTCTGGATTGGGCGTACTGTGATGTCCATTTTGAACCATATTGTTAATCGTTCATAATCCATGTATGATTGGATGTGTTAGACGGTTTGTGACTGATTGTTCATACGCCTGAGGGGTATGATTAATAGTCGGGATGTTTCCTTGAGATCTATATATGTGAATTGTATAATGTCGGAATAATTAATTATCATGTATATCTGACCCTGTGTTATGGGCGAAATACTTGTGTTGTATTTTAGGTCGAGGCAAATGCAAGGCACGGGAAGAGCATGTTGACGGCGAAAGATTCGAGGGATACTAGTTCGGGGGGCCCAAGTCTATTGTTGTCCGGTTATGTTTTAAACCGAGTAATATTACTTTAATTCTACCTTATTTAAATTTTTGTCTGGTTGGATTAATGTTTAAGTATTTTCCATCTCCATATGGTTTATACTTGAGTTTTTGGATCCTATGTATCATAAGGTCGTTGACCATACTATTAAATAAACTCCTAGTCGGAGTAGTGACTAATTATTGTGGTTCGGTGTCCCAAAGATAATGCTTATTTAACCTGTTTTGGATATCACCTGGTGGGTCCCAGTGTGGGGTCCACGGTACTGTAATAACCGCCTTTTGGGGTGTTACATTTTTTGTCCTGATTTATGCAATCTTCGTAGTGTTGTGACCTGATTTGGGTTTGCTTAAGGAGTAATAACTAAATATCTGGAACATCTGATCTGATCAGCTTTCAAGAACAATAATATATTTTCAAGTACTGATAACACACTATTTTCTCATAATTTCATACTGAACTATTTGTTGATCATGCAGGTTTTCACATGTGGGGACAATTAATTCTTTTGTTGTGGTCATAGAGATACATGCCGTCCTATATTCAGGCCAAAGCTTGTTGAAGCTCTGAAGGGTGTTCCTTGCAAGGAGGTATGCCATTTGGTTGCATTTTCTCCAACATCGGTGAATATTAAAATGGGTTCATTATTATTCTTCTATTTTTTTTCAGACCATGGCATGGATAAGAATAGCCGGTATCAATTCCTTTACTTCCTTTTCTTTTTCAAACAACAAGTAGTTATCAAATGATTGTGATATTTTTACCTTTGTTGGACTAGTAGTGATCATCTCATGAAATAGAAAGTTCTGTACTTAATATAAAACTCTCTGGTTCGAATTTCCTCTTGCTTCCGTAGAGGAAATATTTTAGAAATAAATATCTTTCCACACATCGTGCTATTTGTTTTATATTTGAAGATGACATTTCTATAGCTTAAAAATGAATTTCTTTTATTTCATTGCTTATGATCTTCTTATTAACTTATTACTAAACAGACACATGTCTTGTAACACTCCCGAGATATTCGAGGTGTATTACAGCGTCGTGGATCCCTACATGGGACCCACTGTAACACCCCCAAGTTATTCAAGGATATTACAGCGCCGTAAGCCCCGCCATGGGACCCACAAGGCTAAACATACGCGGAACCATAAATTTTGACCGATAAGGTCTACACACAATGGAATGAAAAACAATACAAAGGTATTCAAAACATAACCAATGTATTCACAAACATCACAACTCAAACCAATACTTCGGCAAACACAGGCCGGAACATCAAGGAAAATGGAAAACAATACTCGAGTATTCAATGACCAATCCAGTACAACAACACTGAATGGGAAACTCCAAACATAACTGGAAGAAAGACACAGTATCACACTTGCCCACCATCTTCATGCCGACCCGATACCTGCCTGTCCGCTCTCCTGGAACCTGAAATACATAAAACGTATTTCCCCCATAAAGGGGTTAGCCGTCGAATAGCTAGTGCAAGAATATCAAGTATGAAACACAATACTTCTCGTCAATAAAGTAAATGTAATCGTCAATTCATCAATTCAAGACTAGCATTCCGGAATAACTAAAGTATCATCGTGCCACATCAAGACGTATATGAATGCCGTAGAAACGGTTCGTTCATATCATACGCCGTTACATGTAGGAATGCCGTCAAAACGGTTCGTTCATTACATGCCAACAATACATATATGAATGCCGTAGAAACGGTTCGTTCATATCATGCCATCAATACTTCTTACTTTCAAATTCGAGAACGTACAATCATAATTATATACTTGCCTTTGAAACATCGAGAAAACGAATGGAAAAAGGGGTATGAGATCGGTAGGTCCAAGCACGCGCTTCCGGCACCTAAACGATTCGCAAGGAATATGATAATCAATTATCCATATTCAAATTACACGAAGAAACCCCCGAAACCCATCTACGATTCGTAAGGATATACGGATAATCAACTAGAGGTTGGAAAATCGTTCAAAATCTCACAAGTCCGAAAACGGCACAATCCAAACCATGAAATCGTAGGAAAAGCATGCATACGGTATAGATACATCATAATCTCAAGGTTCTCAAGCTTCCAAACGGATAAATCGGACGAATCTACGAAAAACCCCAAAATTCCCAAAAAGTAGGGTTCTAAGGATTTTTACCTTGATTCGGACGTTAGGAGGAATTAGATGTTGAGAAATCCTTGTTCTCCAACCAAATATGTTGTTGTTAGAAGGAAGATTTCTCCCAATCGCCCAAGATCGTCTCTCCCGAGCGCTTTCCGTCGTAAATGAGTGAAGTAGGTGAGAAATGATGAAATGGGAGTCAACTGTCATATTTATATCTGCCCAGTCTAGCGCACGCTACACCTCCTTCATTAGCGTGCGCTAGCGAAGTCACCGGATAGTCCAGTGGCTTCTGCAGACTCCGTTAGCGTGCGCTAATCGTCTGCCTCTAGCGTGCGCTAGTCCAAAATGTGGCATTCAGTACTGGAGTCCAGAACTCACTGTCTCTGCCCTGCTCAAACTTAGCGTGCGTTAGCGCTATGATTTAGCGTGCGTTATGCAATAGCTTTAGCGTGCGCTAGCCGAAGCCTAGCGTACGCTACCTGATATTCCAGAAAACCTGGCAACCTCACTGCCTCTGCTGACCAGCCCGGTAGCGTGCGCTACGGACGGATGTTAGCGTGCGCTACTAACCACGAATAGCGCGCGCTAACAACTCCTAGCGTGCGTTAATCCGCCCGATCCAGAGCGATTCGAAATCTTGGTTCTCGACTGATCGATCCTCTTAGCGCGCTACGGCCCCAAAGCTAGCGTGCGCTAATCAAGCAGAATTAGCGTGCGTTAGCCTAGGCCTAGCGTGCGTTATATCTCTGGCCCAGAACATTTCCGCAAGGTCTAAACGACATGATCAAAAACCAAACGAGATATGAAACTCAATAACAATATTAACAACATCTCCAAGAATTTACAGAGCGACAAAATAAGGAGGATGACAGAGTCAAACAGTCAATAAAAGTACGGGTATTACATTCTCCCCCTCTAAAAAGAAGTTTCGTCCCGAAACTTAAGAAATAAATAGTTCGGGGTATTCCACCCGCATCTTCTCTTCCGTCTCCCAAGTTGCCTCCTCGACTCCATGCCTCGACCATTGCACTTTAACCAGTGGAATGGTTTTATGCCGGAGTTGTTTCTCGCGACGCTCAAGGATCTTCACGGGTCTCTCCGGAAAGGTAATATCCTCGGCTACGTTAATCTCACTGTAGTCGATGATGTGGCTCGGATCCGGCACGTACTTTCTCAACTGAGACACATGAAAAACACTATGGACGTGACTCAAAGTGGAGGCAACGCCAAGCGATAAGCTAAATCTCAACTCGTCGAAATCTCGAAAGGTCCGATATACCTCGGACTAAGTTTCCCCTTTTTCCCGAAGCGGAAAACTCCACGGGTCGGCGACACTTTGAGTAAGACATGATCCCCCACTTCAAACTCCAAAGGTCGACGACGAATATCAGCATAAGATTTCTGACGACTCTGGGCGGTTAGCAATCGATCTCGGATAATAGAAATCTTTTCCTTAGTCTCCATCAACATATCCGGCTCCGTTCCAACTAGCTCGGAAGCCTCGTCCCAACACAATGGGGACCTACATCGTCTACCGTAAAGTGCCTCGAAGGGTGCCATTTTGATCGACGCGTGCCAACTATTATTGTAAGCAAACTCGATCAACGACAAGTGAAGCTCCCAATCATTACTCCAGTCTAAGGCACAAGCCCGTAACATATCTTCCAATGTCTGAATCGTCCTCTCTGTTTGTCCATCCGACTGAGGATGAAAAGAAGTGCTCAATCTCAACTCTGTGCCCAAAGCCTGATGAACGGCCTGCAAAAGTGCGATACGAAACGGCCGTCTCGATCAGAAACAATGGTCTTGGGGGTACCGTGTAATCTCACGATCTCAGCAATAAAGGTTCGAGCCAGTCTATCCGGTCCCCAAGTATCCTTAATACCCAAGAAGTGAGCTGACTTAGTCAAACGATCGACAATTACCCAAATCATATTCATTCCGGCTCGAGTCCTCGGCATGCCAGTGATGAAATCCATAGAGATGTCTTCCCACTTCCACTCGGGAATGGGAAGCGGTTTCAACAACCCCACTGGTCGTTGATGTTCGATCTTGACTTGTTGACACGTCAAGCACCGTAGTACAAACTCCGTAACATCCTTCTTCATATTATTCCACCAAAAATTGCGCTTCAAATCTTTGTACATCTTGCTCGTCCCGGGGTGGATTGAGTAAGGCGTAGCATGAGCTTCTCGGAGTATTCTCTGCCTCAACTCTAAATCATTCGGAACACAAAGCCTGCCCTGAAATCTCAGAATACTATCTTCGTGAACCATAAATCGAGGAGCTTTTCCTTTAATTACATCTTCCTTCAGTTGAGAAATCATCGGGTCACTCCACTGCTTCCCTTTGATGTCATCAACTAAAGACGAAGTAATTTCGAGAGTACACAATTGTCCCTGTACTCGTTGAAGCCAAACTTCTATCCCTTGCTCAATTAAGTCCTGACGAATTTTCGTCTGGGATGTAAGAACCTCGAGCATTTGAAGAGATGCCGATTTGCGGCTCAAAGCATCCGCAACGACATTGGCTTTTCCGAGGTGATAAAGAATCTCCAAATCATAATCCTTTATCAATTCTAACCAACATCTCTGCCTCATATTCAGCTCCTTCTGACTGAAAATATACTTCAGGCTCTTGTGATCGGTATAAATCCGACAGGGTGAACCATACAAATAGTGCCGCCAAATCTTGAGTGCGAAGACAATTGCGGCCAATTCCAAATCGTGAGTAGGATAATTCATCTCATAAGGCTTTAATTGTCGTGATGCAAATGTAATATCCGCAATTTTCGATTTTCGGTAAATTTCTATTTTCGGTCGGAGTCCGTTTTGACGACTCGCTCATGACCGTTTCTTCATTCTGAGAATGATTAATTCTACACTTTTTGACATCCGAGTTCGTTTCGGTGTCGTTTCGTTGAGTTCTGTGCTTTTTAGCGACTTTTCTGCACTTGAGTTCGATTCTTGCGAATCTCGTCCGAAACTGTTGTTTCGAGTTTCCCGCAAGTCCGTTTAACTTTGTTAGACGTGTTGTGAACTTCGGATTGGTTATTCGATCACGTATCGTGATTTCCGGGCGTTTTGGGCCATTTTGTAATTTCTTGAAAGTTACGGGTATCCGTACCTATAATTGTTGTCTCGACCCGTTTCTTGGTCGCGTATGACTAAATATGGTATTATGTTTTCATTTCGGATCGTTGATGTCGTCCGCGAACTTTTCGTCGTGTTCGTTAAAACGCGTTTTAAATCGGGTCGTCGAGCCACAGCGGTGGCGGGGATCGGCCGGACGGTGGCGGGATGGCCGGACGATTGCGGGCACCGGCCGGACGGTGCGGCAGAACCGGCGTAAGCGCACGCTACGGCCGGAAGGCTGCGCGCGCTAACCGGCATGTGTAGCGCACGCCGGGTGGCCTAGCGTCTGTGCTCGGGCACAAGCAATGGGGTTTCGAGGTTACGGACTCGGTCGGGATCGGCGGGTAGCGCACGCTACGCCGGCGTAGCGCGCGCTAGTCGGCGGCGTAGCGCCGCCGTCGGCGGCTAGCGTCGTTACTGGCCGGGCGGTCGATCCGGTGGCTCTGGGCAGTCGGCTAGCGCGCGAGTATCGGCCGTAGCGCACGCTAGCGGGAGTTGGGTCGACAGGTTTGGTCGGTAGGGTTGGTCGGTGATGCCGGGTCGTGTGGGCCCTGGCCGAGGGTACTCGGCCGATACCGGCCGATAGCGCACGCTAGTCCGGGAAGGCTAGCGCACGCTAGTGTGGCCCAGTATAAATATGGCTGAGCAGTCACATTTCACTTCGTTTTTCACTTCCTTCCTTCCCCTTCCGCGAATGGCGATTCATGGGTGACGAAGCCATGTTGTTTAACAACAAATCCATGAAATCCTTGAGTTCATAACATCAATCGATCGTCCGTTATCAACCTTTGATCCAGCGAATCAAGGTAATCTTCCTTAGAACCCTAATTTCGTGAATTTGGGGATTTTTGCATTTTCGTCCGATTCGTTCCATGTTGTTGATTAATTCATGATGGGTATGATTAATCTTGATAGTATTCTTGTGTTTAACATCATTTAATCCATTGTTATTCGTCGAATCGAAGTATATTTCTTGATTTCCTTCGAATTGACTTTTTGGGGGATTTGTCCCCGATCTCGTTTTTCATCCGTTTTCGATGGATCGATTATGGTTAAATGATGTTTTTAAACATATTCTATGGATTGTATATCCATATTTCAACTTGGAATTCCGTTTTCGGGTTTTGACGGAACGAATCGTGTTCTTGGCCGTTTTGGGGGAAATCCGTGAACTTTCGTCATTCGTTCTTTGAATTTAACGGCTTTGAGTCGTGTTATGGAATTCATTTCATTGTTATTATTTGTCCTTCGTAGTTTGTGAACGTGAGTTGGCGTTCGGTGGAGTCGGCGGGTTCGTAGTCGGTTCGGGCAAACCTACTTCGGTCGATTCTCCGCGTTCTTATTCGAGGCAAGTACCTTGCCCATACTTTTCTCGTTTTATGGATATGATGATCGGTGGTCGTCTTGATGTGTTTGTTTGGTTATTTGAAATGAAGTTTCAAAGGATTTCGGTTTGGCCTCGTTAAAGGCTTTCCTTCAAAACAAGTGTGTTTTGTGAACGGTGTTTTGAGAATTGATTATGATTTGATTATTTTGAACGTTGAAGGCTTTGATGATATCCCTATTGTTTAAAGTTATGGAATTGTGTATTCCGGGTTTAATCCTGTTATTGTGTTTTGGAGAGTTTGATAATGGTGTCGAGTTAATGGCCATCTCTAGTGAGTATTCTTAATGAACTTACATTCTTAGCATGTTAGTATTGCATGAGTAACGTGTGTGTGTGTATGCTCACTGCGGGTTAGACTCGACGGGGTCTCGGTAGGGTTCCACGAAGCTGTGGGACCGCGAGCTTGCTTTTAACCACTGTGGGTTAGATCCGACGGGGTCTCGGCAGGGATCCACGAAGCTGTGGGCCCGCGGTTAATTGTGGTGCATTTTACAAATGTGATTCGATATTGGCATTTCCGGAAATGAGTGCTTTTGAACGGTTTTCATGATTGCATGCATTGACTAAGTGTGTAAGAGGTAAGTTGTTCGTTTGGCTTACTTGGCTAGGATGGCACTGGAGTATTTTGTTGTTTGTTTTAAATCCTTTATTTGTGGATTTTGATGTTGGGAAACGAACCTTGTGGTCGTTCTTGTGTATTTTGAGTTGATGAGATTTGGGGCTAAAATCCCAATGGTTTTGTAAAACTTATTTTACCGGTTTGGGGCTAAAATCCAAACGGGTTGGTAAATGTCATTTTTCGGAAAGTAAACCTTTGGGGCGGTGACCCCTTTCGCCTTTTGGATTTTGAAAAGTAGGATTTGATAATCCTAAATTGTCTTCTATTAAAACTCTCGATGGCATTCTAAACCGTTTTATGAATTACTTCCCTTGATTTATGATATTTCGATTTTGAAATGTTTTCTCAAACCCTTGCCTCGGGAAGTACTTTTCGTTTCGTTTGGATCTTTGAGGATCCTCGGTTATTGTTATTCGTGGAATGTGAATTGTATGGCTCGTATTTGCACTTTGTTCTTGCACTAGCAAAACAGTGGAGTTTTGCTAACCCCCGAGTATTCGGGGGGTGGATGTCTGTTTTTGCATTCAGGTTTTGGAGCATAACACAGGGTCGGCACGAAGGATGATGAAAGATGATCGATACTAATCACATGAGGAACCGTACATCGTGTGTTGGTTCAGTTGTACTTTATTTTCTGCTGCTGTATTGTTCCCGTTGTACGGGTGTAGTTGTATTTTGTCCCCTGCGTGGGCATGAGTTGTATTTGAGTTGTATGTATTTGTGGAAAGACCAAATCGGTATACTGAGTCATTGTAGCCTTGAAGGCATTGTCCAGATGTTAAATGTCGTTACCAGCCTGGTAGATCCTTGAGGAAAGGTTATACGGCGTGTAATATCCCTGAGCGGATTGGGGGTGTTACATAAATGGTATCGGAGCTTAGGTTGAGGAAACCTAGGCTGTCGGGTCAAGTCGTGTTGTTTGAGTCTTGTTTCGTTGGATTTTTATCTGACTGAGTCGTGTTGCGACGCGTCGTTTGAGTTTGTTGGTCGTGATTAGTATCGTGGGGCGATCATCATCTTCGTGCGACCTGTGGAAGTAAGTCTCCCTTCTTTGTGTTGTGCCTCGTGTGACACGAGCTATTTTTATGATTATTTGTTAAGTGGTGGAATTTTTATGTGGATTTTGATTTCACGATATGTATTTAATCGACTCTCGTATTTGATTTATACGAGGAGTGTCGTCGCTTTTGATGTCTTTTTATTGTTGTTTTTGTCCGTTGCTGATGATTTTTGAATCGATTTACACGTTTTAAAAGTTCTATTGTGGAAGCTTTGTGCTTATACGCGTTCGAATTGTTCACTAGCCAGTGCGGGAGGGTATTTTATCAGTGGTTTTGTTTTGAATGTGGTATTTTATCGTTTATTTCCGTTTAAAGACATGTATTGTCTTGATTTTAAACGTTTTGATGCGTGTACTAGGAGTTGTTTTAGTGAACATCGATATGTGTGAGTTTTGGGCATGCTGGCCTATTGAATTTTTGAAAACCTTGAGTATCTTAGAAAAATAAATTTCGAGACATACTTTTCAAATGACTTATTTCCTTGTGGTACATCCTAGGCGCCACAATATGTTTCAAAAATTTTCTACCTCGAGGACCAAAATGCTTTGAGATATTTTCAATGTTTTAGAAACACTTTTATTTAGACCCGAGGGTCGAATATTTTGAAAGTTTTCACTAAGAGAAAGTGTCCTCATTTTTATCAAATGCGAAATGGTTTTCGATAATGATGTTTCACGTTTGTACTTTTTGAAAGGTGATACTCAAGATCAATCGGTGTTCTTCTAAATTATTTTCAAAATGAGGTTTTCGTTTTTAAAACCTATCCATTCCCGTTTGTGGGCTGGGTATGTAAGATGTTTGCATTGTCATTTTGGTGTTTGCTCCCGAGTATGATCGAGTTGGCGGCGTGAGCGTTGAGTTGTTTTTCCACACATTTGTTGTGTTAGCCTCCGTGAGAGGTGGGATGTTGGTATTGAATGTTACCATCTCGTGGTGATTTCTGCGTTATCGCGCACGTGCGAGCTGTTAGAGCTTGGTTTGGCATGACCGTGTGCATCGGTGATGGTTCCGTTATGCGTCGATTGTTTAATGTCTTGTTACCTTGCTCCTGTTTTTGTGAATTTCGTGGACGAGGTCGGAGGTAATGCCCGTACTATTTTGACTTCTGTGTTTTCTCTTTCCCCAGTCTATCGATTCGCTCATGTTCGTTGGTACTTTATGAACATGTTCTGTATTTCGGTTTCATCGTCCGGGCGAACTACGACCTTGTTGTGGGTCGATCTGGTTATCGCTGTGACTTTTTCGAGTCCGGTTCGATACTTGTGAACCTTGTTCGGATGTAACATCTTTTGGTTCTACTAGTTCTTTTATTCGAAGTGGATCGGATTTGGAACTCTTATGTTTTCGACTCTGTCGACTCATTTATGTTTGTTGACATTTCTGAGATTGTCCGCCTCTTGTTTTTGTTTATCGAACGAGTGTGGTATCGTTTCGGAATAACTCGTTCGTCGTTGTGACTTTTCAATCGCTATTCCCTTTCCTGTGGATCTTCGGCAATGCATGTCTTGTAGTTCTCACCAGATCATCCTGGGAGTTGTTGTTTGAACTTTATTGTTCTTTGTGATTCGAACATGACTCTTCGATTTTTGTTGTCTCGATCGTTGTGGTTTGATCGTTTGATTGTTCGGTTTTTATTGACCTCGTTCCGTGATTGGCGAACATTCAGGCTCCTTCGTAATTCCCTTCAGTTCGGGAAATTAGTTTCGTTTTCGATCTTCCACCCTTAGGCGATGGGATTCCGTGTTTGTTCGGTTGACTCGCGTTTTGATTGATGTACCGTTGGGTTGGTCAATCATATTGGTTTTCGTTCGTTGTGTTTTGTGATTGTCGGATAATTGACTTGGATATATTATCCGTTTGATGACGCTTGTCACTTGTTGGTTTTATTATATCCCTAACGGCGACGTTGTGTTGGTCGCCGTGGAGCGTGTTTTCACGCCGTATATTCCTTTGCGTTGTTTGTGACATTTCGCCGTTGGGCGTTAGTTACGCATTCTTGTGTGTCTCGTTGAGTTTTCTGGCGGAATATTTCTTCTCCTACTTGTTTTAAGTTTCGGGACGAAACTTCTTTTAGGAGGGTAGAATGTAATATCGCAATTTTCGATTTTCGGTAAATTTCTTTAACGGTCGGAGTCCGTTTTGACGACTCGCTCATGACCGTTTCTTCATTCTGAGAATGATTAATTCTACACTTTTTGACATCCGAGTTCGTTTCGGTGTCGTTTCGTTGAGTTCTGTGCTTTTTAGCGACTTTTCCGCACTTGAGTTCGATTCTTGCGAATCTCGTCCGAAACTGTTGTTTCGAGTTTCCCGCAAGTCCGTTTAACTTTGTTAGACGTGTTGTGAACTTCGGATTGGTTATTCGATCACGTATCGTGATTTCCGGGCGTTTTGGGCCATTTTGTAATTTCTTGAAAGTTACGGGTATCCGTATCTGTAATTGTTGTCTCGACCCGTTTCTTGGTCGCGTATGAATAAATATGGTATTATGTTTTCATTTCGGATCGTTGATGTCGTCCGCGAACTTTTCGTCGTGTTCGTTCCGTACGTTTTCGGAAATCGGGTCGTCGAGCCCTGGCGGTGGCGGGACTGGCCGGACGGTGGCGGGACTGGCCGGACGATTGCGGGCACCGGCCGGAGGGGTGCGGCAGGAACCGGCGTAGCGCACGCTACGGCCGTAAGGCTGCGCGCGCTAACCGGCAGGTGTAGCGCACGCTGCCGGGTGGCCTAGCGTCTGTGCTCGGGCACAGCGATGGGGTTTCGAGGTTACGGACTCGGTCGGGATCGGCAGTAGCACACGCTACGCCGAGCGTAGCGCGCTAGTCGGAAGGCGTAGCGCATCTTTGTCGGCCGGCTAGCGTCGTTACTGTGGGCGATTGATCCGGTGGCTCTTTGGGCAGTCGGCTAGCGCGCAGCATCGGCCGTAGCGCACGCTAGCGGGAGTTGGGTCGGCTGTGTTTGGTCGGCGGGGTTGGTCGGTGATGCCGGGTCGTGTGGGCCACGGCCGAGGTACTCGGCCGTCTGGCCGATAGCGCACGCTAGTCGGGAAGGCTAGCGCACGCTAGTCCGCCCAAGATAAATATGGTCGAGCGATCACATTTCACTTCGTTTTCACTTCCTTCCTTCCCCTTCCGCGAATGGCGATTCATGGGTGAAGCCATGTTGTTTAACAACAAATCCATGAAGTCCTTGAGTTCATAACATCAATCGATCGTCCGTTATCAACCTTTGATCCAATAATCAAGGTAATCTTCCTGAGAACCCTAATTTCGTGAATTTGGGGATTTTTGCATTTAAATCCGATTCGTTCGTGTTGTTGATTAATTCATGATGGGTATGATTAATCTTGATAGTATTATTGTGTTTAACATCATTTAATCCATTGTTATTCGTCGAATCAAGTATATTTCTTGATTTCCTTGAATTGACTTTTTGGGGATTTGTCCCGATCTCGTTTTCATCCGTTTTCGATGGATCGATTATGGTTAAATGATGTTGTTAAACATATTCTATGGATTGTATATCCATATTTCAACTTGGAATTCCGTTTTCGGGTTTTGACGGAACGAATCGTGTTCTTGGCCGTTTTGGGGGAAATCCGTGAACTTTCGTCATTCGTTCTTTGAATTCAACGGCTTTGAGTTGTGTTATGGAATTCATTTCATTGTTATTATTTGTCCTTCGTAGTTTGTGAACGTGAGTTGGCGTTCGGTGGAGTCGGCGGGTTCGTAGTCGGTTCGGGCCAACCTACTTCGGTCGATTCTCCGCGTTCTTATTCGAGGCAAGTACCTTGCCCATACTTTTCTCGTTTTATGGATATGATGATCGGTGGTCGTCTTGATGTGTTTGTTTGGTTATTTGAAATGAAGTTTCAAAGGATTTCGGTTTGGCCTCGTTAAAGGCTTTCCTTCAAAACAAGTGTGTTTTGTGAACGGTGTTTTGAGAATTGATTATGATTTGATTATTTTGAACGTTGAAGGCTTTGATGATATCCCTATTGTTTAAAGTTATGGAATTGTGTATTCCGGGTTTAATCCTGTTATTGTGTTTTGGAGAGTTTGATAATGGTGTCGAGTTAATGGCCATCTCTAGTGAGTATTCTTAATGAACTTACATTCTTAGCATGTTAGTATTGCATGAGTAACGTGTGTGTGTGTATGCTCACTGCGGGTTAGACTCGACGGGGTCTCGGTAGGGTTCCACGAAGCTGTGGGACCGCGAGCTTGCTTTTAACCACTGTGGGTTAGATCCGACGGGGTCTCGGCAGGGATCCACGAAGCTGTGGGTCCGTGGTTAATTGTGGTGCATTTTACAAATGTGATTCGATATTGGCATTTCCGGAAATGAGTGCTTTTGAACGGTTTTCATGATTGCATGCATTGACTAAGTGTGTAAGAGGTAAGTTGTTCGTTTGGCTTACTTGGCTAGGATGGCACTGGAGTATTTTGTTGTTTGTTTTAAATCCTTTATTTGTGGATTTTGATGTTGGGAAACGAACCTTGTGGTCGTTCTTGTGTATTTTGAGTTGATGAGATTTGGGGCTAAAATCCCAATGGTTTTGTAAAACTTATTTTACCGGTTTGGGGCTAAAATCCCAACGGGTTGGTAAATGTCATTTTTCGGAAAGTAAACCTTTGGGGCGGTGACCCCTTTCGCCTTTTGGATTTTGAAAAGTAGGATTTGATAATCTTAAATTGTATTCTATTAAAACTCTCGATGGCATTCTAAACCGTTTTATGAATTACTTCCCTTGATTTATGATATTTCGATTTTGAAATGTTTTCTCAAACCCTTGCCTCGGGAAGTACTTTTCGTTTCGTTTGGATCTTTGAGGATCCTCGGTTATTGTTATTCGTGGAATGTGAATTGTATGGCTCGTATTTGCACTTTGTTCTTGCACTAGCAAAACAGTGGAGTTTTGCTAACCCCCGAGTATTCGGGGGGTGGATGTCTGTTTTGCATTCGTGTTTTGGAGCATAACACGTGGTCGGCACGAAGGATGATGAAAGATGATCGATACTAATCACATGAGGAACCGTACATTGTGTGTTGGTTCGGTTGTACTTTATTTTCATTTCTTTGTATTGTTCCGTTATGCAGGTGTAGTTGTATTTTGTCCCCTGCGTGGGCATGAGTTGTATTTGAGTTGTATGTATTTGTGGAAAGACCAAATCGGTCTACTGAGTCATTGTAGCCTTGAAGGCATTGTCGAGATGTTAAATGTCGTTACCAGCCTGGTAGATCCTTGAGGAAAGGTTCTACGGCGTGTAATATCCCTGAGCGGATTGGGGGTGTTACAGCAAAAGCTATCGTCTTATCATGCTGCATAAGTACACAGCCCAGACCTTGACCCGAAGCGTCACTGTAGACTGCAAAGCCCTCGCTACCATGCGGTAAAGTTAAAATTGGCGCTGAAGTCAAACGTCTCTTTAGTTCATCGAAGCTCTGTTATCTCTCATCCGTCCAAACAAACTTTTCGGTCTTCTGGAGTAATTTCGTAAGCGGTCGAGTGAGTTTCGAGAACCCCTCGACAAACCGACGGTAATACCCAGCAAGGCCCAAAAAGCTACGAACCTCCTTAACATTTTTAGGCGGTGCCCAGCCTAGCACTGTCTCGATCTTCTGCGGGTCTACACGAACCCCTGCGGCCGAAATCACATGGCCGAGAAACATAACTTCTTCCAACCAAAACTCACATTTCGAGAATTTTGCATAGAGGTGCTCGGTCCTCAAAATGTCTAAAACCAAATGCAAGTGTCGGGCATGTTCCTCCTTATCTCGAGAATAGATTAAGATATCGTCAATAAAGACGACTACACACCTGTCGAGGTACTCGATGAATATTTTATTCATTAATTGCATGAATAGTGCCGGCGCATTTGTCAACCCAAAAGGCATAACTACAAATTCATAATGCCCATATCTCGTCCGAAACGCCGTCTTCGGAACGTCGGACTCCATCACCCTGAGTTGATAATACCCGGATCTTAAATCAATTTTCGAGAAAACTGCAGCCCCTTGCAATTGATCAAATAAATCGTCTATACGCGGTAGAGGGTACTTGTTCTTGATGGTTACTTTGTCCAGCTCGCGGTAGTCGATGTACAAACGTAGTGAACCATCCTTCTTCCTCACGAAAAGAACAGGCGCGCCCCAAGGCGAAGTGCTCGGTCTGATGTACCCTTTTTCCAGAAGTTCTCCCAACTGATTCTTCAATTCTTGCATTTCGGAAGGTGCCATCCGGTAAGGTGCCTTAGAAATCGGAGCCGCATCTGGCTCTAAGTCCACGGTAAATTCTATCTCTCGATCTGGCGGTAATCCCGGGAGGTCATCCGGAAAAACATCAGGATACTCATTAACAACCGGAATCGAAGAGAGATCGACTTCGTTTCCTTCCATTTTCAAGGCATAACACCAATAGCCCGCACAACCTTTATTCAAAAGTTTTACGGCCTTCATGGCACTGATAAGTAACTTGGGTAGTCCCGACTTACGCCCCAAGAATGAGTACTCAGATCCGTCTTTAGTCATCATGGTGATAACCTTGGTACGGTAGTTCATAATCGCTTGATGATTATCAAGCCAATCCTCGCCGAGGATCACATCCTCGCCTTCTATATCAACTACAATCAAATTCGATAACCATTCCATACCGGATATACTCACCGGAAAATCTCTAATCTCCCGATTCCCCACAATCCTATCCCCGCTGGGCAGTTTCACGATAAAGGGATCGCAAGCAGTTAAACAAGTTATATTCAAACGGCGTACACATTCCAAAGATATAAAAGAATGTGTAGCACCCGTATCAAAGAGTACACGGACTGGATAAGATAAAACATGGATGGTACCTGAAGCCACCGCTGCGTCGGGCTCGTCTGTTCGACGCATCTCATAAACCCGAGGTTGTACCGAACCGACGCTAGAATTCCCCCCTCCAGCATTCTGACCCTGTCCCCGGCCCCTGCCGAAATTCTGCTGAGGTTGACCAGCTGGGGCAGAAGCCCGAGTGTCCAAGGTCTGATTCGGCTCGGAACAATAAGCCGCTCGATGTCCCATCTGTCCGCACGTGTGACACTTCAATGGTGGAAAGTTGCATTCCAAACTGACGTGGCCTGGACGGCCACAATTATAGCAAGTCACCGTGCGATTTGTGGTGCCCGGAGTAGGACGGTAACCCCTCTTTCCTTTATTAGAACGTGACGACTGTCCGGCAAAACGGCTAGTCGTCTGTGACTTCTGAAGATTGCCACCTTTAGAGCCAGAAAAACTTCCCGCGACTTTCTGCTTCTTCGGTTCTTCAACGGTATCAATGTCGGGGCTCAACATATCATGGGCTAAAGCTCTGTCCTGATAATCTTTCAGTGTGGTACAAGCAAATCCGGCCATATACCGCCGTAAGTCCAAATTCATCCGCATATCAAAATAACGGATCTTATCACGCTCGTTACGCACTTGATCCTTCACGTGGATCAATTGTTGGTTGTACTCCACGATCGCCCGCGATACGGAAATATCTTGAGGTTTAGCCTCGAAAAAGGCTCGGATTCGGCTCTCTCGCACCGGCCAAGGACAAAACTCGGCCTCCAAGAATTCCTTAAATTCATCCCACGTGGCAATGCGATCCTGTGGCTTGATGACCTTCCACCAGGTAGCGGCCTCCTTGGTGAGGAAATACTGAGCAATCAGTACTTTCCTCACTTCGGGGCAATCAACCGCCTCGAAAATCTTTTCCAATTCCGCTAGCCAGTCTTCCCAGCCTAACGGGTCCGTGGCACCGCCAAACTGTGGAGGGTGCATACGGATTACATTCTGAAGTAAGGCATCCGTGTTCGGGTTCGGATTATTCAGCTGAACAGTTTGGGCCAAGATAGTCATCTGAGTAGCCAATTGTTGAAGTGCATTCACCACTCCAACGTCCGCGTTGTTCCCCTGACCGTCTGACTGGTCGTGCTGACTCTCGGTGTCGGGATGCACCGAGTTCGACAAACTGGGGTTGGTCGACCCCGCAACTGAACTGATGGAAACGGCCGCGCCACGACCTCTTCCACGTCCACGGCCACGACCACGTCCACGGCCCCAACCAGCTGACATACTGAAGAACACACAAGTCACGTAAGCACAATTCAATTACACGTCATCAAAGTGACCGATTCTCACGAATACCAACAAAACGAAGCAAAACAAACAAGGAAACACTAGAAGAGTAAGAGGTCTTACAAGTACCGGTCGCACTGTGATGATGGCAAAGTAGTGATACTGCGGACAAATGACAACTCGATCGACCCAAAAGACCGACAGCCTAGGTATCCATAGACCTAAGCTCTGATACCATATTCTGTAACACCCCCAAGTTATTCAAGGATATTACAGCGCCGTAAGCCCCGCCATGGGACCCACAAGGCTAAACATACGCGGAACCATAAATTTTGACCGATAAGGTCTACACACAATGGAATGAAAAACAATACAAAGGTATTCAAAACATAACCAATGTATTCACAAACATCACAACTCAAACCAATACTTCGGCAAACACAGGCCGGAACATCAAGGAAAATGGAAAACAATACTCGAGTATTCAATGACCAATCCAGTACAACAACACTGAATGGGAAACTCCAAACATAACTTGAAGAAAGACACAGTATCACACTTGCCCACCATCTTCATGCCGACCCGATACCTGCCTGTCCGCTCTCCTGGAACCTGAAATACATAAAACATATTTCCCCCATAAAGGGGTTAGCCGTCGAATAGCTAGTGCAAGAATATCAAGTATGAAACACAATACTTCTCGTCAATAAAGTAAATGTAACCGTCAATTCATCAATTCAAGACTAGCATTCCGGAATAACTAAAGTCTCATCGTGCCACATCAAGACGTATATGAATGCCGTAGAAACGGTTCGTTCATATCATACGCCGTTACATGTAGGAATGCCGTCAAAACGGTTCGTTCATTACATGCCAACAATACATATATGAATGCCGTAGAAACGGTTCGTTCATATCATGCCATCA
The DNA here is from genome assembly GCA_033398695.1 of Orobanche coerulescens. NCBI lineage: Eukaryota > Viridiplantae > Streptophyta > Magnoliopsida > Lamiales > Orobanchaceae > Orobanche > Orobanche coerulescens. Next base: position 101,121,946 of record CM065805.1, read on the forward strand.
ATACTTCTTATTTTCAAATTCGAGAACGTACAATCATAATTATATACTTGCCTTTGAGACATCGAGAAAACGAACGGAAAAAGGGGTATGAGATCGGTAGGTCCAAGCACGCGCTTCCGGCACCTAAACGATTCGCAAGGAATATGATAATCAATTATCCATATTCAAATTACATGAAGAAACCCCCGAAACCCATCTACGATTCGTAAGGATATACGGATAATCAACTAGAGGTTGGAAAATCGTCCAAAATCTCACAAGTCCGAAAACGGCACAATCCAAACCATGAAATCGTAGGAAAAGCATGCATACGGTATAGATACATCATAATCTCAAGGTTCTCAAGCTTCCAAACGGATAAATCGGACGAATCTACGAAAAACCCCAAAATTCCCAAAAAGTAGGGTTCTAAGGATTTTTACCTTGATTCGGACGTTAGGAGGAATTAGATGTTGAGAAATCCTTGTTCTACAACCAAATATGTTGTTGTTAGAAGGAAGATTGCTCCCAATCGCCCAAGATCGTCTCTCCCGAGCGCTTTCCGTCGTAAATGAGTGAAGTAGGTGAGAAATGACGAAATGGGAGTCAACTGTCATATTTATATCTGCCCAGTCTAGCGCACGCTACACCTCCTTCATTAGCGTGCGCTAGCGAAGTCACCAGATAGTCCAGTGGCTTCTGCAGACTCCGTTAGCGTGCGCTAATCGTCTGCCTCTAGCGTGCGCTAGTCCAAAATGTGGCATTAGATCGGAGTCCGTAACTCACCGTCTCGCCCGCTCAAACTTAGCGTGCGTTAGCGCTATGATATAGCGTTCGTTATGCAATAGCTTTAGCGTGCGCTTAGCCGAAGCCTAGCGTACGCTACCGATATTCCGTAAAACCCGCAACCTCATCGCTCACGACCAGCCCGGTAGCGTGCGCTACGGACGGATGTTAGCGTGCGCTACTAACCACGAATAGCGCGCGCTAACAACTCCTAGCGTGCGTTAATCCGCCAGTCCAGAGAGCAGTTCGAAATACTGGTTCTGACCTGACTGATCCTCTTAGCGCGCGCTACGGCCCCAAAGCTAGCGTGCGCTAATCAAGCAGAATTAGCGTGCGTTAGCCTAGGCCTAGCGTGCGTTATATCTCTGGCCCAGAACATTTCCGCAAGGTCTAAACGACATGATCAAAAACCAAACGAGATACGAAACTCAATAACAATATTAACAACATCTCCAAGAATTTACAGAGCGAAAAAATAAGGAAGATGACAGAGTCAAACAGTCAATAAAAGTACGGGTATTACACCCACCAGGCTAAAACAAGAAAAACACCCTTCGACTAACCATCTCGATTAGCAAGGAAACAATTGATTACAATAAGAACATAAAACAACACGTCCGGTACAACCGGCATAATAAACCTCAACCGACAAATATAATAACTTCAACAAAGACCAAACACAAACCGAAAGGAAAAGCCTAAGTACTCGCGAGTACAATCTATAAGTTTACAATTTGGAAAACAACCATATCAAAAGAGACAGTAAGAAATAACAAGACTCAATTGCACATGTCAACAACCTCGGCCGACCTCCTCGTACCATCCCAACGCCCGCTCGTCTGGCTGAACATAACCTGAAATCCATAACAAGAATTTCCCCAAAACGGGTCCCCAAAGGGGTTAGCAATTACGCTAGTACAAGTATTCAAGGCAAACCAATCGCTTACACATTTCATAGTACATGCACCAATATCAATTTCAAAAGCCAAAACCAGACATGTCTTTTCCGGAAATAAACAGTCAAATAATTTGCCTTGGGAACAGGGTAATACCATAGATCCTGCCCGAGGCCTCTAAGGACCCTCCCGAGCTGGCCATATCATAAAACAAAACACGCACATGCATCGCCTTGGGAATAGAGTAATATCATAGATCCCGCCCGAGGCCTCTAAGAACCCTCCCGAGCTGGCTAGCTAAACAAACTCATGAATCGAGGACTCAACCCTTTCGATTCCCTCCGTGATCCCGTCGTACCATCCCGAGGTGAGCAAATCACACACAAAATACATTACCATTTCACGTTAAGCATAAAGGTTTCCAAAAATACTTGCCTTGAATAATTGACGACGCAACGAACGGAAAGGAAAGTCACCGACGAAAGCTAGGAACCAATGAAACCGAACCTAACGATTTGAAGAATACAATCACAACCATTTCTAAACGAATACAGAATTGAAATACACCCGAAAACCCGCCTACGATTCATATATATTCGTATAAAAACAACAACGAGGGCGGACCACAACCAAACCCTCTCGATTCCGTAAAAACCACGAAATATACCATGAATCCATAGGGAAACTAAGAATACCAACAAGATTAATCATATTCATCATGAATTAATCAACAAAACGGAACGAATCGGACAAAAACACGAAAACCCCCTATTTTACCAAAAGTAGGGTTCTAAAGATCTAACCTTGATTCGCTGGATCAAGGGATGATATAGGATGGATGATTGATGATATGAACTCCAAGACTTCATGGATTTGTTGTTCAACAACATGGCTCCATGATAAGAACACGCCCAGCCACAGAAGAGAAGAAGAAGAAGGCGAAGAATGGCGAAACAAACGACTGCAGGGCCTTAAATAGGCTGTTTGTCGGCCGCCTTACGTACGTAACCGGCCATGGCTTACGTACGTAACCGGCCATGGCCGACTCACTGCCTAGAAATGCCGGAAACATTACGTACGTTACCGGCCAGGGCCTTACCTACGTAACCGGCCTTACGTACGTAACTGCCGAGCATTACCGGCCGTAACTCGGCCAGTGCCGGCCTGGGACCAGATTGCCCGGCCATGAGTCGGCCGGGGCCAACTCCGACAGCCCGAACGACCCCGAAACCCGAACCTGAATACGAATCGAAGATACGGTTATGAAGTACTCGCAAAGATGAATCCGAGCACTAAGAGAACACACGATTCCGACCACCCGAAGACTCGAAATTCGACAACGGAAAGTAATTACCCCAAACTTTGGGAAATTACGAAAATGGCCCAAAACGCCCGAAAATCATGATACGTGATCGAATAACCAAACCGAAGTTCACAACACATCTAACAAATTTAAACGGACTTACGGGAAACTCGAAACAGTAGTTTCGGTCGAGATTCGCAAGAATCGAACTCAAGTGCGGAAAAGTCGCCAAAAAGCACGGAACTCAACAAAACGACACCGAACCGAGCTTGGATGACAAAAAGTGCAGAATTAATCATTTTCGGAATGACGAAACGGTCATGGGCGTGTCGTCAAAACGGACTTCCGCCGAAAAAACAAAATTACTGAAGTCCGGAAATTGCGGGCATTACATGTCTACTCCACCGACATCTCGTTCCACTTCTCCAGCAGAGACTATATCGAGGAAAACTAGACAATCGACACGATGTAGAGATATGACAAACACGAGTGGATGGAAAAAAGTTACCGCTTGACATCAATAAGGTCACAGGAAAAACTAAAAGAGCTCATAAAGTGAAGTTAAGCACGTATTTGGGAAAACTTGCTCGAGATAATGTTTCTATTTTGCACTCTAGATGGTTAGAAGTACCAGAATCGGATAAGAATATGATTTGGCAGGATGTTTTGGTATATTCAGTAAAACCTTATCCACTTAACTTGCATGTTTTGACATTTTAAGATATTTTACCATATTATTATTGCCTAATTCTTCAATTTTCATTGTTATTGTTAGTCCAACTTTGATATTAGCAATAACGAACAATTGAAAGATAAGATATTGCAATCAGTGGGCCTAAAGTGGAGACAGTTTAAATCAGAATTGACACGTGACTGGGTATATGGTGCATACAAGGACATGTCTCCTTGTTAAAAATACAATATCTCGGAGACTGATTGGGACGAATTCAAAAAGATTAGACTAGATCCTTCTTGGGAGGTAAATCTGAGTTTTATTGTCTACTGCAATGTTTGTGTATTTTTATTCTTGTGTTAGTGTTTCTCTTCATAATCACAGGTAAAAAGAAAAAAAAGCACAGGACATCCAAAAACTGAACACGGCTCCCCATACGATGTCTCGTGGAGGTTATGATTGGCTTGAAGAGAAGATCATGGAAAGTAAACTAAAGCAACGGCAAGAGGAAGCCAAACAATCTGGTGCTGATACAATTGTTGATCCTCCATTTCCTCCGACACGCCACCAAAAATATAAGCTGGGTCGAATTAAGAAATCGGGTGAGATGACATCTGATGCAGCACGCGAGATCGCTAAGAGAATTGTAAGTTATTAATTTTGTTCTGTATGCCTCAAAGAATTATGCCTGGTTGAGAATATAACTTTGATCTGTTGCCTCAAATCAAATGTTGCCTCAAATTTTTCTTTAACAAACTGAGTCTGACTTGGGTTGGGAGGATGCAAAGAAACCATGACATCTCTTATAGTGGATAGTGTATTATTTTAGGTTCATCCATATAATATTGGAAATGTAGGAAGGAACACACAATCTCTAGATCTTCTACTGAATTAGAATACCGGATACATATACATGATATGAAATTTTGCTACAATATTTACAACATTCTATTCCGCTGCATATTATTGTAATAAGTCGGCCATTTGTATTGCTTCCACAGGGTATTGCTGCTACAGTCGTGGTATTGCTGCCACAGTGGTATTGCTGCCACACCCTTTACAACAGTAACCACAGAAGTATAATAATCACAAAACTACCCCTGATGAGGTTTAGCCTAATTACAAAAGAGCCCACTTATCTTTTAAAATTACAAATCAACCCATGTCAAGGGTGCACTGCCGTAAGTTTAAAAACTATTTTTGAAAGATAACAGGGTATTTTTTTTGGTAAATACTGAACCTCAGGGGCACCATTTGTAATTTTTCAAATCTACAATGGAAATAGTAGTACTTAGAACCTGGCCCTTGCACATTCTGCTGCTCTTGACTAGCCGAGTTTGCCAATAGAATTCGATGATATATAACTCTAAACACCGGCTTATTACGTTCCATTCCACTTTGGTCACTTGGTTTTTTACTACTCTCAGCACCGCCACTCGTTTTTTTACTGCCCTCAGCACTATCACTCGGTTTTTTACTGCCCTCAGCATGGTCCTTTGTTTTTTATTGCAAATACATATTTGGGATAATTACAAATAGTACCCCTAAGATCAATAATTACAAAAAAAGACCATGTGATACGACTATACGAGAATATGATGACAGGTATAAATGAACCATGTTTAGCAAAATATTCAAAAGGGAGTGTTTGCAAACTCGAAAAGAAAAGGTTAATTATATAGAACCCCTGAACTATTAAGGTTTTTGCACTTTGGCTGCGGGACTTTTTTTTATTGCACTTTACCCCAGTAAACGATGTGTTTTATTTCATTGCCTCTTGGGCAACTAAAAAACTGATGCAAGTGTAATATTCATGTCATGTATCCACGTATATTTGGAGTGAAAAAAAAATGATTTTGGGGTTTATTGTAATTTACTAAAAAAAAGTGATTCTGGGGTAGAAGTTGGAAAATACGAGAAATACTTTAGTGTTTGCACTTTCTTATTGCACGCACGACTTTGGACTACAAACATATAGCTGAACTACCTTATTTTCATGTTGTTGATTTCCTTGAATTGATATTATTTTTGTTAACTTTAACAATAATATTGTCGTCGATTGATATCATGGCTCAGTGTTGAATTTTTTTGCCTCCATACACAACTTCATAATGAATGCATACACTTCAATAAGAATTCACTTGATTATTTTTAGTAAATAAGTCTGATATCATTTTCTATGTATCCATTTTTTATATATCCATTTAATAAGTCTGATTATTTTTAGTAAATAAGTCTGATTATTTTTTGTACTTTTGAAGTATGGCTGTTACTTCTGACTAACTTTTGACACTTTTATTTATTTATAGTAAAAGAACCTGTCGTTCATGTGAATGAGGCACTAGGGTGTGATGGTAGAAATCCAATAATAATTATCGTGGGCATGTTTTACCATGTAATAACTAGAAAGCTCTAAATGCTTAAAGACCATTTCACTGTTTGACTTGTTGTTATTAATTTTTATTTAAATATATGATTGTTTTACAAGTTATTCAAATGCTCTATCTTTATTCGTTGTAGGATGAGTTTGAGGAGAAGTGCTCACAGGGTTCCTTTGTTAACGAGGGTCGCAAGGATATATTATCAGCTGCAGTTGGGCGACCAGAGCACCCGGGTCGTGTTCGTGGTGTTGGATTCGGTGTGGGCATTCGAGAGTACTTTGGAGGTCATTCTCGTTGGTTGGCAATATCATCAGTATGTCCAGAATTTTTGGAGCGCCTAACACAAAAGATTACACACGAAGTCACACAAAACTTAATGAAGCAGTTCGGCCCCGCTTTGGAATCATTGAATCAATCTCAACATACTCCAGTACATAATGACACACCTCCTCTACGTGTCAGCACAAATGGAAGTTGTATTGTCGCAACAAACCCCTCAGGGGAGGAGAAAAATGTGTACAAGGTCGATCGAGTTGAGTTGTATATCGATGAGCATCCTCCTCGTCTTGTGGCCCTTGGGAGGGTTATTGAGGGGGGGGGGGGGGAACCTTACACGGTGTGCCTCTATCTGGTGATTTATCTAGAGTGATGGTTGAAGATGTTCGAGACGCTGATGCTCCAGTTCCGGTTCCCACGTCGGAGGTAAGTTTAGTGGGTCAAGCCGTAGGTGGTTTTATTGCATGGCCAAGGCGTCTAATCAAATCTGTTTTAGCACATGTATTTCTTCCTTTTATCTTTATTATAAAAAGTATATATTTTATTAAATAGAAATAGAATAACTAATAATAGTCGGATATAAGGGGTATTTTAATTGTGAAACAAAAAATGACTAGATTTTTTTCGGGATTAGGCTAGACCTTGGGGGTAGTTTTCGTAATTATCCATATTTTGTTTGCATGCAGATTGTTGAGAAAATCACATATGCAAATCGGCCATTCCTGAATAACTCACCATATGCATTGTAATTGCCTACAAATAGCCACACACACACACCAAAAAAAAAAAGAAAAATAAAAGAGGAAAGAAGCAAAACATAAGCAACAATTAAGCTTAAATTGTACTGCTTCAATTCATATTTCTAAAACACTTCTCATCCCATTTAAAGAGTTCTATTGTTTTATATCCGATGTACTTACTTTTATATTATTTCATATTTTTTAAGGACATTGCGCGACCAAAAAAGAAACGAGTTCGACCGGTTGATGATTCAGAATCCGTACAAAATCCCATTTTGGATTTGCTTTAAAGTTCCCCATCCCTTTATGATAATCCTTTCCGGGTGCCGTTGGGTGATTTCTTTGGCCTAGTTGATGCCGATGTACCATTGTACGTATGCCACACCGATGTTTTAGAAATCTTTCATGGGAATGATTGGGTTAGCATCTCAGTTATGCAACTCTGGATCACGTAAGTAAATTTTATATAATTTTTAATAATATGAGTTTATGTTTGTGTTATGTCTGAGATTTTGTTAAATCATTTTTGTGTGAAATGTAGCTTTATCATGATGATAGTGTTAATTGAGATTCAATGTTGATGATGATTATTACATACATTAAACACTTTTGCTAAAGTTAGTGAACAAATTGTGATTTTATACTGTGAATCGGTTATACAACTGTGATAATAATCTGCATTTAATTTATAGTTATCAAAAGTTAAACTTCTTTTTATTGAATATTAGGTACCTAAAATCATTAATCGTAGACACGATGAATGATAATTTGTATGGATTTCTTGAGCCTCAGTCCATACAAAGTATGGGTAATAAGAAGTCTGAAGCCACATCGTACATTCTACGACATATTCGGGATTCAAAAAAACAGATTTTTCTAGGAGCTTATCACCACGAGTAAGTACAACGACCTAACAGTTAGCGTCATATTTTGAACAATGCAACACTTTTGGTTAAATGACAAATTTTATAACTTGTTTATCAAAATTAGCTTGTTTCTTTTCAAAATGCAGGCGACATAGGCAACTCTTGGTAATTTTACCTAAGCAAGGGACTGCCGTGTGGTTTTGTTCATTACATCGTAAGCCCGATCAGGATATCAAATTTATAGTGCAGAGGTAAGCTTCTATAGAAGTGAAATGAATAAAGATAGAATAATTTATACATTTTACTTCGGTTGGATTATGTTTTTCTATTCGGATATGTCTTTATTCTGTGTAAAATATTTATGGTCATGTAGGAGATCATAATTATAGTACCTGCAGACCTTGATTTTAGTTGATGCTTTTGGTGATTTCTATTCAGTTTGTTTGTTAAGATAAGTTTGATTGAATTAAATACTAGTGTTTTAACAGAGTTTATACTTCCATCTTACTACTAGTATTACTAGGGTTGATTTGTTTGTTTGATGTGGATTTCTGGTTATAAAATTCAACTGACAACATTGAAGTGGCTGATTGGATTTCTACTTCATACATGTTGTTCACATTTGGTTGTGCTCTTGTCCGAAAGAATTGGATATTTGATTATTGGAAATAAAATTCAGTTAGCTACATAGTAGTTTTTGTCAGTGGCCGGCCTTGTTGAATTGTGTCTCAAATTTACATCTTGTTTTTGGTGGTTTATGAAGGGAGCAGATGAGCATTTGTAGTTTAAGAACAACTTTTGGTGAATAATGTTTCAATGAATGCATATATCTTATAAGCAACACGAAATATACAAATCCTCAAAATGTTGATAATACTGAGCTGAGTGAAAAAAAATGTGCTGATCAAAATAGAGGTAACAACTAGATTTTAAGCAACTTTAGTGCTTCTTATTCATTTGAATCTATCCATTTCAGTGGTTTAGCAGATCTTGATTTTAGTTGATTGTCTGATAACCTTATATTCAAGTTCCTGAGATTAGTTTCATAGTTTGTTGAATACTTCATAAAATATATATACTCTTGTACTATTTTTTTACTTTAACAAAAAAAAAAATTCTTATAATCCTGTGACCTCTTGTACTATTCATAACACAATTATGTTTTCCTTACTTCTAGTATTGTGACCTCATTGAGAGTGTTAGATGGTGCGCACACGAGTAAATCCAAGCAGGTCATTCAATGGATTTATCCCAAAGTAAGTAAAATTTCAATCCCAAAACTTACCTATAATTTTGTGTGATTTTATCTTCCTTGACAAATATTCTTTTACCGATTGCAATTTTTAATATTTCTTCTTTTAGTGTAATAAATAAAATGGTGGTTGGGAGTGTGGATATTATGTCATGAACTGGATGCGGACCATAGTTCAGGTTGGTATTGCATAAAATTGGATGGAGGTAATTTTATCAAGTCAAACTAATCATATTTTTTTTTTCCTGTTTTTGTAGTGAAAAGTATTTTCATAAATTATATGACAGATATTTAGTGATACTCAAGCGCTTCCTGAAGAGAGCATTAAAGAAATTCGAACGCAATGGGCGAAATATTTTCTTACCAAATTTGTTTAGATTTTTTCTATGACATACAAACGGTTGGTTCTTGTTATTCTCGAATCGGTAAGTTCATGAAGTTAAAGTTTTCGGGACTTTTATAAGGATGTATATTTTTATTTTGTAGTTAGTTGGTAATTCTTGTTGTAAACGGTTGAGATAGTTACAAAATTCTTTGCTTCATAGTTGATAATACATTCGTTGCTTAAAAATTATGTTTGGTTGGTTTTCGTTTGAGATGTTGTTGATTGAAGTGTTTGTGATCAGAAAAAATTATTGGTGTAGGTTGGGCCAATTTTTTATACAGGTGGAATTGACTAGGCTGGCTGTTTGGATGAAAAAATAAAGCAAAATCACATTGGTTTGAACCGATGTTAATGTAATATCCGAAATTTCTACTACTATTGTTTAATGTTATTTTATCCGAGTTATGTTGTACAGAGTGGAATCTGTACAGTATGAATAAAATAAATGAAGGACTGAGACGTCAGTATTGGTATAATTGTCGTATTTGGCCAACAATTGTATTTGAGGATATCGTGTATCAGGTTATCGTACTTTCGATATAGAGTCTATCGTATAAGAATGTTATTGGATTCAGTATATATATTCAGTAAGTGTATATGTGTTTTCGGTATGTCGAGACAGGCGGTAACAGTTGAAATGGGCTAACTATAGAATTCTTAGCGTACGCTAATGTTGAAGACTTACGTGCGCTAAATTGGTTTTGTTACGTACGTTATGGCTAAAGCATTACGTACGTAACGAGGGAATCGGACAGGACCGAGTCATGGTCGGCAGGTGGGACCCGATGTCGGCGGCGGATGTAGACAGGCGAGTCAACCCCGGCCATTACGTACGCTACGAGAAGTGTATAATGTACGTTAAATAGAGTTTTACTGTAGCAAGTCAACGTACATATTACGTACGTAATGAAGGAAATGTTACGTACGTAATCAGTTGGACGAAACAGGTCAGTTAGTTTTGGAAATGAGATTACGTACGCTATTAAGGACGCCTAGCGTACGCTAAGTGCATTACGTACGTTAATGCTGGTGGTTAACGTACGTAAAGATCGATGCAGTTTATAAAATGAAAGTTCGTCTGTCATTTCTCCTGATTATTTCATTTCGTTTTTCCGTTCTTCTTCACTTCTAAGTATGTTCTAAAAAAAACTTTTAAGTCGATTGTGAGCTTGGAGGCATGGATTAGAAGCTTAGATATGAAGATATCAATAATTCTTGAAGGGTTTGATTGGGTTATTCATATTCTTGAGGTATGTTGTTGAATTCTTCACTTTGATTTCGGATTTTGGTATTGTTATCCGTAAATGATTCGTATGAAGAGGATTAAGATGTTGTTGTTTCGATTCTTGAGGTTATATGAATTATATGTTGAAGGAAGATGGTGAAATGATGGTTTATACCTTGAATATGTTGATTATGATTATGAAATCATAGAGTTCTTGATGTTCTTGGTATTATTATCCGTATTTGATCCGTATGATGATGATTAGGGAGTTGTTGCTACAAATCCTTGAGGTTATGTAGAGTGTACACTGAATAATACGATGATTCATGACTTGGATTACGAATTGGAAGATTATCTTCATGTTAAAGGATATCGAATTATGTTGTTCTAATGGTCATGAACATGAGTTCGAATCCCTTAGTGTTGTTGAGGAACTTTTGATGAATTTAACATAGCAAGACGATCGTATATTGAATTATCGGTATTTTTATATATGAAGATCGAATATTCGTTGGTTGTGGTGGTAGAATTCGTATGTTCTTAATGAAATACGAATCATGATATCAATTTGGAATCCGGAAAGATTGTGATTGTTCGTCGAATATGATTTCCTTTACGCTCGCATCCGAAATCGCATTGTGGTTGTGAATTCGTAATTGTTTGAATTGGATTATTCGGACTTGTGGTTAATCAGGATAGTTGTGGAACCGTTGGGTTTATTGATCGGTTGTATTGATTGATTATGATCATCAAGTTGTAGTTTGTATTGTAGATATCGTTGAATCGTTGAGATGATTTGGTTGGTCGTGTCGGTTGTTAATTGTTATCGGATATGTGTTATTTGATTACTTCGATAGGTTGAGATTATTGATCGGTGATTGGAACCGTATGTTGCTGTCGTGTTCGAGTATGTTCATGAATTGCTTCGGTCGGGGCTGAGGAGCTCGTAGACGAAGGCATTGTGACTGGTAGCGGCTTCATCATCATCGTATCGGTATCGAGGCAAGTTATTACTTGCTCAGTTATAATGTTTAATGAATGGTTTCAGTTTCATTTCGTTTATAATGCATATAGAAATGATTATATGTTGTCATTCCAATTCCGGGAGTTTAATCATAATGTATATGATTTATTTCTGTTATTGGCATATTCGGGTATCGAGGTTACATTATGGTAAAGACGAGGATATGAGTATCTGTAGTCCATGGTACGTTTGGATTGCCGAGCATCGTGGATAATCGTCGGTGATGGTTTGATATCGATATTTCTCCCGAAGGACTCGGGGCAAGTATCTTATATCGATTCAGTTAGTGTTAGTGATTTGATCATGCATATTGTCATTCATGTTGTCGAACATGAGGTCGTCTTAGTGGATTTGTCATATTGTCGTTCATGTTTTGTTGTTCATGTTGATGAACATATTGATTTGCATATGTGTATGCATAATTGTATTGTTTATATTGTAAATGATCCGATGGGATCATGAGGATCTATGCTGAGGGCGCTGGATCGAATGTCCACCATGCGTTGGTTCGACTGGATCATCATGGGGATCTATGCTGAGGGCGCTGGATCGTTGGACAGGTTTTCCACCATGCGTTGGTTCGACGGGATCATCATGGGGATCTATGCTCAGGGCGCTGGATCGTTAGATTACCAGTATTGTGTTGATGGAATCTTGTGAATTCGCATCATTGATTTTATCATGTGTTGTTGTTCATATGTGTATTGTTGGTTATCCACCTTATATTGATCTGATAGGATCAACAAAGGTATCTATGCTGAGGGCGCTGGATCGTCGGATTTCCATTGAGTATACATGATTGTTATTGTTGTGATCATATTGATGTGGTCATATGAGTATACATTTGTAGGTCTTGTGTTAGAACCGTGTCCGTATTGCATTGATCTGATCTCGGATTAGACTGATATGATTGTCGTGGCACTTCATATCTCGAGGCATGTTCCGTATTTACTTTGGTATTCGTCTTGTGATGGACAATCAGTTATCGTTTTGGGATTGATGATGCTATCCGATGGATTGTATTGGTCAGAACTGGTACTTTTCCATATCGTGAATTGGTTATGATAGTTTGAGAACCTTTAGTATTGTTTGAGGTACAATACATATATTATGTTCGAGTTCATTGGTTAATCGAGTACAGGATGTGAAATGTGATAATGGTTATTCTGATGAGAATTACTTGAGTAAGCAAAGTTATGGCGGTAAGATTACGTTGGTCGTATTCTTATGTTGTATTCTCATTGGTATGTAATTATTAATGTGATGTGACGGTTATCATTGTTGGATATTATGGCTGACCCCGTCGTGGGATTTCTTTTTAGGTTCTTGGAGTATCGAGCTTGTAGCGGTCGTGAAGAGATGAGCTTCCCGGAGGATACTGGCTAGGACATGTTTTGTGCATTGAGTTTCTTGATTGGTTCTTGTATTCCGCTGCTAGAGTATCTTTATGGTTGGTCTTTTTCCGCTGCGTGAGTATTTTGAAATGCTCTTTCAGTATCTGGTAACTGAGATTACTTTGGAAATCATTTTCTAAACTTTTGAGTGTTGGCCGTTTGGCCTTGCGATTTCAAATGAGTTTTTACAATGGTTTTTGATAAATGGATTTTATAAGTCTTTGTGAATTTTTAAAGATAGTACCGTCGTTGGCCTCTTGGGCATTTGTTAATGTCTGCGAAAAATTCTTTTAGCCTTGTGGGTTCCATCTCGGGGCCCACGGCGCTGTAATATCTCCGGTTAAATCTAGGGGTGTTATAGAATATGGTATCAGAGCTTAGGTTGAGAAAACTTAGGCATTTGGGTCGAGTTGGGTCGCGTTTTGTCGCGTCATTCGAGTTGTCAATTGACTAATACTAGAGCCATGAGTTTTTGTTGTTCACTCGGGCTTATTGGTTATGTGATTTATCAGTGTGGTACTGGGATTGTTGTAAACTTTTCCAAATTGTGTTAACGTGATATATTGTGTTCTTGAGTTATACTGAGTTTGCAAAACGTGTGTTTTGAAAATATCTGTGTCGAGTATTTCCTTGAGTCGAGACATGTGCCAGTATCACGGGGAATCGTTGGCTTCACGATCTGTAAGTATTTGGATTTTTGAATTTCATCGAGATTTATTGCCGTTCTAAGTTGATACCTTTTGAGATTCAGCAGATATTATATGTTACAGTATAAGGTGACAGATTTGGGACAGGATTGATGATCTTGAGAAACTATGATTTTGGAAATCAGTATGTTCGGTAGATTTTGGAACGGAATTGTACATTTAGGAGAAGGTTGTGGATGGTTGAGAAAAACATGTAGTCATGATAGATCATTTTGTGATACATGAAACTGCTTTTGAACATTTGAAAATGATACTTTTCAAAATGAATGTCTTACGGATGTTTTACGGAAAATGATTTTGGGCCGAGACCCAATCGATTTTGAAATGTTTTTTTTTTAACTCAGGACTTGGGGTCCAAAAAGAGTTTTATACTTTTTAAACTTCTTGTAATGTGGAATGAGATACGGGGTGAGATCCTAATGTTTCAAAAGACTTTCCTGTTTTCTAAAACTCCCGAGATTTGCAAAATATTTTACCAATCGTTTACCTATGTTATTTCCGCCTTTCGAGGCTTTGGTTTACTTGTTCAAATGGAACTTCTCGGGAAGTCTTTCACCGTGTTTGATTTGTTGATTTGTTTCAATGTTTTGTCATATCATATTTGAGGTGATCCAGGATGGTTAAATGGTTGACGTTGCGAGTCATACATGGAAAAGGAGTTTTTATCGGAGTCTATATATTGAGGTTTTGAAACTCGATTGCGTGGTTTCCGTTGGAATGTCAATGGATTTGGTGACAAGCCGAATTGGTATACAAGAGTATGGATATGGACAAGCTTTTGCATAAATTCCATTTTATTTAATCGTGTGTATGCGAAAAGAATTTTTATCGAGAACTTGGTCCCAGCGAGCCGATTTAATTTTTTAAAATTGATTTCGTGGTCTTATGAAAATTTATGTTTTGAGTTTTCAAACTCTTGAAAGAATTTTCGAAAATTTGTCTTTTAACAAGACTATGTGATTTCAAACTGGTTTCGAAAATGTGATTGATAGCCATATGCATTTTGTGCATAGTGCATATCATGGTAAATTTGTGAGTATGACTCACGAACTGGTTATGACATTCCTATGGTACGATGAATAGAGATCCGAACTTTGGTATGGCATTTTGGTTATCTAGAGAGGATCGGTTGGTTGATCAGATAAGAGAAATATGTCGTGTGTTGTAGAATCATGCACATAATATCATTTTGGAACTTTGGATTTTGTGAAACCGGGATATATATGCTATGTGATTCCATTGGTATGGTAATATTGTGACTTTACCATAATGATTTTGAATGATTTCTTTTGTAGATTTGGGGATGGTGACCCCATGTTGGTTGTTTTAGATGTCGAGCGGTCATTTCCACTCCAGGTATGATTGGTTATTTTCGTCGACTTGATTGGGTGTTCGTATGCCGAGGGGTATGTTCACCAACTGGATGTGTTTCGTTGAGATCCACTGTATGTGATTTGTTTAGCGTTTCGAGAATTTTTCTCTTCCATATATCTGTCTCTGTGGTTCTGTGTTTATCGTGTTGGAATTTACCGTGTGAAGGTATTCCCGATTATTGTTGCTCCTTCATTGGTAATAATAGAGTTTGTCATGTTGATGATATTCTTGACTGTGTTTTGACCTCTGGTTGGTCATATTGGAGTTTATCATGTTGATGATATTCTCAGTTGTGTTTTGACCATTGGATTAATCGTATTGGTCGATGATCTTCTCGGTTAGTTAGTTGGTTGATCATTGTTAATGATCGTATAAGCGTTCAGATTTTGTGTTGATATTTCGGGATTCGTGTCATTATTTTGGACAGTTGTTTCACACATATATCGGATATTATTCGTCTTATCGGAATTGGAACATGATCATGCGATCAGGCAAACAGGATTTGTCACGAATAG
Organism: Orobanche coerulescens; assembly: GCA_033398695.1. NCBI lineage: Eukaryota > Viridiplantae > Streptophyta > Magnoliopsida > Lamiales > Orobanchaceae > Orobanche > Orobanche coerulescens. The sequence continues at coordinate 101,137,722 of CM065805.1, forward strand.
ATTATTTCATCTGAGGATAATATAATTTTGTTGAGACTCAAGGAATTGTGATTGTAAAGCGTGTTGAGGCTTTACAGTGAACTCACTTGCTAGTATCTCAGGAGATCGTCGACTTGGCGCATATGTAAGTATGCTATTTTGGTTATTCGGTAATATTGATGATTGATCGTTATCGTGTTGGTTTCAGAATATTTTGGCTGAACGGTTTTTTTATGACGGATTGCAAGTTTCGAGGCCGAAACTTATTTTAAGTGGTGTAGGATGTAATATCCGAAATTTCTACTACTATTGTTTAATGTTATTTTATCCGAGTTATGTTGTATAGAGTGGAATCTGTACAGTATGGATAAAATAAATGAAGGACTGAGACGTCAGTATTGGTATAATTGTCGTATTTGGTCGACAATTGTATTTGAGGATATCGTGTACCAGGTTATCGTACTTTCGATATAGAGTATATCGTATAAGAATGTTATTGGATTCAGTATATATATTCAGTAAGTGTATATGTGTTTTCAGTATGTCGAGACAGGCGGTAACAGTTGAAATTGGCTAAGTATAGAATACTTAGCGTACGCTAATGTTGAAGACTTACGTGCGCTAAATTGGTTGTGTTACGTACGTTATGGCTAAAGCATTACGTACGTAACGAGGGAATCGGACAGGACCGAGTCATGGTCGGCAGGTGGGACCCGATTTCGGCGGCGGATGTGGACAGGCGAGTCAACCCCGGCAATTACGTACGCTACGAGAAGTGTATAACGTACATTAAATAGAGTTTTACTGTAGCAATTCAACGTACATATTACGTACGTAATGAAGGAAATGTTATGTACGTAATCAGTTGGACGAAACAGGTCAGTTAGTTTTGGAAATGAGATTACGTACGCTATTAAGGACGCTTAGCGTACGCTAAGTGCATTACGTACGTTAATGCTGGTGGTTAACATATGTAAAGATCAATGCAGTTTATAAAATGAAAGTTCGTCTTTCATTTCTCCTAATTATTTCACTTCGTTTTTCCGTCCTTCTTCACTTCTAAGTATTTTCTAAAAAAACTTTTAAGTCGATTGTGAGCTTGGAGGCATGGATTAGAAGCTTGGATATGAAGATATCAATGATTCTTGAAGGGTTTGATTGGGTTATTCATATTCTTGAGGTATGTTGTTGAATTCTTCACTTTGATTTCGGATTTTGGTATTGTTATCCGTAAATGATTCGTATGAAGAGGATTAAGATGTTGTTGTTTCGATTCTTGAGGTTATATGAATTATATGTTGAAGGAAGATGGTGAAATGATGGTTTATACCTTGAATATGTTGATTATGATTATGAAATCATAGAGTTCTTGATGTTCTAGGTATTATTATCCGTATTTGATCCGTATGATGATGATTAGGGAGTTATTGCTACAAATCCTTGAGGTTATGTAGAGTGTATACTGAAGAATACGATGATTCATGACTTAGATTACGAATTGGAAGATTATCTTCATGTTAAAGGATATCGAATTATGTTGTTTTAATGGTCATGAACATGAGTTCGAATCCCTTAGTGTTCTTGAGGAACTTTTGATGAATTTAACATAGCAAGACGATCGTATATTGAATTATCGGTATTTTTATATATGAAGATCGAATATTCGTTGGTTGTAGTGGTAGAATTCGTATGTTCTTAATGAAATACGAATCATGATATCAATTTGGAATCCGGAAAGATTGTGATTGTTCGTCGAATATGATTTCCTTTACGCTCGTATCCGAAATCGCATTGTGGTTGTGAATTCATAATTATTTGAATTGGATTATTCGGACTTGTGGTTAATCAGGATAGTTGTGGAACCGTTGGGTTTATTGATCGGTTGTATTGATTGATTATGATCATCAAGTTGTAGTTTGTATTGTAGATATCGTTGAATCGTTGAGATGATTTGGTTGGTCGTGTCGGTTGTTAATTGTTATCGGATATGTGTTATTTGATTACTTCGATAGGTTGAGATTATTGATCGGTGATTGGAACCGTATGTTGCTGTCGTGTTCGAGTATGTTCGTGAATTGCTTCGGTCGGGGCCGAGGAGCTCGTAGACGAAGGCATTGTGACTGGTAGCGGCTTCATCATCATCGTATCGGTATCGAGGCAAGTTATTACTTGCTCAGTTATAATGGTTAATGAATGGTTTCAGTTTCATTTCGTTTAAAATGCATATAGCAATGATTATATGTTGTTATTCCGATTCCGGGAGTTTAATCATAATGTATATGATTTATTTCGGTTATTGGCATATTCGGGTATCGAGGTTACATTATGGTAAAGACGAGGATATGAGTATCTGTAGTCCATGGTACGTTTGGATCGCCGAGCATCGCGAATAATCGTCGGTGATGGTTTGATATCGATATTTCTCTCGAAGGACTCGGGGCAAGTATCTTATATCGATTCAGTTAGTGTTAGTGATTTGATCATGCATATTGTCATTCATGTTGTCGAACATGAGGTCGTCTTAGTGGATTTGTCATATTGTCGTTCATGTTCTGTTGTTCATGTTGATGAACATATTGATTTGCATATATGTATGCATAATTGTATTGTTTAAGTTCTAAATGTTCCGATGGGATCATGAGGATCTATGCTGAGGGCGTTGGATCGAATGTCCACCATGCGTTGGTTCGACGGGATCATCATGGGGATCTATGCTGAGGGCGCTGGATCGTTGGCCAGGTTTTCCACCATGCGTTGGTTTGACGGGTCATCATGGGGATCTATGCTAAGGGCGCTGGATCGTTGGATTACCAGTATTGTGTTGATGGAATCTTGTGAATTCGCATCATTGATTTTATCATGTGTTGTTGTTCATATGTGTATTGTTGGTTATCCACCTTATGCTGATCTGATAGGATCAACAAAGGGATCTATGCTGAGGGTGCTGGATCGTCGGATTTCCATTGAGTAAACATGATTGTTATTGTTGTGATCATATTGACGTGGTCATATGAGTATACATTTGTAGGTCTTGTGTTAGGACTGTGTCCGTATTGCATTGATCTGATCTCGGATTAGACTGATATGCTTGTCGTGGCACTTCATATCTCGAGGCATGTTCCGTATTTCCTTTGGTATTCGTCTTGGGATGGACAATCGGTTATCGTTTTGGGATTGATGATGCTATCCGATGGATTGTATTGGTCAGAACTGGTACTTTTCCATATCGTGAATTAGTTATGATAGTTTGAGAACCTTTAGTATTGTTTGAGGTACAATACATATATTATGTTCGAGTTCATTGGTTAATCGAGTACAGGATGTGAAATGTGATAATGGTTATTCTGATGAGAATTACTTGAGTAAGCAAAGTTATGGCGGTAAGATTACGTTGGTCGTATTCTTATGTTGTATTCTCATTGGTATGTAATTATTAATGTGATGTGACGGTTATCATTGTTGGATATTATGGCTGACCCCATCGTGGGATTACTTTTTAGGTTCTTAGAGTATCGAGCTTGTAGCAGTCGTGAAGAGATGAGCTTCCAGGAGGATACTGTAATACCCGGTTGTAATTCAGTCATTATCATTCAGTAATTTCATTCGGTAATTTTATTTTTTTTGGGCGGAAGTCCATCTTAGCGATCTATTGTTACCTTTTCATCATTCCGAGAATGATTAATTCTACAGTTTTTGTCATCTGAGTTCGTCTCGGTGTCGTTCTGTTGAATTCCGTGTTCTTTAGCGACTTTTCCTCGTATGGGTTCGACTTTGTTAAATCACAATTAATTTTTGGAAACTCCAAAAATTCTGAATCTTTGCAATATTACAAAGCATCGAGTTAGCTTTCTAATGGTTCAAACGGTGAGTCAAGCGGAGTCCAGACGAGGGAGTTATGGTGGAATTAGCTAAGTCACTCTCATTTTCCAGATTTGGCCGAGCAGCCTGTACCGTGGGCCGCGACACATGCCGGCAGGGCCGCGGCCCACTGCTGAGTCATTGCCGCGGCACACCCGTCCGGGCCGCGGCACACTCGTGTTGCATTGTCCTGGCCAACCCGTCTGTACTGTGAGCCGCGGCACATGCCGGCAGGGCTGCGGCACACTGCCGAGTCACTGCCGCGGCACATTCGTCCGGGCCGCGGCACACTGTTGATCACTGGGGGCAATTTTGGCACTGTGCCGCGGCACACTTCGGCTGGGCCGCGGCACACAGTGTAGTCAGCGCTATATTTGCGTTTTCTGAGCGAGAATCATTCATTTTTTCATTTTTTCTTCAACTCATCCGAGAGAGAAGGCTTGAGGGGGAAGATATTCATCATCAATCACTTGAGTACTCATTTTTCTTCATTTTCATTCGGTTGTGAAGCTCGGATTGTCGATCTAACGCGATTTCATCGGATTAAAGTGCTTGGATCTTCAAGAGGTAATTTCTTCAACATCTTGGATTTCGATTTTGTGTTGAGGTATGATGTTTTGGATGTTAAGATCATGTTGTATGAAGTGATATATGCATGATTATGGATATGTTTGATGATTCATTGGATTATTGAAGGATTATTCAAGAACACTTTGAATATTGAGTTGGATTTGGGGGGTTTCGATTAATTGTTGTTGTAATCACGATTTTGGATATTCATAATGGATTATTGATCGTATTGAAGATGTTTTGTTGGTTTGAAACACTTCTTGGGGATTTGATGTGGGTATTTTTGAGGTTTAGTTATAAGCAATCGAAGTTGGCCACAAAGTGTTCGATATAATGCCCCAATAAACTTGGTTTAACCGTATCGACGTTTTGAGTTCGTTATATTCATGTTTGATTCGTATATTGATCGGATTGTTGGTAATTGTATTATTCAAGGTTGTTCGAGCGGCCGATAATTTCATTAAGGACGTTGATCGTGGAAGTACCTTCTCGCCTTCGGTTTGAGGCAAGTTTTATACTTGTACTAGTCAATGAGATTAATGTCATCATATATGTGTATGAATGTGTTGTATCATTCTGAGACTTAGTCTCTTCATGAATTCATTGATATTAAGAGATCGTTTGATACGATACCTTTCGGCAACTATGCCAATTGTTTATTATTGTCCGTTAATGGCCGATTCAAGACATTGTGATACTCGTTATTAATGTCATTGTCGATAGCCGGTTCGCAGTATCGATGTATCGATTGTTGTTAATATTGATGTCAATCTAAGACATCGTTCAGATCATCGTTATTCATGTTGGGGTTGTCATTAAAACTGTATTGGCCGATAAAAGGCATTGGCGTATTCATTTCTCATCTTCGTTGTCGGTCACCGATTAAAGGTGCCGAGGCATACTTCGTATCAGTGTCATCGATTGGCCGTTCTCAGGCAAATCGAAATGTTCAATCATTCACCATATCATTCGTATCGATTGACCGTTCTAAGGTAATCAAGGTATTTAATCATTCATCGTATCATTCGTATCGATTGGCCATTCTAAGCCAATCGAAGTGCTCAATCATCCATGGAATCATCTGCTGCATCATTGCTATCGGTTGGCCATCCTAAGGAAATCGAGGTGTAGAATTGGGACTGTCAAGGACGGTGTCTATCCGTGTGTTACTGTCATCGTGTTGGCCGACTCAAGGCAGCACACTATCATTCATTGTGACACGGCTTCGTGCCGTGGCTTCGGCCCTAATTGCGATACGGCTTCATGCCGTGGCTTCGGCCCTAATGGTGATACGGCTTCGTGCCATGTCTTCGGCCCTAATTGTGATACGGCTTCGTGCCGTGGCTTCGGCCCTAATTGTGATACGGGTTCGTGCCGTGGCTTCGGCCCTAATTGTGATACGGCTTCGTGCCGTGGCTTTGGACCTAATGGTGATACGTCTTCGTGTCGTGGCTTTGGCCCTAATGGTGATACGGCTTCGTTCCGTGGCTTCGGCCCTAATTATGATATAGCTTCGTGCTGTGGCTTCGGCCCTAATGGTGATACGGCTTCGTGCCGTGGCTTCGACCCTAATTGTGATACGGCTTCGTACCGTGGCTTCGGCCCTAATTGTGATACGGCTTCGTGCCATGGATTCGGCCCTAATTGTGATACGGCTTCGTGCCGTGGCTTCGGCCCTAATCGATACAGCTTCGGGCTGTTTTGGCTTCATGTAGTTGTGATAATTTGACAGCTTCGGCTGAGTGGTTTTCAAGCCTTTATTATTGTCCTGGTAATTTCATTGGAGCCTTCAGGCATTTTGATTCATAATTAATTCAGTCCTGGTTTGGTTCATGTCGTGTAATTCATTGTGGTATTCTGTGATTACGATTCGCCATTGGGCACTTATGTTCTAATCTGTCGAACAGGTATTAATAGTATGCCGTGGGCATAATATTTCACGAATGCTCGGTTCTTACCTTGGTTTGTGAGCATCTCGTAATATTATTATCATTGTACCGTTTGATTCTGCCTTTGGATGCATATCATGTTATACATGTATTTGATGTTCATTATCTGGATGACTGACCCCGTGGGGGCGGAACATGTTTTCATGTTTTAGGTGCTTGCGAGGAGAGAGTTGAGACACAGGGGCATGACGATGGCGACGAGGCATTCAAGCGATACTAGTCCGAGTTGTTCATTGTCGGTCAGTTAGTTAGAGTGTACTCCAGTCTTGTTAGTTGTTGTCGTGTTGTATTATCTGAACAGATGTTCGTGGATGTTGTTGTATTTCATTTTTGGCCATGTAGGCCACTTTTGTCGTTGAAATTCCTTATCGGAATATTGTGTCGGATGTCATGGTAGGGACTATGATTTTCCCTTATTGTGTAATTTAATGTATTTTAATCATTTTCGCCTGGTGGATCTCCCGGCGTGGGGTCCACGGCATTGTAATAACCCAATAGGATTTTGGGGTGTTACAGAAGATGGTATCAGAGAGTTTGGGTTGTGAGATACCCTGATATGTGAGTTATGTGGCTCTACCGATGCGGTAGTAGTGGGACTGTCAGGTTATGACAATCTGTACAGTCGGGTTTTGTGAGTCGTAATATTAATACGACTGCACGAGTCATTCATTCATCGAGTCATCGTCAGTTGGGACTAGTATCGTGAGACCTCGAAGCTTCGTATGACCTGTGTAAGGACTCGATTCTCTTTATGTTCATACATTCATTATGTCATTAATTGTTCATGTTTGTTGAAACATATATGTGATATTAGTGTTATGATTGATTCATGACTAATTGTTTTGGAGCACGTGTGACTTGTGTAAGCATTAAGGATCAACTCATTCATCAGTTAATAATCCTCAATCATCATTTTGATCTCATTACTCAGTCAATATCATTCATCACTCAGTTAATTCATTCATCACTCAGTCAATATCATTACTCAGATAATTCATTCATCACTCAGTTAATTCATTCGTCACTCAGTCAATATCATTACTCAGATAATTCTTTCATCACTCGGTTAATTCATTCATCACCAAGTCAATATCATTGCTCAGTTAATTCATTCATCACTCACTCAATTCCTTCATCACTCAGTTAATCTCATCGTTCAATTAATTCATTCATCACTCAGTTAATCTCATCGTTCAATTAATTCATTCATCACTCAGTCAATCTCATCGCTCAGTTAATTCATTATCACTCAGTCAATCTCATTGTTCAATTACTTCATTAATCATCCAGTCCATCTCACGGTTCAGTTGTTGATCTTGTGAATCAAATTTTCAACCTTGTTAACTTGTTCAAGGAAATCATTTCAGGAATTTCATCAGATAGTCTTGTCACCTCACTTGATCTTTCATGCGATCTTATCGTATTCCGGCATCATGTCGACGATCGTTTAATTGCATTATTAATGCATTCATTGTGTTAGAGCGTCTATGCTCATTGTTGTCATTCCGTCTCGTAATCATAATGCGATATTCATGCGGGATCTATAATTATCATGTGGCTTTCCTGCTCCAGTATGGATAGAGCTGTCCGAGGACGCAGGGGAAGAGGCCGCGGTACGGACCAGACCCCGGGATCTCATATGAACGCCCGCGCGGATGCAAGGGTTAGCATGTGTTCATCAGATAGACATGCTACTCATTCACTGTCAGATAATCATTCACCGTCAGGGAGTCGTACCCGATAAGCAGCTCACTTGGAAGGTGTTCGGGTTGACCCATTCATATTTATGCAGGGCATGATGGCCCAGATGACTCATATGACGCAGATAGTGGAGACCATGCAGACCTCGATGGTTCGTGGTCCACCGCAATAGGGATTCCAGGTTCCGTTTCATGGACAGACTGGAGTAGTGAATCAGATTGTTGGCGATATCTCTCGTCAGAGACCGCCTACTTTTGAGGGTTCGTCGGAACCAGCTGATATTGTTCATTGGCTTGAGAATTTTGATAAACTCTTCGACATGGTTCAGTGTCCGGAAGAGAGTAAAGTGGTAGTAGCAGCTTATTACTTGATTAAGGGTGCTTATTCGTGGTGGCTTTCTGTGAAACCCACCGATCGCGATTGTGGTTGGAGTGAGTTCAAGACGCTCATGTTAGAGAGGTATTATCCGGCTCTACTTCGTGAAGCCAAGTTGTCAGAGGTTTTGAACCCCGAATCCGTCGAGGACGAGGGTGTTATTGTCATTGCTGAGAAGTTTCAGGGACTACTACAGTTTGCTTCGTCAGTTATCCGTACTGAGGTGGATAAGATCAAATATTTTAGCAAGAGGCTAAATCCACAGTTGAGGATGCAGTTGTTCAATCACAACTGTAGTTCACTTAGCGAATTCATTGGGAAGGCTCTTGGATCAGAGCTTTTGATCAAGGAGCTTACTCAGAAGCATCCTTCAGTTTCTTTGGGTGAGAGGACTAGAATGCCGGCTCGTTCAGAGGGGAATCGGGCTCCGACGTCCAAGGGGTCGTTTTCTAGTTGTCTTCGTGCTGGGATAGCATCTTCCTCTCAGGGGACGAATTCGAATGTTGTTTGCTTTAACTGTGATTCAGCAGGTCACGTTAGTACCCGGTGTACGATGCCAGCTATTTTTTGTTTTCTGTGTGGGAGGCAGGGACACCGACATAAATACTGTAGGAGTTCTAGTGCCAGTAAATCTCAAAAGAACTCAAGGGCCTCGAGAGACTTCGTTACTCCATCCCATGCATCATCCAAGGGACCCTATCAGGCCTCGAGGGCCAGGGTTAGGACATTCATCACCGGTTTGAACAAGTTAATTCTTGTTCGTTAGTGGGATAATCATTCATTTCATTGTCGTTCATTCATTCATATAATTCATTCATTATATATATTGATCATGTTGGGACTCATAATTATTGATTAATCATTCAATTCACGAGGAACGACGGTTCCAATCACTTCATGGAGCTATCACTCATTAATTTATTAATTCACCTCGGTGAGTCATTCTTAATCCTTGTGGGATTTCGATTCATTATCATTCATTGTGATCATTTTGTTCTTGTGACCTTCCGGGATCATATTGTGCGGTGAGTTCAGTTTTGGGTCTACCTTAAATCGTTGAGATAGAGGAGATCGATGATATGGAAGGATATCGATGTTGGGTACATTTGAGATGTAACCTTGTTTTTGGATGACTGTGTAAATCTATCCGTATTAATGTATCGTGACTGTGGATCATTTATTGTTTATCTATTTTATTATGATCATATTCGGGAATCTTGAGATTTGGATAATTTGTTGAGAATTCGTCCCTTTGGCTTTGTACTCAAGACTTCGTGATGAATTGGGAAATCGTTCACTCTGATCCGAGACGTCAAGTCTTGGGGACTTGGGCGTGCGTTTGATTTAGTCCCGGGAACTATTTGGGCATTATTGTGTTCAGATCATGATGGATAGTTCATATCCCGAGTTGTCTACTCTTAGTTTCGAGGACGAAACTCTTTTTAAGGGGGGGTATGTAATACCCGGTTGTAATTCAGTCATTATCATTCAGTAATTTCATTTGGTAATTTTATTTTTTTTTGGGCGGAAGTCCATCTTAGTGACTCTATTGTTACCTTTTCGTCATTCCTAAAATGATTAATTCTACAGTTTTTGTCATTCGAGTTCGTCTCGGTGTTGTTCTGTTGAATTCCGTGTTCTTTAGCGACTTTTCCTCATATGAGTTCGACTTTGTTAAATCACCATTAATTTTTGGAAACTCCAAAATTTCTGAATCTTTGCAATATTATAAAGCATAGAGTTAGCTTTCCAATGGTTCAAACGGTGAGTCAATCGGAGTCCAGACGAGGGAGTTATGGTCGAATTAGCTAAGTCACTCTCATTTTCCAGATTTGGCCGAGCAGCCTGTACCGTGGGCCGCGGCCCACTGCCGAGTCACTGCTGCGGCACACCCGTCCGGGCCGCGGCACACTCGTGTTGCATTGTTCTGACCGACCCGTTTGTACTGTGAGCCGCGGCACATGCCGGCAGGGCCGCGGCACACTGCCGATCACTGGGGGCAATTTTGGCCCTGTGCCGCGGCACACTTCGGCTGGGCCGCGGCACACAGTGCAGTCAGCGCTATATTTGCGTTTTCTGAGCGAGAATCATTCATTTTTTCCTTTTTTCTTCAACTCATCCGAGAGAGAAGGCTTGAGGGGGAAGATATTCATCATCAATCACTTGAGTACTCATTTTTCATCATTTTCATTCGGTTGTGAAGCTCAGATTGTCGATCTAACACGATTTCATCGGATTAAAGTGCTTGGATCTTCAAGAGGTAATTTCTTCAACATCTTGGATTTCGATTTTTTGTTGAGGTATGATGTTTTGGATGTTAAGATCATGTTGTATGAAGTGATATACGCATGATTATGGATATGTTTGATGATTCATTGGATTATTGAAGGATTATTCAAGAACACTTTGAATATTGAGTTGGATTTTGGGGTTTTCGATTAATCGTTGTTGTAATCACGATTTTGGATATTCATAATGGATTATTGATCGTATTGAAACACTTCTTGGGAATTTGATGTGGGTATTTTTGAGGTTTGGTTATAAACAATCGAAGTTGGCCACAAAGTGTTCGATATAATGCCCCAATGAACTTGGTTTAACCGTATCGACGTTTTGAGTTCGTTATATTCATGTTTGATTCGTATATTGATCGGATTGTTGGTAATTGTATTATTCAAGGTTGTTCGAGCGGCCGATAATTTCATTAAGGACGTTGATCGTGGAAGTACCTTCTCGCCTTCGGTTTGAGGCAAGTTTTATACTTGTACTAGTTAATGAGATTAATGTCATCATATATGTCTATGAATGTGTTGTATCATTCCGAGACTATGTCTCTTCATGAATTCATTGATATTAAGAGATCGTTTGATACGATACCTTTCAGCAACTATGCCAATTGTTTATTATTGTCCGTTAATGGCCGATTCAAGGCATTGTGATACTCGTTATTAATGTCATTGTCGATATCCGGTTCGCGGTATCGATGTATCGATTGTTGTTAATATTGATGTCAATATAAGACATCGTTCAGATCATCGTTATTCATGTTGGGGTTGTCATTAAAACTGTATTAGCCGATCAAAGGCATTGGCGTATTCATTTCTCATCTTCGTCGTCGGTCACCGATTAAAGGTGCCGAGGCATCCTTCGTATCAGTGTCATCGATTGGACGTTCTCAGGCAAATCGAAATGTTCAATCATTCACCATATCATTCGTATCGAATGACCGTTCTAAGGCAATCGAGGTATTTAATCATTCATCGTATCATTCGTATCGATTGGCCATTCTAAGCCAATCGAAGCGCTCAATCATCCATGGAATCATCTGCTGCATCATTGCTATCGGTTGGCCATCCTAAGGAAATCGAGGTGTAGAATTGGGACTGTCAAGGACGGTGTATATCCGAGTGTTACTGTCATCGTGTTGGCCGACTCAAGGCAGCACACTATCATTTATTGTGATACGGCTTCGTGCCGTGGCTTCGTCCCTAATTGTGATACGGCTTCATGCCGTGGCTTCGGCCCTAATGGTGATATGGCTTCGTGCCGTGGCTTCGGCCCTAATGGTGATACGGCTTTGTGCCGTGGCTTCGGCCCTAATTGTGATACGGCTTCATGCCGTGGCTTCGGCCCTAATTGTGATACGGCTTCGTGCCGTGGCTTCGGCCCTAATTGTGATACGGCTTCGTGCCGTGGCTTCGTCCCTAATGGTGATACGGCTTCGTGCCGTGGCTTCGGCCCTAATGGTGATACGGCTTCGTGCCGTGGCTTCGGCCCTAATTGTGATACGGCTTCGTGCCGTGGCTTCGGCCCTAATGGTGATACGGCTTCGTACCGTGGCTTCGGCCCTAATTGTGATACGGCTTCGTGCCGTGGCTTCGGCCCTAATTGTGATACGGCTTCCTGCCGTGACTTCGGCCCTAATTGTGATACGGCTTCGTGCCGTGGCTTCGGCCCTAAGCGATACAGCTTCGGGCTGTTTTGGCTTCATGTGATTGTGATAATTTGACAGCTTCGGTTGAGTGGTTTTCAAGCCTTTATTATTGTCCTGGTAATTTCATTGGAGCCTTCGGGCATTTTGATTCATAATTAATTTAGTCCTGGTTTGGTTCATGTCGTGTAATTCATTGTGGTATTCTGTGATTACGATTCGCCGTTGGGCACTTATGTTCTAATCTGTCGAACAGGTATTAATAGTATGCCATGGGCATAGTATTTCACGAATGCTCGGTTCTTACCTTGGTTTGTGAGCATCTCGTAATATTATTATCATTGTACCGTTTCAGTCTGCCTTTGGATGCATATCATGTTATACATGTATTTTATGTTCATTATCTGGATGACTGACCCCGTGGGGGCGGAACATGTTTTCATGTTTTAGGTGCTTTCGAGGAGAGAGTTGAGACACAGGGGCATGACGATGGCGACGAGGCATTCAAGCGATACTAGTCTGAGTTGTTCATTATCGGTCAGTTAGTTGGAGTGTACTCCAGTCTTGTCAGTTGTTGTCGTGTTGTATTATCCGAACAGATGTTCGTGGATGTTGTTGTATTTCATTTTTGGCCATGTAGGCCACTTTTGTAGTTGAAATTCCTTATCGGAATATTGTGTCGGATGTCATGGTAGGGACTATGATTTTCCCTTATTGTGTAATTTAATGTATTTAGTCATTTTCGCATGGTGGATCTCCTGGCGTGGGGTCCACGGCACTGTAATAACCCAATAGGATTTTGGTGTGTTACAGATACTGGCTAGGACATGTTTTGTGCATTGAGTTTCTTGATTGGTTCTTGTATTCCGCTGCTAGAGTATCTTTATGGTTGGTCTTTTTCCGCTGCATGAGTATTTGGAAATGCTCTTTCAGTATCTGGTAACTGAGATTACTTTGGAAATCGTTTTCTAAACTTTTGAGTGTCGGTCGTTTGGCCTTGCGATTTCAAATGAGTTTTTACAATGGTTTTTGATAAATGGATTTTATAACTCTTTGTGCATTTTTAAAGATAGTACCGTCGTTGGCCTCTTGGGCATTTGTTAATGTCTGCGAAAAATTCTTTTAGCCTTGTGGGTTCCATCTCGGGGCCCACGGTGCTGTAATATCTCCGGTTAAGTCTGGGGGTGTTACAGTTCAATTCTGGGAACCATTTATATCAGTTCAATTAAAAAACGATGTGATTAACCGCAACAACATCGGTTAGGCAACCGATGTGAATAAGAATTTTCACATCGGTTTTCAACCGATGTGAATAAGAAACCGATATGAATAAGAGTTTTTCACATCGGTTGAAAACCGATGTGAATTAGAATTTTTCACATCGGTTACAACCGATGTAAATTCACATCGGTTTTAAACCGATGTGAAAAATCAACATCGGTAGATACGACATCGGTTTTATAATCGATGTGAATCAACTAAAAAAACCAATGTCGTATCCTGTTTTCATAGTAGTGAACATTATATATGGTCATTATGGGATCACTGTAATTTGTGTGAATGTCCTAGCCTGGTAGACCTTAATGAAGGTTCTACGGCGTGTAATAACCCTTATGAGAATTGGGGTAGTACAGATGCATCCCGCGCATCGGACAGGAGGATTCATTCTCTCCTAAGGAAAGGCAGAAGCTGAGTGCCAAGATGATGAATCAGTCCCTCCTGTACATAATGCTACAGACATCCCATCATGGCAGGAGGAATCACTCCCTTCTACCCCCAAACAGAAGAAATGACTGAACCGACAGAGGTTCCAGCCCCAGAGCAGGTACAAACTCCTATCCCTACAGGTTCTCCAACTAAACCAGATGAGGACTTCCTACACGTCGACATCCCTATAAAGCCAAAAAATAACATTGTCATTGAACAGTTAGGAAAGCCCTCTGATTAAAAACTTTCTCGTCCACACTCTTCTTGCACCGAAGCAAGAATAGAGCAACTACAGTAAATCGGTCTCCAAATCGTCTTCTTACAAGATGCTACCCAAGCATTGTATGATGTCGGTAAGGAACTCAGCTAGATGCGTGAACTCCCTAAACTCCAAAGAGATGTGCAGGATGTTAAGGAAGCATTTCGAATCATGTCGAATGCCTTATGGCAGGCACCGAACCATCTCAAACAGCATTAGGGGAGGATCCTTAAGCAGGAGCAAGAAAAGTTAAGAGTTGTTGAATCCAAAATGGTCTCCTCCCTTGAGTACACTGGGTCCATATTAACTGCTTATAATTAGAAAATTGATGACCTAACTGCAGTGGCCGTCAGTCTGGTGGACTCATGAAAGACAAAATACAAGCAGGCTGAATCAATAGATATTCTTCGGGATATTCATGGTAAAGTCACAGAGCTTGATATTACCAAAAAGGGGGAAGAGACCCATGAGGCTGGAAGGAGGTGGAGATTGGAGAAAGAAAGGAAGATGAAACCGATACTAGACAACAAAAGTATATAGGATGACTGGTTCTCGTCTTGAGTTCCAGGATCCCAATTTTTCATGGAAGAATACAGTTCGTAAGCCCGTCGAGATTTAACTTCCAATAGACAGACAAATAAAAACAAAAGAACTGAAGGCATGGAAGAACAATGAACTGTTGAGATACTTCCGTACTCTCATCAGAGAGTCTATCATGGTCAATCCATTCCGGACACTGGAGGATGCTGTGAATGAGTTCTCAAGGCTCCTGTCAGAAGGAAAGCTTCCCTTACAATTGAAGCTGAAGTCAAAACATCTTAACTGTGATCGAATAACTCACCCAGAAGACTGGACTCTCGCCTACGATGTCCCCTAAGAAGGAAGGAACATCTACAGAGACTGAGGCAGAGATTCCTTAGTCATGTGGTGGAAATGAGACGAGCATGATCACTCCCGGAACATATAGAAGATGCTTTTGACAGTTGTATCTTTGGATTTCTATATGCTCCCCGATGTAATATTCAACTTCAAAACAGCACTTTAATCGAGATAATCAATAAAACATTATATTACCTCAAAAGATTACATCTTGTGATCATCAAATACTGCTCTGATGATGATATGTATTGAAATATTTGCAAAGTATAAATTTGCCAAGTCTAAAGCTATAAAAATTTGTCTGCAAACAGTTCATAGATTAAGTCAAATAATCAACAATTGCAGTAAGTTTGTACATATGAGCTAATCATATCTTAAGTTGTAATACACTTACTCTTGTAGGATTTAAAATTTTATAACTTGCCTGTGAGCAGTTCAAATTTTAGTCTAAGTCTTGAAGATCAGATCATCCGAGAGAAGACTTGAAGATATCCTTATATTTTAAAAGGATTTTGGCATTATCAAAAAGAGGGTGATTATTAGGAAAAATAATATCCCAAGTGTTTTGATAAATACACCCTACAGCCTGTCGCTACAACGCCACTTCATACAACACCCAAAAAAGTCAAATCCTAAAGCCAAGCTACAACGGCATGAAGAAATGTTGGCTACAATGAAGATGTTGTAGGTATTTTACTTAGGAAAAGTAAAACACAAATCCAACAGGATATAGACTGAACTTTAAACCTTTGTGAGATGACTAATTCTACATTCACAAAGTATTCAAGGTTTTAAAGTAACATTTAATGCTGATAGGACAACATTTAATACAACCGAAGAGAATACAGATGGAAGAGCATTTAATGCGGATCAAAGAAGAATGTCTGAAGCTGCCAATCAGAACAGTCTAAATCTCACCACCCATCCAACGACTATATTTATAATGGATCTATTTTCCAAAGTTATAAATAGCCCAAGCAAGAGGACATTTCTCAGTTACTCGCTCACTTACTGCCGAACTTATTATCAAAGATCAATATATTTCTTTAAGCATACAACAAATATATTGAGTGAAGAAATATCTCAGTCCTCAAAAAGAACATCACAACTACAGCGAATCCTGCAAAGCCTACAATTGTTATTCCTACTCGTGATACTTCAAAAACCTTATTGTTGAGACCCTTAGCCCTATGTGGAATAAGTCAAGCTATTCTAACTTGTGTAGAAAGAATAGAGTTCAAGGACGAAGCTTCAATCTGTGTGAGAAAAATAAAGTTGAAGAAGCCTAAAACCAATATGTTGAACGGCTTAAGCTACAGTACGTTGTATCTGTCTATGTGAACGATACAATAACCAATTTGGTTAAAGTCATATAGTTGTGTACACCTTGATTTTAATAACTTCTTACTCCTATGTGGATAACTTGTGGACATAGAGGGGTTTACCTCAAACGACATTAAACTTGTGCGTTATTACTTGCTGTACTTATCGTTTTCATACTGTCTCTGATTTTAGTATACTTTCTTTGAAAATCCTATAAGCATCAACCTACAGACTTGACGAGCATGTCACCCATAAGACTTTAATAACTTGACATATCAGATTATAAAGTATTTATTTATATGTTGATGATAGGTGCCCCGACATTTTTGAGCCCAAATGGCATCATGCAGTAATTAAAGGCCCTAGATTGTGTCGAATTAACTGTTATCTTCCTTTGAAGGGTACATATGAATCTAAGTGTATCTGAAATATGCATCCATGAAGATCATCAATTTGTGTCCAATCGTAGCATCGACCATGTATATGAGGCAGGGGTAGCTGTGTTTTGGTATGACCTAGTTAAGATAGGAAAAATTAATGCAGAGTCAGCATTGCTTGTTAGGCTTCTTGACAATAACCGAGTTGGATACCCAACTCGGGTACCTGGCCTACCGAACAAAACTATTGTCTATCAACTTAGATATTGTTATGGTTGTATAAAAGCATTGCTTTTTATTATCTTTGTTTCCCATTTATGTTAATGAGAATCAACTAGTCGAATGTTTTGCATATTATATTCTAATATGTGTGTTTACATAAGTCTCATATTTTAAATGGTAGAGAATGTGGTGTATGGTATCACAGAGAAGAACATATTACATGTAACTTATAATATTTAAGCAATTGTTCGCAAGCTAGATGGATTTGGACAAACCATCAATATAGTTGTGGTGTATATCGTATTGGCCCGTCTTGCATATAAGATTACACCTGTTGTATTAAACATGACCATGAAAGTTTGTTCACTTTATACTGACTATATCAGACAACAAGTACCTTACCAACTATGGATGCTCGTTCTCTTAATCTAGATATAATAGACTGTGTATATCTGTTATTTATTTATTTATTTCATCAATGAGGGAAATGAATTAATAGTCCTAATAATTTCGGCAATGATATTATATGCATGATGAGATGTTAATTCTAGAAAAATATATGTGATTATGTATCTTGAGGAACTCATATAGATTATTATATAAACCTTGCAGGTGGATTTATCCATATGATAATAAAGTTGAGTGATACTACTCCTGAATAAGAAATTGATTAATTAATTGTCAGTGATTTAAATTAATAGGAACACGATATCTTAAACATGGGGAGATTAACGAGCATATAGTTATAAGGAACTCATGATGTAATATGGATTTGGGGCGGTAGTTCAATAATAACTCCTTAGTAGACCAAGTTATTACTGATGGATTTAATTTATATGTTCAGGCAGACTTAACCATAATCTCCAATAGGTCTTTACTGTAGCTCATATGAGGCCTCTTTGTATTATCGTTCTTGAGTGCGCGAGCGACATATAAAAAGAGCATAAATACTGGATTGCTAAAACATGAGTTTGAGAGCAATCATTGGTTTCAAAGACAGTCGAGGAAAGATTTAGAGAATCGTTGCCCAGGCGACTTATAGGACAAGGTTGAGGATACATCAAAATACTGAATTTGTGTTCCATCATTTTGTTCACCATATGACCGTAACTGATATTAGGTAATGATGTACACTTACATGCAAAATTATAGTATCCACCCTATTGGAGGCACCAATATTGTTTTTAGGACTAAAACAAAATAGACGAGTAATTTTACTAGTCATAAAGTTAGAGTGACTCAATAGTAAATTTATTGTTGAAATGGTGAGTTAGTATAAATCCACATTATCGTGGCATACCAAATTCGTTATGGTTGAAAGATGTTGGTAAATTTTTCTGTTATATTGTTTTTGGGGTTCATTATCAAATTTAAATTCAAAAGTTTTTCCTAATAGGTTTATTTATATGATTCACATGATTTCAAAATGTCTTTCAGTCCACTTGCTGTTATACTTAAAGAGGAATGCACTGGAAAGTCTACTGATATATCTGGTGAAGCAGAAAAGAAAAGTCATATGAAGTGGATGAAGGGAGGTGAGATGACGTAGTGTTACATTCTATCATCTATGTCAAAGGTTCTGCAGCATCATCATGAGGCCAAGCCACTACTTAAGACGTGATGGCAAATCTGAGAGAACTCTTTGTACACTAAAGTGGGAAGCTAGGTAACTTGCTATGAAAAACTTAATGACCGCAATTATGGCTGAGAGGACTTGTGTTAGGGATTATGATATCAAAATGATGTCCCATATGAATGAGTTGGTGGTCCTAAGAGCTAAAATAGATGGGAACACCCAGGTTGATATAGTTATCTAGAGTCTACCTAAAAGTTCTGAGCAGTTTCAACTTAATTACAACATGAGTGAGATGTTGTATACATTGGTGGAACTTCTTATAGAACTTTAGGCACCAGAAGGCCTCTTTAGAAAAAGTACTCAGGTCTTTGTTGTTGAGAATCCTTCAAATTCTAAGCCCAAAAATGGGCCAAAGAAGAAGAATGTTCACAAGCAACATAATTTAGCAAAGAGAGGGTTGAACCTTAGGACGTTTTGAAGAAGCCAAAGGGAAATCAACAAGAACATTAGAAGGCAGAGTGCCCTCTTCACAAAAAAAAACATGGAGGTATATCTTATTCACTAGTACTTGAAACATGTTAAATGGTTATATATGCCTAGCTCGTGGTGTGTAGATTCAGGAGCCACTGCTATACCTACATTTCACTGGTTTTTAGGAAACCAAACAATCAAGTGATGGTGAAAGTACTATCTTCATGGAAGGAAAGGGTGTAATTGTGGCAGCTCTTGCAGCGAGATATGTTTATTTACCATTTAGTTTAAGACCTTGGTTTTGAAGAATTACCTATACCTACCTTATTGTATAAGGAACTTAATTCAGTTTATAAGCTACATACTGATGGATATAAAGGTTTCTTTTTATGACGAGGTTGTCATTAAGAGAAATAGATTTTTCATCTGTTATGGTATACTAGATTGTACAATCTTATTCTTATAAGAAATTCAATGGAACTAATGGGAATTAAGCACTCATCTTCGAGATCATATAAGAGAAATAAACCTTCACAAATGAACCAAACATAATGGTAAATATATCAAGATATTACATTCAGATCGTTATGGATAATACCTCTTAAAGAGTCAATAGATTATTTATCATAGGTTGGGATAGAATCCTAATTACCTACACCTAAAATACACCAACACAATGATGCAGCAGAAAGAAGGAATATGAATCTTTTGGATATGGTTAGATATGATGAGTTATTTAGATTTGCCATAATGATTTTGGGGATATGCCTCAGAAACAAAAATTTACATTCCAAATGGTACCTTTTAAATTAGTAGCTGCCAATAACTGTAGATTAGGTGTAAGCCTAGTTTGAACCATGTTCAGAATTGGGAAAGTCCAACATATGTGTTGTAAGGAAATGCTAATAAGTTGGGTTCTCGTACAAAAGTATGCTTATTTATAGGCTATTCAAGAGGATGAAAAGGTGGATTTTTTTATAATCCTAAAGATTAGAAGGCCATTATTAGAAGTAATTCCTGATTTTTAGAGGTAGACTAGGTGATGAACCATAAACCCAAAGCGGAACTGTTCTAGAGGAAATAAAAGGAGAGGCATCTACTTTAGTACCATTGTTATAACAAAGAGTACCATAAGAAACTGCATAATGCATTACCGATGGTGCATTATTGACTATAGCGCCTGTCATAGTGAGAGTGTAATATCCGTATTTTTCTACGTTTGATCATTTTCATTTTTGGTGCTTTTCTACTTTTGTCCATTCGCTTTCAATCGTTTAGATACTTTAAAGCTATCGTATTCTGCACTTTTTGCCATTTGAACGAGTTTCAGGCCCGTTTTAGTTGAATCCGTGAAACATTGCGACTTTTTCGTGTTTAGGTTTGATTTCTATAAATCTTGTTGGAAACTGTGGTTTAGGTGTTTCTACAAGTTCTTTTAATGTCTTCAGATGAGTTGTGAGCTATAGTATTATTGTTCGATCTTGAATCGTGCTTTTCTGACGTTTTGGGTTATTTTGTAATTTTGCAGAGTCTTGGGCGTATGATTATGTATCCGTTTTTATGTACCTTCGGGTGGTCAGAATCATGTGTTCATTTAGCGCTTGAGCTCATATTTGGACGCTCTTTATAAGCACTTCATTGGATGTTGTTAATCTTCGAGTTTGCTTCGTCCGGGCGTGTTCGAGCTGACGGGGCTGCACAGTTGTGCTGCTGTGCAGCAGCACATAGCAAACGCTAATGAAGGGTGATAACGCACGTTAAGATGTATCATTAGTGCACGCTATCCGAAGCTATTAGCCCGCTAAGGAGATGTAACAAAACCCTATAGAACCAAACTTTCTGATTTTTGTCCCCGTTAGCGCACGCTAAATGTAAGGGTTAGCGTCCGCTAACTGTCTACACTATATAAGGGCAGTCCACGGCATTTTTAGGCACTTCTTCTCATTTTACAACAGTAAACGATGATAGAGCACTAGAGAAGCGGCTTAGAGGCAATTTGGTGCAATCCTTCATCATCTATCACCATTTTGAGTTGTTAACAAAGATTAAACAACGTCTAGTCCATCATTCCCCTCCAAATCAATATAATCATCATAGAACCTTAAATTTCGGGATTGGGGGGTTTCATCATGATTTTGTATGATTTAACTTGTACTAGTTTTAGAATCATGTTGAGTATGAATTATCTGTCCGGAATACATATTTTCCTTGTGAATTCATGGTAAGATTTCTGTATTTTGGTATGACTCGAGAGGGTCGGTTGTGATCCACGCTCTACCTTATTAAATGTTATTTTATACGAATTGTAGGTGTGGTTTCAGGTGTAATTCAGTTCGGAATTCATTCCTATTGTTGTTGATGGTTATTTTTCGGATTGTTTAGGTTCAGAATCTTCATTATCTTTCAACCGCGATCATTTGTCATCTCGTAGCTTCTCGCGATGTCTCAAAGACAATTATATGTTTATGATTGTATTTTCTTGACCTTGAAAGTGAAGTGTATGTGATATGTATGAGTATATGTTCACTTTTAGGGTCCTTTGCCTTTGGGCAAACCACAAACATTTTTGGGTTAGCCACACCAGGACGGTCCAATGGGGCCTCTGAGGGGTTGTTTCTTCTGGTTGAATCCACGATTAATCACGTATATATTTGAAATTTGATATGATTTGAGATTTACTTATTATGGAATACTAGTCTTGAGATTGATGAAATAATGGCATGCTTACTTTATCGTTAAAGAAATAATATTCCTCATAATTAATATACTTGCACTAGATATTCCACGGGTAACCCCATTCGGGGGAAACACGTTTCATGTATTTTAGGTTCCAAGAAAACAGATGAGTGGGTATTGGGTCCGTATGAAGATGATGGGCAAGAGTAATGCTGTGTCATTTTCTTGTCAATATTATTCATGTTTTCCATCCCAGATGTTGTACCTTGAATGATTTTTAGTACTCGAGTACGACATGATGTTTTTTCATGTTGTTTATTACCTATCGCTTGGTTATGTCTAGGCCTTGTCAGTCGAAGTTCATGGTTACATGTATAATAGCCTTGTGGTTCCCATGGAGGGGCTCGCGGCGTTGTAATACGACCAGAATATCTTAGGGGTGTTATAGAATATGGAATCAGTGCTCAGGTTTATGGATACCTAGGCTGTTAGTATTTTAGGTCGAATTGAGTCATTGTTTGTATATAGTATCACTACGTTGCCATCAGTACGTCCGGTACTCGTAAGTTTTCCTTATCTCTCTTCTTTTATGTATCATCCTCGAATTTGTAGCTTTTGGAATCAGTCACCTCGATGGTGTGTAATAAGGATTATACTCACGGATATTCTCATTGTTCCTCAGAATGTCTACGGGCAGAGGGCGCAGACGCGGACACAGTCGTGTGCATGGCCCAGCAAGGGGCGGCCATGTCCTTCAACCCTGATGCTTGTTCGACTACTTCTACGTTATCGAACTCAGTGTAGCCGAGCATTGATGGTGATCAGGACCAGTCATTCGAGCAAGGAAATTATGTAGGAAACAATGTGGATAAGCATGGCGAACATTGTGCAGCATGTGGACAACCAGATGGCCCTCTTGACCCAAGATGTCCAACCGGATAATCCAAACCCGACGGCTAATACGGGTGCAGAAAAATGGCTCCAGGATGTAGTCCGTATGCATCCTCTGCAATTTATTGGTGCTACTGATCCATCCAGTTGGGAAAGTTGGCTTTTCGAGGGGAAAGGTTTTGAAGCATTCGGTTGTCCTAAGGCGAGGAGAGTGCCCCTGTCTCAGTATTTCCATGCCGAGGAGGCCGCGACTTGGTGGCAGGCAGTTAAGCCCCAAGATCATGTTTCTTCGTGAGATGAGTTTAAGAACCTGATGGAGGCTGAGTTTTGTCCTTGGCCAGCTTAAGAGAGCATAATCCGAGCCCTTTTCGAGGCTAAGCCACAAGATATCCCAATCTCACAAGCAATATTCGAATACAACCACCAGTTAGTCCATGTGAAGAATTAGGTGCCCGATGAGCGTGATAAGATGCGCCATTTAGATATACGGATGAAGACGGAGATCCAACATTATATAGCTGGGTTCAACTGTGCTACACTGAGAGAGTATCAAGATAAGGCACTGGCCTACGACTTGTTGAGTTCGGATACTGAGACAGCTATTGAGCCAAAGAAATAGAAAATCATTGGGAACTTTTCTGGTAACAAGGGTGGTAACTGTTGAAAATTATTTGGTGCATGTTAAATACGATTTATTTATATTCATTTGGCACAATTTAACCATTATTGATGAAAATATGATGGAGTTATTGTTTGTTTGAAGGTTGAAGATGTAGTGTAGCTAAAATCAGTCAAATTGGTGAAAACGCTAATTTTCAGTGGAGGAACACGTCACATAAAGCTGGGCCACATCACAAACTCAACACGTAGCAAGCTGGAACTCACTGTACCGAGGGCTGCAGTGCAGGCATCATGGGCCACAGACGGTTTTGAATGAGTGCTGAAACTGGGCAGATGAAGATTGGGGCTGCAGCACACTTATCTCAGAGGCCGCGGCCCGTGGAGGCATAAAGGGATTGTGATTTTAAGATTTTGGCCACTTTTTGCAGCATCTTAGACACGTTTTTCTTGACGCAACTTAGAGATATGAGAGGGTATAAAAGTTGAGCCAAAAACACTACCTAGGTGTTACCGTAAGGAGCAGAAACCAGACCCAAGCGAAGAACAACGTAGAGGACGCGAGATTACGGCAGTCTCTGGGAATTGCTTTTTCGTTGAGAAAATTCATCTAAACACATGTTTTTGCTTTTCTTGATGAATTCTTTTTCTATTATGTCTGGTTAGACTACTATTTTAGGGTAGTGATCAAACCTAAATTTTGAAGATGTGATATCATAATTTTTTATGTTTTCAAATGTTCAATTGAATTAGATTTTTCTCATTGATTTTAATGCTTTCAATTATCTGGGCAATAGTTGATATGTCTTTAATGATTTTACTAAATCGGAAGAAGATATTTAAGCGTGGAACTAATAAGAAAAATCATAATTGATCTATGAGATAAGAATATACTCGTAGGAATTGTGAAGCTTTTTTCTTTCGAGAAACCACTGTACCAGATTAGCTATTGAGTTATTAATTCATATAGGGATATATTGAGTTGATAATTAAGAGTATTTTATATTGATCTTGGGAGAGGCTTTAGATTATTTTAGGATTCTCCGCTTCCAATCAGTAAAATTAGAGCATAATATATAAATGATCACATCAGATAAATCACGGTGGAAACACAACCCTAATTTTTCTCATATGTTTATTATCTTGTTTAGATTGCGGTTTTATTTAGTATCCACTTCTTATTAAGCCGTTAATTAGATAATTATTTAGTTTCACTACACCAATTCGATTAATCAAATAATACTAGTAGAAGACCATAAAATTAGTGCTTAGTACGTTAGTCCTCGTGGGTATGATACTCTACTCACTACTTTATTTAAAGTTTTTCTTTTTTTTTTTGCTCTTTTCATCAGGGAGTGTCTTAGCTCATGAAATACTTGATTGCTTTTGATCCTGAGATCGAACGCACTTGTCGAGGAATTCGTTCTGTGAAAAGAGTAGCTTCTAGTGCACACATCCAAGCCATGGCAGACACAGGGGCAGTTCAAGACAACAATCAGAATTAGTTGCAAGATACCAAATCTCTTCGTGACTATGCACTTCCGCAAGTTAATTAGGATCTTTCGAGTATCCGTCGCCCAAGTATTCAAGCAAATACCTTCGAGATTAATCCAGAAATAATTCAGATGGTTCAGGCTAATCAATTTTGCAGCATGCCCAATGAAGATCCCAATGCTCATATCACCACATTCTTGGAAATTTTCGATATGTTTACGCATAATGGTGCCAATGATGATGCCATTCTCTCAGGGATAAAGCAAAATTTTGGCTCAATGCTCTACCATTGGGGTCCATTACCACTTGGGTCGAGTTAGCGCTAACTTTTCTAGCTAAAATTCTCCACCGCGAAAATAGCTCGGCTTCGCAATGAGATTACCACATTTGCGCAGCATGATTTGTGTAACACCCCCGAGATATTCAGAGTATATTATAGCGCCGTGGACCCCTACATGGGACCCACCAGGCTAAAACAAGAAAACCCCACTCGACTAACCATCTCGGTTAGCGAGGACACACATTTTAATAATACAACAAATAAAAATACGCCCGGAGCAACCGGCGAATTAAGCATCAACCAACAATGTAGAAATATAGGGTAATACAAACAGAGTTTGAAATGAAAAGCCTAAGTACTCGCGAGTACAATCTATAAGTTTATAAATGTGGGAACAACCATATCAAAGTGGGCAAAAGAAATAAGATGACCCAAATGCATATGTCAACGACCCTGGCCAACATCCTCGTACTGTCCCAGTGCTCGCTCATCGGGATGATCATAACCTGAAATCCATAACAAGAATTTCCCCACAACGGGTCCCCAAAGGGGTTAGCAATTACGCTAGTACAAGTTATCAAGGTAAACCAATCGCTTACACATTTCATAGTACATGCACCGATATCATTTCAAAAACCAAAACCAGACATGTCTTTTCCGGAAACAAATAGTTACAATTAATTTTCCTAGGACCGGGACGAAGCCACGAATCCCACTCGAGGCCTCTAAGGACCCTCTCGAGCTGGCCACATTCATAAAACAAATCAAGCACCACACGTCACCTAGGACCGGGACGAAGCCACGAATCCCACTCGAGGCCTCTAAGGACCCTCCCGAGTTGGCTAGCGAAACAAACTCATGAATCCAGGACGAAGCCATAGATTCCCTCGAGGCCCCGTCGGACCCTCCCAAAGTGAGTAAAGCACACACAATATACATTACCATTTCACGTTAAGCATAAAGGTTTCCAAGAATTACTTGCCTTGAATAATTGACGACGCAACGAACGGAAGGAAAAACACCGACGAATGCTAGGTACCAACGGTACCAAACCTAACGATTCGAAGAACACAATCTCAACCAACTCTAGACGAATACAGAAATGGAATACACCCGAAAACCCGCCTACGATTCATGTATATTCGTATAAAAATAACAATGAGGGCGGACCACAACCAAACCCTCCCGATCGCCTTATCCGCGGAGAGAAGGAAGAAATTAAAATAATACGTTCATCTCGGTCAACTCCCTGGTTTATATAGCCAGGGAGTGTTTGCGCGCGCTAATCCTCAAAATTAGCGTGCGCTAACGAAACAAACTCCAGTCCAGTAGCCAGATTTCTGGCCGTTAGCGTGCGCTACTCCAAACGTAGCGTGCGCTAATAACCTCTCGGTAGCGCGCGCTATCGACCAATAGCATGCGCTACCTGGACATCAGCCGAGTCCAGAAGCAACCGCCGCACACACTGATCCGTTAGCGCGCTTATCGACCAAACGTAGCGCGGCGCTATAGTGTATCGGTAGCGCTGCGTTATCGACCAATAGCGTGCGCTACCCGGCATCACCGAGTCCATGGCAAACCGCCCAAGATCGACATTCACACTAGCGTACGCTACCGGGCGTCTCAGCGTGCGCTAACCCCCGACATTAGCGTGCGCTAGGCTACATAGCGTACGCTAACCCACCAGTCCAGAAGGCTGGAATCAGCACTGCCACTCCCAGGGCTTGCTCTCTAGCGCGCTACGAAGTAGTCGTAGCGTGCGCTACTAAGGGACATCTAGCGTGCGCTATGCAGAAAAGATAGCGTGCGCTAGGTACGAAATATAAACGGTCCAAAACATCGGAATATGAACGAAACATCAAACGGAACCTCTCAAAACGTATCATAACGTAGAATCGATCCACGGCAACCCCGAAACGGTGGTTCCGCACAACAATAACGAGAATCAGATCAACAGGTGACTGAAAAGATACACTGAAAGATACATGAGGGTCACTACGACCGAGAAATACACCGAAAATGAAAATACAAGGGAAATAAAAAATGCGGATATTACATTATACCCCTCTAAAAATATGTTTCGTCCTGAAACTTAAGAAACAAACAACTCGGCGTACCTAGCACGCATGCTATCCTCGGTCTCCCAAGTTGCCTCCTCGACACCATGTCTCGACCACTGCACTTTGACCAAAGGGATGGTCTTATGCCTCAGTCGTTTCTCACGATGCTCCAAAATCTTCAGGGGACGTTCTTCAAAAGTAATATCCTCGGCGACATCAATCTCCCTATAATCGATGATGTCACTAGGATCCGGGACATATTTCCTCAGCTGGGAAACATGAAAAACGCTATGAAGATGACTCAGGGTCGGGGGAAATGCCAAACGGTATGTCAACCCACCGACTCGCTCGAGAATCTCGAAGGGTCCAATAAATCTCGGACTCAACTTCCCCTTTTTCCCAAAACGGAAAACTCCTCTCGTCGATGACACCTTTAGTAAAACGTGGTCTCCCACCACGAATTCCAAAGGTCGACGACGGACATCGGCATATGACTTCTGTCGACTCTGGGCAGTCAACATCCATTCCTGAATTAATTCTATCTTCCGCCTCGTCTCTAAAACGACATCTGGCTCGGTCCCGACCAAATCAGATGCCTCATTCCAACAAATCGGTGATCGACAACGCCGACCATAAAGTGCCTCATACGGTGCCATCCGAATCGACGCGTGCCAACTATTGTTGTACGTGAATTCGATCAATGGCAAATGCTCCTCCCAGTCAGTGCTACAATCGAGAGCACAAGCACACAACATATCCTCGAACGTCTGGATAGTGCATTCCGATTGTCCATCTGACTGGGGGTGGAAAGAGGTACTCAAACGCAAACGAGTACCCAACGCCTTATGCACCGCCTGCCAAAAGCGCGATACAAAACGGCCATCACGATCCGAAACAATAGACTTCGGAGTACCGTGAAGCCTCACAATCTGCACGATAAACACATGGGCTAACTTCTCCGGGCCCCAAGTGTCCTTGATGCCTAGAAAATGTGCTGACTTGGTCAGACGATCAACAATCACCCATACCATATTCATGCCCGACCTCGATCTCGGCAAACTCGTGACGAAATTCATCGATATATCTTCCCATTTCCATTCCGGAACGGGAAGTGATTGCAATAACCCAGCCGATCGCTGATGCTCGATTTTGACCTGCTGGAAAGTCAAACATCTCGCTACAAACTGCGCGACCTCTTCCTTCATATCATTCCACCAGAAATTCCTCCTCAGGTCCTTGTACATCTTACTCGAACCAGGATGAACGGAGTAAGGCGTAGCATCGGCCTCACGCAAAATACTCTGTTTCAGCTCTGAGTCGTTCGGTACACAAAGCCGACTCTGGAATCGCAAAACACCATCCTCATAAATCACAAACCCATGAGACGTTCCCTTAAGAACGTTCTCTCGGATTTGAGTAATCATCGGATCCTGTAACTGTTTCAGCTTAATTTCATCGATCAAAGACGACGAAATCTCTAAAGCACAAAGTTGCCCGATAGCTCCAGGCAACAAAACCTCAACATCTAAATCGATCAAAGACCGCCGAAGCTCATACTGAGATGTAAGGACCTCAAGTGTTCGCAACGCAACCGGTTTCCGACTCAAGGCATCGGCCACGACGTTCGCCTTGCCCAGATGATAAAGGATTTCGAGGTCATAATCCTTAATCAGCTCTAACCACCTCCTCTGCCTCATATTCAACTCTCGCTGAGTAAATATGTATTTCAGACTTTTATGATCGGTAAAAATCTGACATGCAGAGCCGAAAAGATAGTGACGCCAAATCTTGAGCGCAAAAATGACTGCCGCCAACTCCAAATCATGAGTAGGGTAGTTAAGCTCATACGGCCTCAACTGTCTCGATGCATATGCGATGGTCTTGCCGTGCTGCATCAATACGCACCCAAGACCCTGACCCGAAGCATCACTATAAACGGCAAAACCCTCGTTGCCACACGGCAACGCTAAAATCGGGGCTGAAGTCAAACGTCTCTTCAGCTCCTCAAAACTCGACTGCCTTTCGTCATTCCGCATTTAACTTCTCGATTGAGCAACTGTGTAAGTGGCCGAGCTAGTTTTGAAAAACCCTCAACGAACTTACGGTAGTAGCCAGCCAAACCCAAGAAACTACGGACCTCCTTCACATTCGTGGGCGGTGCCCAATTTAACACTGCCTCAATTTTCTGTGGATCCACACGAACCCCCTCGGCTGAAATCATGTGACCTAAAAACATCACTTCCTTCAGCCAGAACTCACATTTTGAGAACTTCGCATAGAGTTGCTCGGTCCTCAAGATGTCTAACACTACCCGCAAATGAAGGCCATGCTCTTCCTCATTCCTCGAATAAATAATAATATCGTCAATGAAGGTGACGACACACTTATCCAAATACTCGATAAAGACTTTGTTCATCAACTGCATGAACACCGCCGGCGCATTAGTTAACCCGAAAAGCATGACTACAAACTCATAATGTCCGTATCTCATCTGAAAAGCTGTTTTTGGCACGTCGGACTCCCTCACCCGGAGCTGATAGTACCCCGATTTCAAATCAATCTTCGAGAATACCGCAGCTCCCTGCAACTGATCAAACAAGTCATCAATCCTCGGCAAAGGATACTTGTTCTTGATGGTCACTTTGTTTACTTCGCGATAGTCGATACACAAATGCAGTGAACCATCCTTCTTTCGCACAAACAGGACTGGTGCGCCCCAAGGCGAGGCGCTCGGCCGAACATACCCCGACTCAAGAAGCTCACTCAACTGCTTCTTCAACTCGGCCATCTCTGAAGGTGCCATGCGATATGGTGCCTTCAAAATCAGAGCCGCGCCCGGCTCTATCTCTATAGCAAAATCAACCTCACGATCCGGTGGCAATCCCGGCAACTCGTCAGGAAACACATCATGAAACTCACTAACGACTGGAATCGACGAAAACTCGACTCCACCATCCTCCGCCTTCAAGGCATAGCACCAATAACCAGTACACCCTTTTCGCAGGAGTCTCATCGCCTTCAAGGCGTTAATAACAAACTTCTGGTTTCTCTTTCGCCCCGCGAAAGAGTGTTCAGTGCCGTCCTTGGCTAGCATGGTAATGATCCTCGTGCGGTAGTTCATGATTGCACCATGCCGCTCGAGCCAATCATCCCCGAGAATCAAATCCTCACCCTTGATACCCATGAAAATAAGATTAGAGAGCCAAGCCCTCTCACAAATAAACACAGAACATTCCCGGACTTCTCGATCATCGATAATTCTATCACCGCTAGGAAATTTCACGATGAAAGGCTCGCAAGGTGACAAGCAGTCGAGACTCAAACAGCGTACACACTCTAGAGAAATGAATGAATGCGTAGCACCCGAATCCAAAAGCACACTGACAGGATGGGAATGGATATGAACGGTACCTGTCGCCACAGTAGCTGCTGGATCATCGGCCCTCCTCATCTCATAGATACGCGGCTAGGCAGAGCCGACACTGAAAGCTCCTCCCCTAGCGGGCTGACCCCAACCCCTACCTCGGACGGCACTCGGTGGTGGCGGCGGAGCAAATGAGCCCTGGTTCACACTCGGCTCCATAGGTGCTGGGTGAGAAGAACGGGCGCCGCGAAACTGTATGAGCTTTTCACAAAAAGAAGCCTTGTGGCCCGACTGACCACAAGTATGACAAGTCAAAGGTGGACGAGGACACTCCCGGTTCACATGGCCTGGCTTGCCACAGTTAAAGCATCTAGGGTCCCGGACGAAGGTTCCGGCGACACTTCAAAAACTCCCAGTGAAACGAGCCGAACCACCCGTAGAAATATTTGCAGGTTGAGATTTCTGCTGACTTCCACCCTTGTAACCCGAGAAATCCCCGACGGATTTCTGCTTCTTACTCTCTCAGACCGCCGCACTAGCCGTCACTGACATATCGTAAGCAAGATCTCGACTCTGATAATCCTTCAAAGTAGTACAGACGAGCCCAAACATATAGTCCCGAATGGACAGTTTCATGCTCCTGGAAAAATTGAAAATTTTGTCGCTTTCCTCGACAACTTGGGTCTTTACATAGCCCAACTCTTTGTTAAAATCAGCAATAGCTTGAGATACGGGGACATCCCGTGGTTGAGCATCATAGAAAGCATGCACTCGATCCTGTCTGACCGGCCACGGACAATATTCGGTCTACATCAATTCCTAAAATTCGGCCCACGAAGCAACATGGTCTTTGGGCCCAACGGCCTCCCACCAATCCGTAGCATCCCCAGTGAGAAAGTACTGGGCAATAGGGACCTTACGATCCTCGGGACAGTTGGTGGCAACGAAGACTTTAGATAT
Organism: Orobanche coerulescens; assembly: GCA_033398695.1. NCBI lineage: Eukaryota > Viridiplantae > Streptophyta > Magnoliopsida > Lamiales > Orobanchaceae > Orobanche > Orobanche coerulescens. Next base: position 101,169,242 of record CM065805.1, read on the forward strand.
CTCCTTGATCCACCCCTCCCAGCCGATCGGGTCCGAAGCTCCCGAGAACTGAGGAGGATGCATCTTGATGACATCCTGAAGCCAGCGATCCGCTCCACCCCGATTAGCATGGGTCGGATCCGGATTCTGAACCACCTGAGCTATCGTCGCCATCTGTTTAACCATTTGCTGCATAACAGCCGCAATACCAAGATCGGCGCGCTCCTGAGAAGAAGCATGACTGTGACGGTCACCGGTACTGCCGGCTCCCGAAGAATGCGACGTGGCTGCCCCACCGGCTGCCCCATGTCCTCGGCCGCGTCCACGACCACGACCATGGTTTCCTCCGGCATCCATACTGGTGTTAAGAGGTAACAAGGGTATATCGATGATGAGTAAGGGAGGAAAAAGCAACTAGGATTCAAGAAGTGAAAATACAATGCAAGAAACAGAAAAGCCGAATAAGAAAACTTACGAGCACTGGAAGTACCGAGATGCTGGCAGCGGTGTGATAATATGCACAACAAAACACGACTAGACCCAAATAACCAACAAGCCTAGGTATCCATAAACCTAGGGCTCCGATACCATTTTCTGTAACACCCTCGAGATATTCAGAGTATATTACAGCGCCATGGACCCCTACATGGGACCCACCCGGCTACAACAAGAAAACCCCACTCGACTAACCATCTCGGTTAGCGAGGACACACATTTTAATAATACAACAAATAAAAATACGCCCGGAGCAACCGGCGAATTAAGCATCAACGAACAATGTAGAAATATAGGGTAATACAAACGGAGTTCGAAATGAAAAGCCTAAGTACTCGCGAGTACAATCTATAAGTTTATAAATGTGGGAACAACCATATCGAAGTGGGCAAAAGAAATAAGATGACCAAAATGCATATGTCAACGACCCTGGCCAACATCCTCGTACTGTCCCAGTGCTCGCTCGTCCGGATGATCATAACCTGAAATCCATATCAAGAATTTCCTCACAACGGGTCCCCAAAGGGGTTAGCAATTACGCTAGTACAAGTAATCAAGGCAAACCAATCGCTTACACATTTCATAGTACATGCACCAATATCATTTCAAAAACCAAAACCAGACATGTCTTTTCCGGAAACAAACAGTCACAATTAATTTGCCTAAGATCGGGACGAAGCCACGAATCCCACTCGAGGCCTCTAAGGACCCTCCCGAGCTGGCCACATTCATAAAACAAATCAAGCACCACACATCACCTTGGATCGGGACGAAGCCACGAATCCCACTCGAGGCCTCTAAGGACCCTCCCGAGCTGGCTAGCGAAACAAACTCATGAATCCAGGACGAAGCCATAGATTCCCTCGAGGCCCCGTCAGACCCTCCCGAGGTGAGTAAAGCACACACAATATACATTACCATTTCACGTTAAGCATAAAGGTTTCCAAGAATTACATGCCTTGAATAATTGACGACGCAACGAATGGAATGAAAAACACCGACGAATGCTAGGAACCAACAGTACCGAACCTAATGATTCGAAGAACACAATCACATCCAACTCTAGACGAATACAGAAATGGAATACACCCGAAAACCCTCCTACGATTCATGTATATTCGTATAAAAATAACAACGAGGGAGGACCACAACCAAACGCTCCCGATTTCGCAAAACCATGAAAATATACACGAATCCGTAGGAAAACTAATGATATCAACAAGATTAATCATATTCATCATGGATTAACCAACAAAACAGAACGAATCGAACGAAAATCCCAAAACCCCCAATTTATCTAAAAGTAGTGTTCTAAGAGATTTTACCTTGGATTAGGATGAAAGATTCGTGTTGATGTTGTTAATATACACCAAGAACTCAAGGAAGTTGATGGTTGAGATGATCGGAGGAAGAAATCGCCAAGAAATTGCCCGGAATCGCCTTAGCCGCGGAGAGAAGGAAGAAATGAAAATAATACGTTCATCTCGGTCAACTCCGTGGTTTATATATCTAGGGAGTGTTAGCGCGCGCTAATCCTCAAAGTTAGCATGTGCTAACGAAACAGACTCCAGTCCAGTAGCCAGATTTCTGGCCGTTAGCGTGCGCTACTCCAAACGTAGCATGCGCTAATAACCTCTCGGTAGCACGCGCTATCGACCAATAGTGTGCGCTACCTGGACATCAGCCGCGTCCAGAAGCAACTGTCAGTACACACCTGATCCGGTTAGCACGCGCTATCGACCAAACGTAACGTGCGCTAAAGTGTATTGGTAGCGCGCGCTATCGACCAATAGCGTGCGCTACCTGGGCATCAGTCGAGTCCAGTGGCAAACTGTCCAGTACTGGACATTCACACTAGCGCACGCTATCGGGCGTCTCAGCGTGCGCTAACCCCCGACATTAGCGTGCGCTATGCTACGTAGCATACGCTAACCCACCAGTCCAGAGGGCTGGAATCAGCACTGCCACTCCCAGGGCTTGCTCTCTAGCGCGCGCTACGAAGCAGTCGTAGCGTGTGCTACTAAGGGACATCTAGTGTGCGCTGTGCAGAAAAGATAGCGTGTGCTAGGTGCGAAATATAAACGGTCCAAAACATCGGAATATGAACGAAACATCAAACGGAACCTCTCAAAACGTATCATAACATAGAATGGATCCACGGCAACCCCGAAACGGTGGTTCCGCACAACAATAACGAGAATCAGATCAATAGGTGACTGAAAAGATACACTGAAAGATACACGAGGGTCACTACGACCGAGAAATACACCGAAAATAAAAATACAAGGGAAAGAAAAAATGCGGATATTACAATTTGGAGACCCTACATGAAGCGTGTGAGAGATATAAATATTTACTCAGGCGATGTCCTCATCATGGCCTTCCTAACTTGCTGCAAATACAGACGTTCTACAATGGTTTGAGTGGTTCTACGTGCACATTAGTTGATGCAGCCGCTGGTGGGGCACCAACGGGCAAATCTATGGAGGATGCTTATGCATTATTAGAGACTATGACTACAAATGCCTACCAATGGATGTCTGAGCGAATAAATCCCAAGAGGCTTATGGAGATCAATGACAATGACCCTATTTCTACCATAACAGTCCAAGTCGCCAATTTAACTAAGCAGCTGCAAGATTTTTTCACACTCTTCTTCTATAATTGAAACTTGCAATTGGTGCAGTGGTCCCCTTTCTAGTGTTGAATGTCAAGCTGGAAATCCTTTTGATAAGACCCAATAGGAGCAAGCACATTTTATTGGCAATGTGAATTGTCAAAATAATCCGTATTCAAACACACATAATCAAGGGTGGCGAAATCATCCGAATTTCTCTTGGAACAATGGTCAGAGCCTGAATAAGCCCCCACAACCACAAAACAACTTACCACCGCAGCAGGCACCACAAGCGCCTAAGGTTTTTTTGGTGGATGCGTTGGCTCAAATGGCAAAAAACACGAACCAATTTATGACACGGACTTGACATTGCAAAACCATTCAGCCTCTATTCGAAATTTGGAAGTACAAGTGGGTCAAATTGCAAATATGTTGAGTGCGAGAACACAAGGTAGCCTGCCAAGCTGTAATACCCGATATTTTCATTTCTATATTTTTTGATTCTAGTGACTCATTTGTGTTCATTGACATATTTTGGATATGTTTTGTTCAGCACTTTTCATCATTCGAGCGAGATTTTATATTGTTTCGGATTAATCGGCATACTATTTCGACTTTTTCATATTTAGGTTCGACTTTGTAAAATCACCATCAATTCTTCAAAATTCCAATAATTCTGAAACTTTATAATATGATAAAGAACCAAGTTGTATTTCCAATGGTTCAAACAGTGAGTCAATCCGAGTTCGGATGAGAAAGTTATGTTCATATTTGTGAAAACTATCTACATAAATCCAGTTCTGCCCCTGTGACTCGACCGTGTCAAATCCGGCACGGTCGGGTTGGTCTGGCAGCAGTATAAAATGTGAGAAACAGGTTTTTAAACCCATTTCTTCAATCTACCTCTTCATTTAGCGGTTTGGGCGATTTCCAGATGAAATTTTGTCAAAACTTCATCAATATTTCACCCTTAAACATAATCATCAAGGTTTTGGTGTGGATTAACAACATCTGATCCTTGTTCTTCATCCGGATTGAGATAATTCTTTGAAAATCCTTTTTCAAACTATTTTGGGGTTTTGTTCTTGATTCCGAATCTAGTCCATTTTGATGAGTCGGTTGATGTTATATGATGTTATTAATCATGATTTATGGATTGTATATCCATATCTTCGGTTCGTTCAACCCGGTTGATGATCTTAGTGTTCTTGAAGAACCGAGAATATTTAATGTTCGATTAAATATTCCAATGAGTCTTCCTTTGATAGTTTGGTGTGATTTCTGTTGTTGTTGGTCCGGAACCTCATTGTGACCGTGTTTTTGTTGTGTCTTGCGGAAGTTGTAGGTTTCAAGGCACTTCAGTCGAGCCGTCTTCGTCGGAGTATTTGCGTGCCGATTTTGTGTCAAGTATCATGCTTATACGATTTGTGTCTTGTGAATATAAATTACGTGTTAGATTTACGATGATTAGCTTACCTCGATGAATACTTGTATGTTTCATATATTGTGATTACTAACCAATTGTCGTAAATACTTCATGTTCGTGTGTGGTTCTTAATTGTTCATGATCGAGAAATCATGATGGTTGTGATGATTGTGTTAGATTGGTTCTACGGATGTGTATTGTGTGTCGGGTTATATGTGCAGGGTTGTGATAATCTTGTTGATTGGTTGTACATGTGGTTGTGCAACGTGCTTTGTTTCGATCATGAGGTATGCTTGAGTATGTATTATTAATGTTGATGGTTGGATGGTCGAGGTTGTGCTATGTATGCGAGTTGTGTGAGGATTTGATGGATAATGTGCTTGATTGATCTTGAACGTGTTGGTACAATGTGAATGTGAATATTGTGTGCTGTGATACTAAGTTCAATCGTGCGGGTTCGATGGGGCCTACGAGGATTCATGGCAAGGGACCATGGAATCAGAACTTAGTATGTGGTGCTGAGGTCCAATCGTGGCAAGGGATCATAGGTTCAGGACATAGTATGTCCAACCGTGTGGGCTCGATGGGGCCTATGGAGACTCGTGGCAAGGGATCACGGAGTCGGGACTCTTTGTTGTGATTGTTGTTTTGGCTCAATCCGTATGGGTTGTTGAACCTACGGAGACACGTGGCAATGGATCACAGGGTCACGAGCATGATTGATGTTGATGTATTGTTTTGGCTCAATCCGTGTGGGTTGTCGAACCTACGGAAACACGTGGCCAGGGATCACGGGGTCACGATCATGTTTTGAGGATCAAAGTTTTATGAAAAGAATGCTGGGCCGAGCCCCACGAAATTTGTGGAAATGTTTTCGTACTATAAATTGTTTGAATACAATTTGAGAGTTGGGCTAAGACCCTAAGGTTTTTGAAAAGGTTTTGTAATTTGGACTCGAGGTCCAAAAAGATTTCTACTTTAAAAATGTAATGCCCAGATAATTATGTTATATTTTATCGGTTTTCGAACTTGGAACATTTGATTATGTGGTATTATTAATCGAAGTGTGGTTTCCCCTATTTGTATACCTATCTTTTTGAGTTTTCAACACACTCATGCATGTATACATCTGCACGTCTTAACGTACACTAGATGTTAAGCATAACGTATGCTACGTGTGGAATATAACGTACATTAGAGTTGTAGCATAATGTACGTAAGCTTTAGTCAAGGGCAGATCGGATAAGGTCGGCGTGTGGGGGTCAGAGTGAGATTCTATCGACTGTCCCGCATGAACCTGGACGACTTTTGAATAAAGCAGGTCAACGAGGCTTAACGTACATTAGACCTGGGTGTTAGCGAGCGCTATGTACATGGTTTTACGTACCTAAAGGCCTTGTATAACGTACGTACTAGAAGCCAGAATTTGAGGCAGTGAGTTCTGCCAGACGCTAACATACGCTAAAGTTTTAGGATAGCATACGCTAAGGCCAAAACGTACGTAAGGCTTTACCCTTAATGTACGTAACGCGTTAAAATCTATTTATAGACCTCAACTTCCATTTCATTTCCTCCTCATTCTTTGGCCGATTTTCGTAACTTGAGAACTCCCCAGCAACATAAATCCCTCTTATGATCATCCCAACTCGAATTGGAGGATCGTAGACCCTTGATGATTGGTGTTTAAGCTTCCGGTGTTGAGTTTCACCAAGTATTCATTGTTCTTCTTTATATTGAGGTATGTTGATCCCTCACCAACTTGATTTCATGTTCTTGAGGATGTTTTGAACCTGTTTCTGAGATTTCCAAGTTCGTTATTATCATGAGGAGTCAAACACCATGTTTTTAGAAGAATGGAAACTGGTTATACCTTGCTTCTCCTTCGTTGTTAAGAGTATTATTCGAACTGTGACGGATAAAACCCTAGGATGTAATGTCCTGAGCTTGTTATGAATTATGAGCATGATTCTAGTGAGGTTCTGAGATTTCTAAGATGTTCCACCAATGATAATTTGTGTTTTGATAGAGGTGTTTGATTTGACAAAATTCTTTATGTTCATGCTTGAAATGAATCGGCTATGTCGATAGAATCAAACCCGGATCACCGTAGTATCATTGCCTTCCGAAGTACACTTGGTATACTTGTATCTTGAATCGCACTTTTGATATGAATCGTAAGAGCCGAACCATATATGAATTAAGAGTCGAAATCAATATTGAAGTTTAGATTGTGATGACTTGTATATCCATGAATCCGTAGACATTGAAATTTCACCTCCGATATGGTTATTCGACTCATATGAAGTATATTATTTTCCGGCTTAGCTTTCATCGAGTAGACTAACCGTGAATCGGCCTTACGTTAATGTTAACTCGATTATGACTTAGTACGTCCGGTACTCATACGTTAGTTTTGAGTAGTACGTTGAATTCCTTGTTATTTCTTTTGAACAAGTTTCGAGCCTTGCAAGGTGATCGATCGAGGATTGGCGACCTTCAGACATGTTGACAATCGTTGGAGTATTTAATTCTTGCCATCTTTAACGCATGTATCGTAATTAGACTATTGGTTTAATGTTGATGAATTTGATCATGCATATTGTTATTCATGTTGTTGAACATGAGATCATTCAACTTGAATTGTCATGATGTTTATTATGTTTTTCATGTTGATGGACATATCGATTTGCATATATGTATGCATGGTTGTACTGTATATGTGGTATTGATCCAAAGGTATTGTGTGATCTGTGCTGAGGGCGCTGGATCAGTTGTCCACCCCGTGTTGGTCCGATGGGATCTTCTTGGGATCTATGCTGAGGGCGCTGGATCATTGGACGAGTTTTCCACCTCGTGTTGGTCCAACAGGATTATCTTGGGATCTATGCTGAGGGCGCTGGATCATTGTATTACCATGTGTTGTGTTGATGGAATCATGTGGATTCAAATCGTTGGATTTCAGTAAAGGAAGTTTGCGTTTGTATTTTGCTATGCATCGTCGTTGCATATCTGATTTTGTATATTATGATACTTGTACTCGCACCATTTGGCTAACCCCTGTGGGGGTGAACATTTGTTCTGATGTTCAGGTAGCCGAGGATCGCGGAAGCAACCATAGTACCAACATGATGACGAGTGGGCTCAGTGATGTTATCCATTATATTGTTCTGTTGTATTGCTTTGGTTTTTAGTACTCAGGTACGCGTTTCTATTTTGATGATTTGTGAAGTCTGTAATAAATGGATTGTTTTGGGAAGATTAGATCGGTCGTTAAATTACTTAACTATTAATAATGTTTTCGTGTTGTTCAGTATTTCTTTTAATTTAGCCTTGTAAATTCTTATATTAAAGGTTTGCGGTGCTGTAATTATTCTGAATATCTCGGGGTGTTACAGAATATGGTATCAGAGCTAAGATTCATGGATATCTTGGCAGTTGGGTTTAGTTGGGTCTGTTTATGTTGTTTAATTTATCAGTCGCGTATAACATCACTGTACAGCCAGTGTTGTTTTGTGGACCGTGGTTGTAAGTTTCCTAATCTCATATACTACCATTTTAATTATTTCGTGTTTTGTGGATATTGATGAATTTTAGTAGGTTTTGCTCTCGGTATTGAGTATTTATGTTTACAGTATGTTGAGAGGAGGTCGTGGACACGGACGCGGTCGTGGACGCGGATGCGGTTATGAACGCGGACGTGGTAATGCGAGACAGGAAGATTCATTGTCTACCCTAAATTTGTCGGCTAATCGAGCTGATTCTCGTTCTGACGGACAATAGGAATCGGTAAATAATGACCAAGCACGAACTATGGAGGAAGACGCAAATCCTAACATGCCGGGAGTGCTTCAACAATTGGTTACTCAGATGACCCAATTTGCCCAGGTGGTTTATCGCATGCAAGCGACAATGGGTCAACAGCGTAACTAAGACAATCGGGGAGACATGTAGCTTTCAAAAGTGGTCAAACTACACCCACCGAAATTTGATGGTTCTCGAGAGATGCCTTCATGGGACCACTGGCTGAAGGCACTGGAGAAAATATTTGCGGGGATTAACTGTCCCAATGACCGGAAGGTTTCGATTGTTAGGAATACTTGTTAGATTTTGATGATGTCATTAATATAAATTCAAATGTTTATTACTTGGCAAAATGTAAGGAAGAACCAAATGAGTATCTTCCATAGGCCAAATTATGTTAAGTGTAAAACTTGGCAAAATGTAAAGAAGAACCAAATGAGTATCTTCTATAGGTTAAGTACAAAAGAACACCTAAGTTCGGCTAAGTACAAAAGAACAGCTAAGTTCATCAGAGAGGTACAGCCGAGTCATATCAGAGAAGATCTGGTCAACAAAAATTATCAGAGATGTTTGAACAGACTGCAGTCAAGTAACCTCAAACAAGTCATCTGATCAGGCGAGTCCCAAACAGTGAACATCAGAGAGGTCCAGAACTACAGAGAAGTTAACTTACATCAGCCTACTCGAGATCAGCCAAGTACTCCAAGTCCACGTCAGCATGCGTTGAAAAGTCAAGTATTACGGAAAGTAACATGCAACACGAAAAGACAAATTGGAGAGATTCCCGCAAAGGATATGAATTAAATAATTCATCCAGACCCACCTTGAAGACTTTAAATGTATTATATTCAAAAGATTCGGCGCCTCACATGCAGAGTCTTCAAAATGGTCGGAATATATATTAAAATATGGGAATCCAGCCTTGCAAAGTTCAGAAAGGAATAAACAAAGAAGTCTCTCTCCAACGGACTGATTTGTTACAAATTTGCAACGGCTATGAAGAAATGCTCAAGGATCAACACCTATATATATCCGAAGATTTGAAGTTGAGCAACTACCGGTGCGAACATACTTTCAAGCAATCAAAGCATTCAAGCAATCTAAAAACGAAACACAGCATCGTGAAAAGAGCGGTTCTAAAAAGTTCATACTTGAAGAAGCTCTTAGTTGGAGAAGACAAAAACTCGTGTCTTTAATCCTGAGTTCGGGGTACTTCACTGGTTGAAGTTCGAGACTATAAAGGCATCCAAGGATCGAGGATAAAGAGGTGCAAGGCAGTTAAGTGTGTTACAACGGCAAGAATTTCCACTGGTTGGAAGCTGTTGTAATTTAGTTGAATCACTGTAATATTTATCACTGGTTGAAAATTATAGTGAATTCATCTCCAACTGGTTTGGAGAAAAGTGGATTAGTAGAGGATTACTCCACCTTTGAGACCACTATAATTGCCTGCGTACTTTACTGTTTTATAGCATCATACTTTTACTACTGCATTCATTGTTAAGTGTTTCATTAGTTGTTTTGTATTCGTCATCAGCTGACTTCTGCACGTATTAAGAACAAACGACTCCAAGTCATTTGGTTATTTATCAGCTGAAGAAACTCTCTCTTTGAGAACAAGAGTTTAAGAGTTTTAATAAGTCTATTCACCCCCCCCCCCCTCTAGACTTATTCTTGGATGACTTGTGACCTACAAGTGGTATCGGAGAGGTTGGTTCATTTATTTCACGAACCAGATCTATATCAGAAGATATATCTTTAATCTCATTTTATAATGGAACACATGCATTCTAGACTACCTGTGTTTTCAGTTGACGAGTATGATCTTTGGAAGATAAGGATGCAGGCACATTTATCTTCAATCCATGATGACATGTGGTGCATCATAGAGGACGGTCTATTCATCTTCGAGAAGGACAACACTCTAGAGGAGATCGCAGCAGGGAAGCCAGAGAAGATACCAAAGAAAAGGACAGAGCTGACTCCCTAAGAAAGAAAGCTGGCCAATCTTGATAACCTGGCCAGAGACGTGCTGTATCAAACTCTTGACAAATCCACCATGGTCAAGATCAAGAATTGCAAAAATGCCAAACAAATCTGGGACATATTAGCCCTAATGTATGAAGGAACGGAGCTGATCAAAGAAAATAAGTTGTCAATTGCTATTCAAAATTTTGACAACTTCAAAATGAAGAATGGCGAATCTATAGACCAAGTGGACACAAGGCTCACTGAGATTATCAATGAGATCAACCCCCTCGGTAAATCTTATGGCAACAGGGAAATGGCACTGAAGGTTCTAAGATCTCTCAATCCTGAATGGAGCATGAAGGCAGTGGCCATGAGAGAATATAAGGACCTCAATAAGATAAAGATCCAAGAGCTATTCTCTGATCTGAAGGCTTATGAGTTCGAGCTTCCAAGTTCATCCTCAACTGAGGCTGCAGAGAAGGGAATAGCCTTTGCAGTCGAGTCCCCCGCCAAGAGCTTATTTGATATAAAGCCTCCAAATCCATTAGATTTTGAGGAAGATATGGCGTTTATAATGCAAAGATTCAGCAACTTCCGGAAAAACTACTCCAAATACAAGAAAAATTATAAGGAGAATCCCAGAAAAAACCAGAAAGCCGGAAGCTGGATGGTGGAGTGCTACAATTGTCACAAGACAGGACACATCCAAATGGAATGTCCTGATCTTAAGAAGGACGAGAGCAAGAAGGAGGTGGGCAGAAAAGAAGACAGAAGAAAGGCCCTTATCGGAGAAGATCAGGAGCATGTAGAATCAAGCAGCGGATTATTTTTGATGATGATGAAGAGTATGACTACCTGATGGCCAACCTAGCTGATGAAGAGGTAACATCAAAACCCTCCGGTTCAAATAATAGTTCAGCCATGTCACAAGATATGGACCTGCACGAATCTATAAATCAGCTATTTAAAGATTTTGAAACACTAAAATCTACACACCTATCTGTATCAGCCGAGAAGACTCAGCTGCAAGATGAGAATAGGCATCTGAAAATGATTTTGAAAAACTCAGCCTAGAACTGAATACAGTTGAGATAACTGCAGCTAACTTACAAAACCAGGCTGATGTCAATACAGCTGAGATAAATCGACTAACTGTTTTACTTAAAGAAAAATCAGCTGCACTTGCTCATGTCAAAGTCGAATTTACTAAACTGACTCAGGCAAATAAGACTCAGGCGCAGGAAATAACCTCCCTAAAGGCGTCTTCAACTCTGGACGAACTGTGTACTAATAGAAGGCCACTATATTCCAGATCAGGCCTTGGATATGATCCTCACACTCCCTCTAGTTCCAAAACCACTTTCGTCAAGGGAGACACAATTGTCTCGACTGCTCAGCCTACATACAAACCAATATTTAAAAATAGGCAACAACCAAGTCACAAGTCTAGGATGCAGCCAGGGTACACAAGACAGCCACCTAGACAAGCGACTAGGCAATAGCCCAGGCAGAAGCAGCAGCCCAGAAAACATGCCTACTATTATCAACAACTCCCTAAAAACAGATTTCAAAATGGGAGGGGCAGATGGAAACCTCAAGGTTATCCTAATTTCCAAAATGAACAAGTGTGGAGACCTCAAAGATTTAATAAATGGTCTCAGCCGAGGTTTAGAAATGGCCCACACTATCAATATTTTGAGGAATATCCGGTATACAATCCCAACAGGAGATTCAGACCTCGACCTTACACACCTTATAAGGGTAATAATAATAACAATTTTCACAATCCAAGGAGAAATCAATTCTCCAGGAAACCAGCTAACCCTAGAGGACCCACACAGATGTGGGTACCTAAATCTCTGCTTGTTTGATTGCAAAAAAGGTGGAAGGACTACAACCACATCTCCACAAATTCAAACTTTGGAGGTGAAGAATGGTTTGTAGATTCTCGATGCTCAAGGCACATGACCGGGAACAAAAAGATGCTGCCAAATACACCAAAGAAAAAGGTCCTGATGTAACCTTTGGAGATAGTTCCAGAGGACAAACAAAGGGCTTTGGAGAGCTGCACCGAGGAAATATTGTGATATCCAAAGTTCACTATGTCAAAGGGCTCAAGTACAATCTCCTGAGCATAAGCCAGTTTTGCGATGAGAAGAATCTAGTAGTCTTCACCATTTGGAAATGTATGGTGATAGATATCTTATCTGGAGAAGTGAAGCTACAAGGATTCAGAAGGAGAGATGTCTACATGATAGATTGGAACACAGGAACACCTAACTCCTGTTTTCTATCTAAGACAGTAGCTGAGAATGGATGGCTGTGGCACAAAAGATTATGTCACCTGAACTTCAAAGCCATCAACAAGATTAGTTCTCAGAAGCTGGTCATAGTCCTTCCAGATGAAGCATTCAAGAAGGAAGCTCTTTATGATGCGTGTTAGAAAGGAAAGCAAACTAGAGCATCATTTAAGCCAGTCCAGCCTACAACCCTCACAACAGTAATCTTAGATCTACTCCATATGGATCTATTTTGTCCTATCAAGCCAAGGACTCTAAGCGGCCAAAAGCATGCACTTGTTGTAGTAGATGATTAGTCAAGGTACACTTGGATTATCTTCCTGTATAAGAAGAGTGAAACCTTGACCAAGCTACCTGAGCTGCTGAGAAGGATCTAGAATGAGAAGTCCCTATCCATCATCAAGATCAGATCAGATAGGGGAGGAGAGTTCCTCAACAAGTAGATCACTGATTACAGTGATCAGAATGGGATCCAGCATGAGCTCTCTGCAGCCAGGACCCCCCAGCAGAATGGTGTTGCTGAAAGAAGAAACAGAACCCTGAAGGAAGCAGCAAGGTCCTACTGTTGCTTACTTTCATGTTTTTGGTTGTAAGTGTTTCATCTACAACAACGGTAAAACACAACTAAATGCCTTTTATGCTAAAACTGATGATGGTCTCTTTATGGGATACTCACAAAGATGCAAGGCATATAGAGTCTTTAATAAAAGAACCTTAGTTGTGGAGGAAACACCCCATGTTGTATTTGATGAATCTACTGTGGAGTACAGGAAACAAGTTGAGCTAATTGAGAATAAGCTCAAATCAACAACCCTTGAAGAAGTCATTATACATGACACTAGAATGGTGGACTCACCTGCAGACCAGCCTGAAGATCCAACTGTAGCTGCTGAAGACCCAACTACAGATCAGACAGGATCACCAAACCTATCTGATCCAGTTGCCGCTGATGAAGACCCAGCTGTAGCTGATAAAGACTCATCTGTAGATCAGACCCAACCTGCAGATGACAAGACAGTAGCTGATCCAGTTGCAGACCAAGGAGACCAGAACCCAGCTGATGCAGAAATCTAGCAGAGCAATTGAACAGGGGGAACAGACCGAGAAGAAGAAGATATCCCCAAGTGGCTCAAAGACCACACAATCCAGCAAATCATCGGGAAGCTGACTGATGGAGTTAAGACAAGACAGTCAACTCTACACGTAGGAATGGCTATGTTCTCATGCTTCATGTCACAGATAGAACCTAAGACAACAGAGCAAGCCTTGGAGGATTATTCATAGATCAATGCCATGCAAGAGGAACTGGAGCAGATGGAAAGGAACAAAGTTTGGGAACTAACAGACAGACCAGATCACAAGAAGGTTATTGGCACCAAATGGGTGTATAAAAATAAGAGTGATGAAGATGGAGCTGTTGTTAGGAATAAAGCCAGGCTTATTTCCAAAGGATATGCACAGTGTGAAGGAATAGATTTTGATGAAACCTATGCACCTGTTGCAAGATTAGAGGCCATCAGACTATTCCTCGCATATGCTGCATTCAAAGATTTTGAAGTCTATCAGATGGATGTAAAGAGTGCATTTCTAAATGGCATCCTAGAAGAAGAAGTCTATGTAGAGCAACCCCCAGGTTTTGTCAAAGGAGACAAATTCTACAAGCTGTTGAAAGCTCTCTATGGACTTAAGCAAGCACCAAGAGCATGGTATGAAACAATGTCTGTGTTTCTTGAGAAGAATGGTTTTTGCAAAGGAAATGTGGACAAGACCCTATTCAGAGTGGAGCACGAAGGCCACATATTGATAGTTCAGATATATGTGGATGACATCATATTCGGCTCAACCAACCCAGAGCTGTGTGAGAAATTCTCTAACCTCATGCAAGGAGAATTTGAGATGAGTATGATGGGAAAGCTTAACTTCTTTCTTGGATTACAAGTTAAGCAGATGAAAAATGGAATTTTCATCAACCAAGCTAAGTATACCAAAGTTCTAATCAAGAGATTTGGAATGGAATCAGCCAAACCAGCAAGAATTCCTATGAGCACAAGTACTCACCTAGATGCAGATGAGGGAGGCATATCAGTGGACTCAACCCACTACAGAGGACTCATTGGATCATTGTTATACCTCACTGCAAGCAGGCCAGACATATCCTATGCCGTAGGAGTTTGTGCGCGATTTCAATCTAAGCCTAAGCAGTCACACCTAGATGCAGCAAAGAGGATAATTAAATACCTTAAGTCTACAGACAACGTTGGACTATGGTATCCTAAAGACGATAACTTCGAGCTGTCCGGATATTCAGATGCAGATTTCGCAGGATGCAAAATTAATAGGAAAAGCACTAGTGGAACGTGCCAATTCCTAGGAACCAAACTGATATCCTGGTTTAGTAAGAAGTAGGTTTCTAACTCTATCTCCACCACAGAGTCAGAATACCTAGATGCAGGTAGTTGTTGTGCCCATATCTTATGGATCAGACAACAGCTGAGGGATTATAATATCATTGCCAATGAAGTCCCTATCTGGTGTGACAACAATAGTGCTATTGCAATAACCAACAATCTGGTTTTGCATTCGAGGACCAAGCACATTGATGTTAAGCACCACTTCATCAGAGACCACGTGCTTAACAAGAGAGTTAAAGTTGAAAGAGTCAGCACAGACTACCAAATAGCTGACATCTTCACCAAACCTTTGCCAGAAGAAAGATTTTTGGAGCTGAGCAGAGAACTTGGTCTACTAGATTGGGAATCTAGTACTGAAGAAAAAGCAAGCTGAAGCATACCAGAGGAAGGACGGACCCAGCTGATTAAAGGAATCAGATCCTAGCTGATGCAGACAAGAGGACGAAGGACGGACAAAGGACCCTAGCTGATCAAAATATCAGGCGAGAAGTCCAAGGAGTCAACTCACCTGATGCAGAGCAGTCAACAGTCAACAAGTCAACCAGCTAAGTTTTCTAAACTTAACCGACTTCTGAATATTTTACTATTATCTGCTATATGTATAATAATATTATATTAATTTTTGGTTCATAAGTGGCATTTAAATACACGTGGCAATCACTTGATACATCGACCTCCACGGTGACCAGTTAAAATCCAACCGTCCAATTTTAAAATCAAAACCTGGACCACCGATTAGAATTTGAAATTTAAAAAGAATCTCAAAAGGCGAACCACCAATTCAAAATAAATAACAATTTAATCCCAATGTCTTTTCATCTTCTTTATAAGGACGGAAAACCCTTCACTTTACCTTTACGCTTACCAGTCTTTCAAACCCTAGATTTACAGAGCAAAAATCCTTTGAACTCCAAATACACTGAAAATCTCTTATTTGCAGAAATGGAATCGTATTTTGAAGGCGTTAACATGAAGGCGGTCAAAGACCAGATCATCTTTTCTCTGGTCGTTGATTTCGAAGGCCTTTTGGAAGCAAATTTGGATAACTACGACGTCCTGGACCTGATTCACTCGATGAAACTGAATGGGATCTACCCATTTCTGGATATCAATCCCAATCATCTATACAAGCAGGATGTCATCGCTTTCTACCGAGAAGCCTATGTGATCGAAGAAGGAATCAGAAGCACTGTCGGCGGAATCCAAGTCGACATCTCGCCGGAGACGATTTGGAAAGTTTTTGGTATGAGGCACCGTGGCATAGCCGTCGAAGTTCTCAAGCAGACAGCAGCCAACGTTTGGCTAAAGATTAAGGCAATTGACTAGCCGACGAAACTGAAACTCACTGCTAAAAGGAGCGAGATTAAAAAGGACTATCGGTATAAGTTGGATATTACCAACAAGATTATTATGGGTATGGCCGGCAGTTACGACCAACTGTCGTCGGCGAAATTCACAGTGCTGGGAGCACTCATTCAAGACGAGGCGATTGATTGGGATGATTACATCTTTAGGCGGTTTGTTCGCGAAGTCAACAAAGCCGAATGGCTTGATGATGAGAAGAGATTCAGATCCATGCTGGCGTTTGGAACGCAGCTGAGTTGGATCCTTGAAAAGATGGGTGTGGCGAAGGGAAGTACTGACCCCTTCCACATCAACAAGACACTTGATCATCTGGACCAAGAGACCTTAAGTAAGTTGGGAGGCAACAGAAGAGCAGCCCAAATATTAAAGGATTTGCCTGATACAAGGACTTACCCTAGACCCTCACCAGACGAGTCTGACCAACCTGCAGACGTTAACCCAACTGCAGCCGAGTCAGACTCAGAGTCAGACAACACACCGATAGCTGTCCGGTTCAAAAGAAGGGGACCAGCCCGTGGAGAGACATCTATCATGCAGTCATCTCCGGAACCCTCTACTAAGAGGCCCAGGCGACTGCAGTTCAGCCAGGAAGAGCAGCCCGAACATTATACGATCCTGCGGCAGTCGCCTACCCACTGAAGACCCGGCCTGCTCCAGCGGCTGAAACTCAGATCGTCCCTGTCCTCACTCCAGCATACATTCCAGAGGAGGAAGAAGCAGGTTTAATTATCTCAATCCCTGAAGAAAACTACACCTTTAACCTACTGGACAACAATGTTTTCAACCTGTCCATAGAGCAATTACAGCTTGTTAAACCACAAGCTTTAAAACACTCTTTTGTTAATATTTTTGAAGAGTGGAAATTTTTCAAATCACTGTCATTTGCTAAACATCAAACTTATATTGAAACCAGTGGTTGGGAATATCCCCAAGCCACAGAGGATGTACTGATACACTTTTGCAAAGTATCAGACATAGTTTTGATCCTCCAGGAGAATTGGTTCATGTCAAATTTCAAAACCAACATGGACCAATTCATCCTTTATATAATGTACAGTATTTTTGATGGATGGTTTGGGAAAGAAGATGAGGAGGAAGAAGAAAAATAAATAAAGATTGAAAAAGTAAATGGAGAAGAAGATGAGGAGGTCATTGTTATAGATGACGAAGAAGTGGAGCAGGAAGAAAGAGAAGGAGGAGAAAATATTTTAGTTGAAAAACAAACAGAGGAAGAAGTTGAAAAGACAGAAGAATTAGTAGATGAAGAAGAAGGGGAAGAGGTTGATCAGGAGGATGATGAAAGAAAGGAGGATGATAAAAATGATGAAAAAGATGATGAGGATGATGAAGAAGATAAAGATAAAAAGGATGAGAAAAAGGATGATGATGATGATAATGATGATGATGATAAGGATAAAGGAGGAGAACAAGTAGCTGAAAAGGAAAAAGATAATGTTGATGAAGAAGCAAAGGAGGGAGAACAAGAGAAGGAAGTAGAAAAGGAAGAAGAAGAGAAAGAAAAGGAGCCGGAGAAAGAGCCAGAAGTAGAGGCTGCAGACAAGGCTGGGGCGCCTGCCCGGTATACCAGCCTGGACACAGAGTTGGCTGAGGACTCCAGATCAGGGACACCTGAAAAGACCCCATCTGGAGTGCCAGCTGCAGATAGGAGCCTGCAGTCTAGTGGATCATTTGCAGAAGGCTCAGGCGAGCACTCTCCATCATCGCAGATCTCACCTGCGATGACTGACCTGATAAGGCAAATAGTGAAGGATACTATTGGAGAGTTGCTTGCATCTCATTTCACCCCTGATCTCCAATCCATCAATGCCAAGATTGATACTTTGCTGCAGCGTGAAGTCCCTCAACCTCCTCCCCCCACAAACAACAGAATGCCATTTGGCATGTCTGACTGGATGCACGGGATGGAGCAGCAGCTGACCACTTTGGTTGATGCTGGAAAAAAGGGGGAAGATAGGATACAGGGGGAAGGGATAATTCAAGGAGAAATAAGGAAGGAGCTAATAATGAAGAAGAGGCAGGATGTCCAATTGATCACTGATGGGACATACTCAGCCAAAAGGAAGGGAGAAGAGGCTGATGATCAGCCTGCAAGTAAGAATAAGAGGACAGGGGGAGGATTCGAGCCTACCCTAGAGTGGGAAGGCAAGGAGTTGTGGTACGTTGAAGAATTTATAACAGAGGAAGCTCTACCCATGTGGGGACCTGCAAAGAAAAAATTCATCAGAGACTACTACATCTGGGAAATACTCCAGGATGATAATCTCACCCCACAGCAGATCTTCATCAACTTCATGGAAGAAGCTCATCCACAACTCTGGACTATTCTGAAGAAACATGCTGAGACACACAATGCATATCCCATGATCCCTATGTTCTATGCCAAAGTACCTCCCACCTTGGTGAAAGTTAATGCTTTGGATGAACTTGCACTCCAGAGAAAAATCAAGAAGCTGTGTCTTGAGAATAAGTTTTCATCTCAAGAAGAGCAAGACTTTGCAGCTCTAGTTGTACGGAGGAAGTATGGTCTTGCCCCTGTCAAGACAAGACCAATTGGAGCTAAACTTGTCAGGCCTACCAAGCAGCCTATTCGAAGAGGCAGAGGCAGAGGCAGATGACTTTTATTTATTTCTGTACTTGTAAAATTTTCTTGTAAATTTCAGACATGTATTTGTAATCAATTCAGAAAATTTTATAACAGTCTTTTGAATGACAATTTCCAGTTGTCTCAATACTAGACTGATTTAGTTTGTGTCTTGCACTCAAGTGCAGACTTGTTTATTTGAATATTTGCTTAAAGTTTTGCCATCATCAAAATAGGGGGAATTTGTTAGGAATACTTGTTAGATTTTGATGATGTCATTAATATAAATTCAAATGTTTATTACTTGGCAAAATGTAAGGAAGAACCAAATGAGTATCTTCCATAGGCCAAATTATGTTAAGTGTAAAACTTGGAAAAATGTAAAGAAGAACCAAATGAGTATCTTCTATAGGCTAAGTACAAAAGAATAGCTAAGTTCGGCTAAGTACAAAAGAACAGCTAAGTTCATCAGAGAGGTACAGCCGAGTCATATCAGAGAAGATCTGGTCAACAAAAATCATCAGAGATGTTTGACCAGACTGCAGTCAAGTGTCCTCAGACAAGTCATCTGATCAGGCGAGTCCCAAACAGTGAACATCAGAGAGGTCCAGAACTGCAGAGAAGTTAACTTACATCAGCCTACTCGAGATCAGCCAAGTACTCCAAGTCCACATCAGCAGGCGTTGAAAAGTCAAGTATTACGGAAAGTCATATGCAACGTGAAGAGACAAATTGGAGAGATTCCCGCAAAGGATATGAATTAAATAATTCATCCAGACCCACCTTGAAGACTTTAAACGTATTATATTCAAAAGATTCGGCGCCTCACATGCAGAGTCTTCACAATGGTTGGAAGATAGATTAAATTATGGGAATTCAGCCTTGCAACGTTCAAAAAGGAATAAACAAAGAAGTCTCTCCAATGGACTGATTTGTTACAAATTTGCAACGGCTATGAAGAAATGCTCAAGGATCAACAACTATATATATCCGAAGATTTGAAGTTGAGCAACTACCGGTGCAAACATACTTTCAAGCAATCAAAGCATTCAATCAATCTAAAAACGAAACACAGCATCGTGAAAAGAGCGGTTCTAAAAAGTTCATACTTGAAGAAGCTCTTAGTTGGAGAAGACAAAAACTCGTATCTTTAATCCTGAGTTCGAGGTATTTCATTGGTTGAAGTTCGAGACTGTAAAGGCATCCAAGGATCGAGGATCAAGAGGTACAAGGCATTCAAGTGTGTTACAACGGCAAGAATTTCCACTGGTTGGAAGCTGTTGTAATTTGGTTGAATCCCTGTAATATTTATCACTCGTTGAAAATTATAGTGAATTCATCTCCAACTGGTTTGGAGAAAACTGGATTAGTAGAGGATTACCCCATCTCTGAGACCACTATAATTGCCTGCGTACTTTACTATTTTATGGCATCATACTTTTACTGCTGCATTCATTGTTAAGTGTTTCATTAGTTGTTTAGTATTCGTCATCATCTGACTTCCGCACGTATTAAGAACAAACGACTCCAAGTCATTTGGTTATCTATCAGCTGAAGAAACTCTCTCTTTGAGAAAAAGAGTTTAAGAGTTTCAATAAGTCTATTCACCCCCCCCCCCCCTCTAGACTTATTCCTGGACGACTTGTGACCTACACCGATCGCTCAGTATTTTCTAATTTGGGAAGCTTTCGACTGTTGGGAAGCTATTCGACCTGAGGATCATAATGCTGACTGGACTGAATTCAAATTAATGATGGAATAACAATATTGTCCTCGTCCAGTTAGAGAGGCTAGAGTCCGAGAGTTTTTCTTGCCGCAGAATCTGGAGGCATCTGTGACAGATATGATTAAGACTTTTAATCACCAACGGACCTTTGTGCGACATCTGGTCCAAACCGAGGTAGAGAAGATTTTTAAATTCGACATGCAAATGAAGCCATAGATCCAACAATATATGTCGGGATTGGAATGTACTACTCTCCGACAGTATCAGGACAAGGCCCTGGCTTACGAAATGACAGAGACAGCAGTGGAGAAATTTGCAGAAGCAAAGAAGCAGAAAATGCCTGGCAACTGCACTGAGAACAAGAGTAGTGGGCCCCGCAAGGGTCTGTCCTGTCACGTATCGTAGGGACCAAACACTAGCAACAAAAATAAAATATTTCCGGGGTATTATTCAAATGATAAAATTTTAAAATTCTCAAGTTTGAAAAATTTGGTGAAATGAAATTTTTGAAAACACTATTAATACCTCGGTCGTTTAATCAAAACCATGTATCTCATTCAAAACTGTTTTGATTCGAGATCACTTGCAAAATAACACTTTGAAACACCAACCTACTCGATAGACAATATCATCAAAGTGATCTTATATATATATCATTACCATTACTAGTGATATACAGGGTAACAACATGTTACCACGCCAACCATCATGAATATATCAACAGAGATTAAATAATCAGTAAAAGGGCACAAATGCAACCCTAACAACAAATTACTACCAGGTCAGTCAAAAGTTTACGGCCGTAACAACATGCAGTTTACGGCCGTAACAACTCTGAGCTTACAGCCATAATGGAAAACATCTTACGGCCGTAACAACTAGCTGCAGGGCTGCAGAATTGTCACAGCAGCCCTCAACAGGGCTCCGAGAGTTAGGGAACGATACTTAACAACGTATCCCAACATTTAAAAAACACTGAAACATTCTCCGGCGAGCACAACAACACCACAAACTTAACTCAACCACTTAGCCCCAACATGTGAACATATGAAGTTTAAAATTACGAAAAACCAAAAAAAAAAATCAATTTGCAAAATAAAAATTTTCCAAAATCCTTTCGTTCATAACCAAAAACGACGGTAGTATTTTACAATGTCCGAAGTAAACATATTTTCCAGATACCGTCCGATGGTGTCATTTGAAAATACACGACTAATTTGTCAAAATTTAATCGATTTTAAATCCATATAAACCGTTGTTTTAGCCACACCATCAAAATTATTTAGACAATAGCAAGCGATTTCCACAAAAATGTTCAAACCCGTAAAGTCCTCCAGGAAAAACATTCTAAAACCTACCCGTAGCGCCATAAACATAACAATTTTAAAAAATAATCAAACTAAAGCTCACATGCCCAAACGGCAAGCAGGATCGCCAATCCAATTGAATACATCTCACAGTATCAAGTTTCAACAAAACCATTCCTCGGAGTATCTCACGAACTCAATCGTTGATACCTTATTCGAAACCCATCAAGGTTCTCAACTTTTCACACCATACCACCCCATATGGTGGTTCAAAGGTAAAACAACAATACGCCCAGTTTTTATACATATACTATGTGTCACACGTATTATATACAACTATATTACACAACATCGTGTAAATAAAATTATGCACCGCAATTAACTCAGTAAGATAAAATGATGATACATGGGTACCTCGCTTAAAAGAGGAGTCTTATGTCCACAGGCCGCACGGAGATGACGGTCGCCCACGATATTAATCTCATCCGACAACATATCCAACAAGTTGTGACTACGCACAACTCAACTTGTCACCCGACATCTCGAATGACAAAAACACACAATACTCGACAAATAACGACTCGACTTGACCCGACTGCCTAGGTTTCCGCAACCTAAGCTCCGATACCATAAATGTAACACCCCCAAAACCGTATGGGAATATTACATGCCGTAGACCCTTTCCATAAAAATCTACCAGGCTAAACATCCCTAAACAACCAAATGCTTGCCCGGCCAGGGTCAAACAATATAATAATACAGAACGTTAAGGTCACTTACACATGAATACACAGACCGATGTGGTCACACAACTCCATCAACAGAACTGACTAAAACAGCATTACCCACACAGGGGTCGAAACACAATACAGCGGAAGACTGAAATCAACTCTGACAACACTACAAGAATCAAAATAACTCTCAACTCTTGATTAGTATCGCAGCTCGTCATCCACTTGTGCCAATCCTGTGACTGCTCCCCTGAACATGCATGTACCTAGACGCAAAATAGACATCCACCCTCCGATTACTCGGGGGTTAGTAAAACTCCACTGTTTTACTAGTGCAAGTATAATACGATATGAAATGCAACAAGTAAATAGCAACTACGAATTTAATACGGAAATCAATTATCAAATGTGTAACACCCCGAGATATTCGGAATAATTACAGCGCCGTAAACCCTTTAGATAAGGATTTACAAGGCTAATTTTAAAAGAAGTGTAAAAATAATTCAATCGAACAACTGAAGTTCAAATACAGATTTGATTCAACCGATCAAATGAGTTAACTTATACAACCATATCGAAATGACCTTATTAAAAACCGACGTACTCGAGTACTAAACGAACCAAGAAGACAATTCACAATAACAATAACATCAACCACATCACTGAGCCATTTCATCGTCCTGTCGGTACTGTGGTTGCCTCCCCGCTCCTCGGCTACCTGAACATCAAAACAATGTCCACCCCCGAAGGGGTTAGCAAAACAATGCTAGTACAAGTATCATCATACAATAAATCATCAATGCATCATAAAACATGCAAAACGGACTTCCGCCACCGGAATCCAACGATGCGAATCCTCACGATTCCATCAACACAATACAGGGTAATCCAACGATCCAGCGCCCTTGGTATAGATCCCCATGATGATCCCGTCGGACCAACGCATGGTGGAAAACCCGTCCAACGATCCAGCGCCCTCAGCATAGATCCCCATGATGATCCCGTCGGACCAACGCATGGTGGACATTCGATCCAGCGCCCTCAGCATAGATCCTCATGATCCCCTCGGATCATTTATACCATAAATCAATCAACTATGCATACACATATGCATTTCAATATGTTCATCAATACGAACAAATATCAACGAATATCACGAGAATTTTCAGAAATACATTTCATATTCAACAATATGAACAAAACCACAAGCATGATCAAAGTTTCAATATAAATCGAACTCGACATATGATACTTGCCTCAAAAATGGCAAGGACGAAACACTTCAATGATCTCGACACACTCGAAGGCCGCCTCCTTCGATCAATGTAACAAGCCCGAACCTTAACAAAAGAAATGATATACAAATCATCTCAAGTCGAATGATGGCCTAACAATTCGGTCTACGGCCGAAAAGCTCAAAATAAACAATCTGCCTGGACTGCTTAGCGTGCGCTACGTACTCTACGTAACGTGCGCTAAGCCGCGTTAGCGTGACGCTATCGCGTGTAAGACTAGCGTGCGCTAGCCACGAATCGGCAGTTTGAATCGGCTGATACATAACGCACGCTACGTACGTATTGTGCGTTAACTGAACCCCGATAGCGCACGTTAACTCACATATGTTAGCGTGCGCTAATCTTGCATGGCAGAATACTGCTAATGGAAAAACTGGGTTGAAAGGTGGTGAATTTCATGAACTCTATGGTGATAATACAAATTATCCTCGGGCATATCATGCTAATAAGGTTTGTGGAAGTTCTATGATTATGAGATACAAATATACGGATAATTATCTCAACATCATAACTCATCCAAGATCTTCAAGAAATATTCTAAGTTCCGATTATTCCAAGTCCCAAAACATATGATTCCTTACGTAAAACATACGAACTAGGTAATCTTCATATACTGGTCGATTGGTTTGGAAGATACATAACATGCTCAGGAATCCACATACTAAAAGGTTCAATGGATCATACGATGAATAAGTGTCGAAACGTCGAAAATATCCTTCTAACACATGATGTACGACTAATAACGAATCTAACTGACTAGATGAACATGATCAACATCCTATAGAACACTACTAGTATTGGTGAAGAATCACCTACCTCAAGGTAGTGAAGAACACGGAGGAAATTGAAGCAATCCAACACCGAAGGCTTGAACACCAATCTCCAATGATATACGATCTTCAATCACGAACTAGGATGTTGATATGAAGTGTTTAGGATGAAGGAAGTTATGTTCTAAGTGTAATAACTCGGGTAATGGGAGAAGAAAGAACTGAAATCACGAATAGGATGTTGTCCTATTTATAAGAAATGGCTATTAGCGCGCGCTAGACCCTGCTCGTAGCGTGCGCTAACGGCTCACTGACTTAACTGTACTCAGCACTTAGCGCGCGCTATGCACATACCTGTAGCGTGCGCTAAGGCGTTGACTCGGCTTTTCCCGAAAGCCGTCCAGGTTCATCCCGACACGATCCGACAGGGGTCCCCCGGCCAGATCTCACCTACTGCACGTCTCAATCAAACTGACCACACATAGCGTGCGCTAATAATCCTTTGTAGCGTACGCTATTGAGTCTATGTTAGCGTACGCTACACGTATCCGATAACGTGCGCTACGTGCGCAGAATTACAATTTGTAAATCACATACATGAAATCATATGCTCGACAACATCGGATTATGAAATACGGAGAATAATACTCAGATCAAGTACGACGATTACAATATCACAAGTTCCAAATACAAGTCAGAAATCTCGGGTATTACATCCTTCCTCCCTAAAAAGAATTTTCGTCCCGAAACTTAAGATGAAAATAACTCTGGATATCTTGCCTTCATATTGTCCGCCGTTTCCCAAGTGGCCTCTTCGACTCCGTGTCGTGACCATTGCACTTTAACCAAATGTATTGGTTTATTCCTCAATTGTTTGATCCGGCTCTCAAGTATCTTGATTGGTCTCTCTTCGAAGGTGCCATCATTAGCTATCTCGATCTCGTCGAAATCAATGACGTGACTGGGGTCCGGTACATACTTCCGCAATTGGGATACGTGAAACACATTGTGAACGTGACTCAGCGATGGCGGTAAGGCCAACCTGTATGCTAAATCTCCAACTCTCTCGAGGATCTCGAATGGTCCGATATATCTCGGACTAAGCTTGCCTCTCCTCCCAAAATGGAAAATCCATCATGTAGGAGACACCTTCAATAATACATGGTCCCCAGCGTCGAACTCTAGAGGGTGACGACGTACATCTGCATAAGACTTCTGTCGACTCTGGGCAGTCAACAGTCTCTCTCGAATCAAAGCTATCTTCTCTTGAGTCTGAATAATCAATTCCGGTTCCGTCCCGATCAAATCCGAAGAATCATCCCAACATAGGGGTGATCGGCATCTTCTCCCATACAAAGCTTCAAATGGTGCCATCTTAATTGAAGCATGCCAACTATTATTGTAGGGGAATTCAACTAATGGAAAATGAACTTCCCAATCAGTTGACCAATCCAAAGCACAGGCTCTAAGCATGTCTTCTACAGTTTGAATACTCCTTTCGGACTGACCGTCCATTTGGGGATGATAAGCTGTGCTAAAGTTGAGCTCAGTCCCCAAAGCCCTGTGAACTGCCTTCCAGAAGTGTGACACAAAACGACCATCTCGATCCGAAATAATGGTCCTCGGCGTCCCATGCAATCTGACTATCTCCGCAATAAATACTCGTGCCAATCTCTCGGGTCCCCATGTATCTTTAATTCCCAGGAAATGAGCCGACTTGGTTAGTCGATCAACTACAACCCAAATCATGTTCATTCCCGTTCTAGTGCTTGGCATACTAGTGATGAAATACATCGAGATATCCTCCCACTTCCACTCAGGGATCGGAAGCGGTTTTAACATTCCGGCAGGTCGTTGATGTTCAATCTTAACCTGCTGACAAGTCAAACACTTCGAAACGTACTCCGCTACGTCCCTCTTCATATTCCCCCACCAGAAGTTTTGCTTTAAATCCTTATACATCTTACTGCTGCCTGGGTGAATAGAATAGGGCGCGCTATGAGCTTCCTTTAAAATTGTCCGTCTCAAATCATCATCCTCGGGAACGCAAAGTCGACTCAAATCTCGTAACCCCATCGTCTTGTATCACGAATCCTGGGGCTTTTCCTTTCTTTACTTCGTCACATAATCGAAGGATCAGAGAATCGTTCAATTGTTTAGACTTGATGTCCTCGACTAGTGATGAAGTCAGTTCCATCACATAAAGTTGCCCTTGAATTCCTGGTGCCCATACTTTAATCCCTTCGCGGATCAGTTCTCGTTGAATACTGGTTTGGAACGTAAGTGCTTCCAACACTCGAAGAGAAACAGGTTTACGGCTCAAAGCATCGGCTACTACGTTTGCTTTCCCCGGATGATAGAGAATCTCCAAGTCGTAATCCTTGATCAATTCCAGCCACCTTCTATGCCTCATGTTTAATTCTTTCTGACTGAAAATGTACTTGAGGCTCTTATGATCTGTAAAGATCTGACAATGAGTTCCGTACAAATAATGTCGCCAAATTTTCAAGGCAAAGACCACACCTGCTAGCTCCAGATCATGAGTCGGGTAATTAATCTCGTACGGTTTCAATTGCCGAGAAGCATAAGCAATCACTTTATCCTTCTGCATCAACACACAACCCAAACCCTGATTTGAAGCGTCGCTGTATACCATGAATCCATCAGTTCCCTCTGGCAGCGCTAATATAGGTGCTGTTGTCAGTCTCCTCTTAAGTTCGTCAAAACCAGCCTGGCACTTCTCATTCCACGTGAACTTTTGAGTTTTCTGTAACAGCTGAGTGAGCGGACGAGCAATTTTGGAAAATCCCTCTACAAAGCGGCGATAATATCCAGCAAGTCCTAAGAAGCTTCGGACTTCTTTCACGTTTTTAGGAGCTTCCCATCCTAAGATTGCTTCGACTTTCTTCGGGTCCACCTGAACTCCGTCGGCTGATATCACATGTCCAAGGAAGGTTACTTCCTTAAGCCAGAACTCGCATTTTGAAAGTTTTGCATACAGCTGTTCCTTCCTCAAGGTGCTCAAAACCACACGTAAATGTTCAGCATGTTCCTCTGCGTCCCTCGAATATATCAGGATGTCGTCAATGAAGACGACCACAAATTTATCCAAGTATTCCAAGAATATCCGATTCATCAATTGCATGAATACCGCAGGAGCATTGGTAAGTCCAAATGGCATTACTAAAAATTCATAATGCCGTCTGCAGGATCGAAGCGATTTCGGTATATCCGATTCCTTAATTCTCAACTGGTGGTATCCTGATCGCAAGTCAATCTTCGAGAATACCCTTGCCCCTTGCAGTTGATCAAACAAGTCGTCGATCCGAGGTATAGGATACTTATTCTTGATTGTCATCTTGTTGAGCTCCCTGTAATCAATACACAGTCGGATGGATCCGTCTTTCTTCCGGACAAAGAGAACGGGCGCTCCCCAAGTAGAAACACTAGGTTGGATATAGCCCTTCTGTAACAATTCCTCCAGTTGCTTCTTGAGTTCATACATCTCGGTTGGCGCCATGCAGTATGGTGCCCTGGAAATAGGAGCTGCTCCAGGCTCTAATTCGATAGTGAATTCCACTTCTCTCTGCGGAGGTAACCCAGGTAGTTCGTCAGGAAATACATCTGAGAACTCATTCACAACTGAAATAGACGAGAGCTCTACTCATTCCTCTTTCCTCATGGCATAGCACCAAAGTCCGTGACATCCCTGCTTCAGTAATTTCACGGCTTTCATTGCTTTGATCAATTTTCCCGAACTTCCTGGTCTCCATCCTCGGAATAAGTGTTCAGATCCGTCATCAGCAATGATAGAAATGACTCTCTCTCGGTAATTCAGAATAGCTTCGTAACGGTTGAGCCAATCATCTCCGAGGATTAAATCGTCACCGTAGATGTCAACCACAATAAGGTTTGATAGCCAATCTCTCCCTCCTATAGTTACTGGAAAATCTCTAGCCTCTAGGTTTCCCACGATTCTCTCTCCACTCGGCAAACCCACAACATATGGTTCACAATTATACAAGCACGAGATTTTCAAAAGATTTACACAGTTCAATGATACAAAAGAATGTGTAGCTCCGGAATCGAATAAAACACTAACTGGTTTCAAAAGGATCTGAATTGTACCTGATGCAACAGCTGTGTTCTGATCATCCTTATTCATCTCGTAAATACACGGAGGAACGGACCCAGCACTGGATGTTTCTCTTTTTCCAACGTTCTGCTGCTGAAATCCACTCTGCTGCGTCTGGTTCACACTAGTGTCCTTCGGAACTGGTACCGGAGTGCGAGTACCAAAAGATCGGGTCGCATTCCCACAAAATGTTGCGCGATGTCCTTCCTGTCCACACTCGAAACAGGTCACAGCAGGCGCGAAACAATCACGTCGAACATGTCCCGCTTTGCCACAGTTGTAACACTTCTTTCCTGCGTCTGAAACAGTTGGTGCTGCCCGGAACTTCTTTCCACCTCGAGAAGGATGCGGAGGTCTCCTGGATGAATGAAAAGAGGATTGACCCCTGCGAGGCCCGTTACTCTTATCCTCCGTGAAGTTGCCAGACACCTTCTGTTTCTTTGCTTCCGTCGCTTTTCCCACTGCTGCCTCCTTCATATCATAGGCCAACGCCTTGTCCTGATACTGTCGCAAGGTGGTACAATCAAATCCGGACATATATTGCTGAATTTCCAGCTTCATTCGCATGTCAAAATGGAAAATTCTTTCCGCCTCGGTCCTGACCAAGTGGCGCACATAAGTCAGCTGGTGATTAAAGGTCTTAATCACGTCCGTCACAGATGCTTCCGAATTTTGTGGTGAGAAAAACTCCCGAACTCGGGCTTCTCTAACTGGGCGAGGCCAATACTGCGCCTCCATCATCAATTTGAATTCCGTCCAGTCAACATTGTGCTCCTCCGGTCGAATGGCCTCCCACCAGTCAAAAGCATCCCCGGTCAGAAGATACTGGGCGACCGGAACCTTCCTATCGTTGGGACAGTTAATCCCTGCAAAAATCTTTTCTAATTCCTTCAGCCAGTGATCCCAAGAAAGCGTCTCGGCAGAACCGTCAAATTTCGGAGGGTGCAATTTAATCACTTCGGTAAGCCATCTATCTCCTCGATTCTCCACGTTATGCTGCTATCCCATCGCCGTCTGCATGCGATCCACAACTTGAGCAAACTGGTTTATCTGGGCAACCACCTGCTGAAGCACTCCCGGCACGTTAGGATCTGCATTATTATTTGCCGATCCTCGTCCCCGGAATGGGAATCCGTTCGACTAGCGGTTATCTCTGGGGTAGATACCGACTCTTCTTGCCTCGCATTTCCACGTCCGCGTCCACGACCGCGTCCGCGTCCACGATCGCCTCTCAACATACTGTAAATATAAATACTCAATATCCAGGGCAAACTTTCTCAAAGTACATTCATCAATGCTTACAAGACATGAATTAAATAAAACGGTAGTATTCGAGATTAGGAAACTTACAACCACGGTCCACACGACGATGCTGGATCAGCAGTGATGTTACGAACTACCAATAATCAAATAACGTAAACAGACCCAACTAACCCGACTGCTAAGATATCCATGAATCTTAGCTCCGATACCATATTCTGTAACACCCCGAGATATTCGGAATAATTACAGCGCCGTAAACCCTTTAGATAAGGATTTACAAGGCTAATTTTAAAAGAAGTGTAAACATAATTCAATCAAACAACTGAAGTTCAAATACAGATTTGATTTAACCGATCAAATGAGTTAACTTATACAACCATATCGAAATGACCTTATTAAAAACCGACGTACTCGAGTACTAAACGAACCAAGAAGACAATTCACAATAACAATAACATTAACCACATCACTGAGCCATTTCATCGTCCTGTCGGTACTGTGGTTGCCTCTCCGCTCCTCGGCTACCTGAACATCAAAACAATGTCCACCCCCGAAGGTATTAGCAAAACAATGCTAGTACAAGTATCATCATATAATAAATCATCAATGCATCATAAAACATGCAAAACGGACTTCCGCCACCGGAATCCAACGATGCGAATCCTCATGATTCCATCAACACAATACAGGGTAATCCAGCGATCCAGCGCCCTTGGTATAGATCCCCATGATGATCCCGTCGGTCCAACGCATGGTGGAAAACCCGTCCAACGATCCAGCACCCTCAGCATAGATCCCCATGATGATCCCGTCGGACCAACGCATGGTGGACATTCGACCCAGCGCCCTCAGCATAGATCCTCATGATCCCCTCGGATCATTTATACCATAAATCAATCAACTATGCATACACATATGCATTTCAATATGTTCATCAATACGAACAAATATCAACGAATATCACGAGAATTTTCAGAAATATATTTCATATTCAACAATATGAACAAAACCACAAGCATGATCAAAGTTTCAATATAAATCGAACTCGACATATGATACTTGCCTCAAAAATGGCAAGGACGAAACACTTCAATGATCTCGACACACTCGAAGGCCGCCTCCTTCGATCAACGTAACAAGCCCGAACCTTAACAAAAGGAATGATATACAAATCATCTCAAGTCGAACGATGGCCTAACAATTCGGTCTACGGCCGAAAAGCTCAAAATAAACAATCTGCCTGGACTGCTTAGCGTGCGCTACGTACTCTACGTAACATGCGCTAAGCTGGCCTGTTAGCGTACGCTATCGTGTAAGACTAGCGTGCGCTAGCCACGAACTGACAGCTTGAATCGGCTGATACATAACACACGCTACATACGTATTGTGCGTTAACTGAACCCCGATAGCGCACGTTAACTCACATATGTTAGCGTGCGCTAATCTTGCATGGCAGAATACTGCTAACGGAAAAACTGGGTTGAAAGGTGGTGAATTTCATGAACTCTATGGTGATAATACAAATTATCCTCGGGCATATCATGCTAATAAGGTTTGTGGAAGTTCTATGATTATGAGATACAAATATACGGATAATTATCTCAACATCATAACTCATCCAAGATCTTCAAGAAATATTCTAAGTTCCGATTATTCCAAGTCCCAAAACATATGATTCCTTACGTAAAACATACGAACTAGGTAATCTTCATATACTAGTCGATTGGTTTGGAAGATACATAACATGCTCAGGAATCCACATACTAAAAGGTTCAATGGATCATACGATGAATAAGTGTCGAAACGTCGAAAATATCCTTCTAACACGTGATGTACGACTAATAACGAATCTAACTGACTAGATGAACATGATCAACATCCTATAGAACACTACTAGTATTGGTGAAGAATCACCTACCTCAAGGTAGTGAAGAACACGGAGGAAATTGAAGCAATCCAACACCGAAGGCTTGAACACCAATCTCCAATGATATACGATCTTCAATCACGAACTAGGATGTTGATATGAAGTGTTTAGGATGAAGGAAGTTATGTTCTAAGTGTAAGAACTCGGGTAATGGGAGAAGAAAGAACTGAAATCACGAATAGGATGCTGTCCTATTTATAAGAAATGGCTATTAGCGCGCGCTAGACCACCTTTCGTAGCGTGCGCTAACGGCTCACTGACTTAACTGTACTCAGCACTTAGCGCGCGCTATGCACATACCTGTAGCGTGCGCTAAGGCGTTGACTCGGCTTTTCCCGAAAGCCGTCCAGGTTCATCCTGACACGATCCGACAGGGGTCCCCCGGCCAGATCTCACCTACCGCACGTCTCAATCAAACTGACCACACATAGCGTGCGCTAATAATCCTTTGTAGCGTACGCTATTGAGTCTATGTTAGCGTACGCTACACGTAGCCGATAACGTGCGCTACGTGCGCAGAATTACAATTTGTAAATCACATACATGAAATCATACGCTTGACAACATCGGATTATGAAATACGGAGAATAATACTCAGATCAAGTACGACGATTACAATATCACAAGTTCCAAATACAAGTCAGAAATCTCGGGTATTACATCCTTGCTCCCTAAAAAGAAGTTTCGTCCCGAAACATAAGATGAAAACAACTCTGGATATCTAGCCTTCATACTGTCCGCCGTTTCCCAAGTGGCCTCTTCGACTCCGTGTCGTGACCATTGCACTTTAACCAAATGTATTGGTTTATTCCTCAATTGTTTGATCTGGCTCTCAAGTATCTTGATTGGTCTCTCTTCGAAGGTGCCATCATTAGCTATCTCGATCTCATCGAAATCAATGGCGTGACTGGGGTCCGGTACATACTTCCGCAATTGGGATACGTGAAACACATTGTGAACGTGACTCAGCGATGGCGGTAAGGCCAACCTGTATGCTAAATCTCCAACTCTCTCGAGGATCTCGAATGGTCCGATATATCTCGGACTAAGCTTGCCTCTCCTCCCAAAACGGAAAATCCCTCGTGTAGGAGACACCTTCAATAATACATGGTCCCCAGCGTCGAACTCTAGAGGGCGACGACGTACATCTGCATAAGACTTCTGTCGACTCAAGCGCCAACAGTCTCTCTCGAATCAAAGCTATCTTCTCTTGAGTCTGAATAATCAATTCCGGTTCCGTCCCGATCAAATCCGAAGAATCATCCCAACATAGGGGTGATCGGCATCTTCTCCCGTACAAAGCTTCAAATGGTGCCATCTTAATTGAAGCATGCCAACTATTATTGTAGGTGAATTCAACTAATGGAAAATGAACTTCCCAATCAGTTGACCAATCCAAAGCACAGGCTCTAAGCATGTCTTCTACAGTTTGAATAGTCCTTTCGGACTGACCGTCCGTTTGGGGATGATAAGCTGTGCTAAAGTTGAGCTCAGTCCCCAAAGCCCTGTGAACTGCCTTCCAGAAGTGTGACACGAAGCGACCATCTCGATCCGAAATAATGGTCCTCGGCGTCCCATGCAATCTGACTATCTCTGCAATAAATACTCGTGCCAATCTCTCGGGTCCCCATGTATCTTTAATTCCCAGGAGATGAGCCGACTTGGTTAGTCGATCAACTACAACCCAAATCATGTTCATTCCCGTTCTAGTCCTTGGCATACTAGTGATGAAATACATCGAGATATCCTCCCACTTCCACTCAGGGATTGGAAGCGGTTTTAACATTCCGGCAGGTCGTTGATGTTCAATCTTAACCTGCTGACAAGTCAAACACTTCGAAACGTACTCCGCTACGTCCCTCTTCATATTCCCCCACTAGAAGTTTTGCTTTAAATCCTTATACATCTTACTGCTGCCTGGGTGAATAGAATAGGGCGCGCTATGAGCTTCCTTTAAAATTGTCCGTCTCAAATCATTATCCTCGGGAACGCAAAGTCGACTCTGAAATCTCAGAACCCCATCGTCTTGTATCACAAATCCTGGGGCTTTTCCTTTCTTTACTTCGTCACATAATCGAAGGATCAGAGAATCGTTCAATTGTTTAGACTTGATCTCCTCGACTAGTGATGAAGTCAGTTCCATCACATAAAGTTGCCCTTGAATTCCTGGTGCCCATACTTTAATCCCTTCGCGGATCAGTTCTCGTTGAATACTGGTTTGGAACGTAAGTGCTTCCAACACTCGAAGAGAAACAGGTTTACGGCTCAAAGCATCAGCTACTACGTTTGCTTTCCCCGGATGATAGAGAATCTCCAAGTCGTAATCCTTGATCAATTCCAGCCACCTTCTCTGCCTCATGTTTAATTCTTTCTGACTGAAAATGTACTTGAGGCTCTTATGATCTGTAAAGATCTGACAATGAGTGCCGTACAAATAATGTCGCCAAATTTTCAAGGCAAAGACCACAGCTGCTAGCTCCAGATCATGAGTCGGGTAATTAATCTCGTACGGTTTCAATTGCCGAGAAGCATAAGCAATCACTTTATCCTTCTGCATCAACACACAACCCAAACCCCGATTTGAAGCGTCGTATACCATGAATCCATCGGTTCCCTCTGCGGCGCTAATATAGGTCTTGTCGTCCGCCTCCTCTTAAGTTCGTCAAAACCACTGGCACTTCTCATTCCACGTGAACTTTTGAGTTTTACTCAGTAAATTGAGTGAGCGGACAAGCAATTTTGGAAAATCCCTCTACAAAGCGGCGATAATATCCAGCCAAGTCCTAAGAAGCTTCGGACTTCTTTCACGTTTTAGGAGCTTCCCATCCTAAGATTGCTTCGACTTTCTTCGGTCCACCGAACTCCGTCGGTGATATCACATGTCGAGGAAGGTTACTTCCTTAAGCGAACTCGCATTTTGAAAGTTTTGCATACACTGTTCCTTCCTCAAGGTGCTCAAAACCACACGTAAATGTTCAAAGATGTTCCTCTGCGTCCCTCGAATATATCAGGATGTCGTCAATGAAGACGACCACAAATTTATCCAAGTATTCCAAGAATATCCGATTCATCAATTGCATGAATACCGCAGGAGCATTGGTAAGTCCAAATGGCATTACTACAAATTCATAATGCCCGTACCGGGATCTGAAAGCAGATTTCGGTATATCCGATTCCTTAATTCTCAACTGGTGGTATCCTGATCGCAAGTCAATCTTCGAGAATACCCTTGCCCCTTGCAGTTGATCAAACAAGTTGTCGATCCGAGGTATAGGATACTTATTCTTGATTGTCAACTTGTTGAGCTCCCTGTAATCAATACACAGTCGGAGGGATCCGTATTTCTTCCGGACAAAGAGAACGGGCGCTCCCCAAGGAGAAACACTAGGTTGGATATAGCCCTTCTGTAACAATTCCTCCAGTTGCTTCTTGAGTTCATACATCTCGGTTGGCGCCATGCGGTATGGTGCCCTGGAAATAGGAGCTGCTCCTGGCTCTAATTCGATTGTTAATTCCACTTCTCTCTGCGGAGGTAACCCAGGTAGTTCGTCAGGAAATACATCTGAGAACTCATTCACAACTGAAATAGACGAGAGCTCTACTCCTTCCACTTTCCTCATGGCATAGCACCATAGTCCGTGACATCCCTGCTTCAGTAATTTCACGGCTTTCATTGCTTTGATCAATTTTCCCGAACTTCCTGGTCTCCATCCTCGGAATAAGTGTTCAGATCCGTCATCAGCAATGATAGAAATGACTCTCTCTCGGTAATTCAGAATAGCTCCTTAACGGTTGAGCCAATCATCTCCGAGGATTAAATCGTCACCGTAGATGTCAACCACAATAAGGTTTGATAGCCAATCTCTCCCTCCTATAGTTACTGGAAAATCTCTAGCCTCTAGGGTTCCCACGATTCTCTCTCCACTCGGCAAACCCACAACATATGGTTCACAATTATACAAGCACGAGATTTTCAAACGATTTACACAGTTCAATGATACAAAAGAATGTGTATCTCCGGAATCGAATAAAACACTAACTGGTTGCAAAAGGATCTGAATTGTACCTGATGCAACAGATGTGTTCTGATCATCCTTCTTCATCTCGTAAATACGCGGAGGAACGGACCCAGCACTGGATGTTTCTCTTTTTCCAACGTTCTGCTGCTGAAATCCACTCTGCTGCGTCTGGTTCACACTAGTGTCCTTAGGAACTGGTACCGGAGTGCGAGTACCAAAAGATCGGGTCGCATTCCCACAAAATGTTGCGCGATGTCCTTCCTGTCCACACTCAAAACAGGTCACAGCAGGCGCGAAACAATCACGTCGAACATGTCCCGCTTTGCCACAGTTGTAACACTTCTTTCCTGCGTCTGAAACAGTTGGTGCTGCCCGGAACTTCTTTCCACCTCGAGAAGGATGCGGAGGTCTCCTGGATGAATGAAAAGAGGACTGACCCCTGCGAGGCCCGTTACTCTTATCCTCCGTGAAGTTGCCAGACACCTTCTGTTTCTTTGCTTCCGTCGCTTTCCCCACTGCTGCCTCCTTCATATCATAGGCCAACGCCTTGTCACGATCTTTATCGCAAGGTGGTACAATCAAATCCGGACATATATTGCTGAATTTCCGGCTTCATTCGCATGTCAAAATGGAAAATCCTTTCCGCCTCGGTCGTGACCAAGTGGCGCACATAAGTCAGCTGGTGATTAAAGGTCTTAATCACGTCCGTCACAGATGCTTCCGAATTTTGTGGTGAGAAAAACTCCCGAACTCGGGCTTCTCTAACTGGGCGAGGACAATACTGCACCTCCATCATCAATTTGAATTCCGTCCAGTCAACATTGTGCTCCTCCGGTCGAATGGCCTCCCACCAGTCGAAAGCCTCCCCGGTCAGAAGATACTGGGCGACCGGAACCTTCCTATCGTTGGGACAGTTAATCCCTGCAAAAATCTTTTCTAATTCCTTCAGCCAGTGATCCCAAGAAAGCGTCTCGGCAGAACCATCAAATTTCGGAGGGTGCAATTAAATCACTTCGGTAAGCCATCTATCTCCTCGATTCTCCACGTTATGCTGCTGTCCCATCGCCGTCTGCATGCGATTCACAACTTGAGCAAACTGGTTTATCTGGGCAACCACCTGTTGAAGCACTCCCGGCACGTTAGGATCTGCATTATTATTTGCCGATCCCTGTTGTCCCACGGAATGGGAATCCGTTCGACTAGCGGTTATCTCTGGGGTAGATACCGACTCTTCTTGCCTCGCATTTCCACGTCCGCGTCCACGACCGCGTCCGCATCCACGACCGCCTCTCAACATACTGTAAACATAAATACTCAATATCTAGGGCAAACTTTCTCAAAGTACATTCATCAATGCTTACAAGACATGAATTAAATAAAACGGTAGTATTTGAGATTAGGAAACTTACAACCACGGTCCACACGACGATGCTGGCTCAGCAGTGATGTTACGAACTACCAATAATCAAATAACGTAAACAGACCCAACTAACCCGACTGCCAAGATATCCATGAATCTTAGCTCCGATACCATATTCTGTAACACCCCGAGATATTCGGAATAATTACAGCGCCGTAAACCCTTTAGATAAGGATTTACAAGGTTAATTTTAAATGAAGTGTAAACATAATTCAATCGAACAACTGAAGTTCAAATACATATTTGATTCAACCGATCAAATGAGCTAACTTATACAACCATATCGAAATGACCTTATTAAAAACCGACGTACTCGAGTACTAAACGAACCAAGAAGACAATTCACAATAACAATAACATCAACCACATCACTGAGCCATTTCATCGTCCTGTCGGTACTGTGGTTGCCTCCCCGCTCCTCGGCTACCTGAACATCAAAACAATGTCCACCCCGAAGGGGTTAGCAAAACAATGCTAGTACAAGTATCATCATACAATAAATCATCAATGCATCATAAAACATGCAAAACGGACTTCCGCCACCGGAATCCAACGATGCGAATCCTCACGATTCCATCAACACAATACAGGTAATCCAATGATCCAGCGCCCTTGGTATAGATCCCCATGATGATCCCGTCGGACCAACGCATGGTGGAAAACCCGTCCAACGATCCAGCGCCCTCAGCATAGATCCCCATGATGATCCCGTCGGACCAACGCATGGTGGACATTCGATCCAGCGCCCTCAGTATAGATCCTCATGATCCCCTCGGATCATTTATACCATAAATCAATCAACTATGCATACACATATGCATTTCAATATGTTCATCAATATGAACAAATATCAACGAATATCACGAGAATTTTCAGAAATACATTTCATATTCAACAATATGAACAAAACCACAAGCATGATCAAAGTTTCATTATAAATCGAACTCGACATATGATACTTGCCTCAAAAATGGCAAGGACGAAACACTTCAATGATCTCGACACACTCGAAGGCCGCCTCCTTCGATCAACGTAACAAGCCTGAACCTTAACAAAAGTAATGATATACAAATAATCTCAAGTCGAACAATGGCCTAACAATTCGGTCTACGGCCGAAAAGCTCAAAATAAACAATCTTCCTGGACTGCTTAGCGTGCGCTACGTACTCTACGTAACGTGCGCTAAGCCGCCTCGTAGCGACGCTTATCGTGTAAGACTAGCGTGCGCTAGCCACGAACTGACAGTTTGAATCGGCTGATACATAACGCACGCTACGTACGTATTTTGCATTAACTGAACCCCGATAGCGCACGTTAACTCACATATGTTAGCGTGCGCTAATCTTGCATGGCAGATTACTGCTAACGGAAAAACTGGGTTGAAAGGTGGTGAATTTCATGAACTCTATGGTGATAATACAAATTATCCTCGGGCATATCATGCTAATAAGGTTTGTGGAAGTTCTATGATTATGAGATACAAATATACGGATAATTATCTCAACATCATAACTCATCCAAGATCTTCAAGAAATATTCTAAGTTCCGATTATTCCAAGTCCCAAAACATATGATTCCTTACGTAAAATATACGAACTAGGTAATCTTCATATACTGGTCGATTGGTTTGGAAGATACATAACATGCTCAGGAATCCACATACTAAAAGGTTCAATGGATCATACGATGAATAAGTGTCGAAACGTCGAAAATATCCTTCTAACACATGATGTACGACTAATAACGAATCTAACTGACTAGATGAACATGATCAACATCCTATAGAACACTACTAGTATTGGTGAAGAATCACCTACCTCAAGGTAGTGAAGAACATGGAGGAAATTGAAGCAATCCAACACCGAAGGCTTGAACACCAATCTCCAATGATATACGATCTTCAATCATGAACTAGGATGTTGATATGAAGTGTTTAGGATGAAGGAAGTTATGTTCTAAGTGTAAGAACTCGGGTAATGGGAGAAGAAAGAATTTAAATCACGAATAGGATGCTGTCCTATTTATAAGAAATGGCTATTAGCGCGCGCTAGACCCTGCTCGTAGCGTGCGCTAACGGCTCACTGACTTAACTGTACTCAGCACTTAGCGCGCGCTATGCACATACCTGTAGCGTGCGCTAAGGCGTTGACTCGGCTTTTCCCGAAAGCCGTCCAGGTTCATCCCGACACGATCCGACACGGGTCCCCCGGCCAGATCTCATCTACCGCACGTCTCAATCAAACTGACCACACATAGCGTGCGCTAATAATCCTTTGTAGCATACGCTATTGAGTCTATGTTAGCGTACGCTACACGTAGCCGATAACGTGCGCTACGTGCACAGAATTACAATTTGTAAATCACATACATGAAATCATACGCTCGACAACATCGGATTATGAAATACGGAGAATAATACTCAGATCAAGTATGACGATTACAATATCACAAATTCCAAATACAAGTCAGAAATCTCGGGTATTACAAAATGTTCCCAAGAAGTTTTAAAATTTCGAACTCAAGCAAGAGATATTCGTAAAGGAACTCATCATCTCGGGTATTTTTGAAGTAGAAATTCTTTTGGACCTCGAGTCCCAATGTACAAAACCTTTTTGTAGTCGTTAGGGCCCCAACCCGATTCTCATTTTAAAACACACTAGATAAGATATCATTATGAGTCCGAGACCCATATTTAAAATGTTATCCAAACAATCACTGTTATACGATCATTGTTTGTACACATCAGGTACCGAACTCCGGAGGCCTCGACGGACCTTACCCGGACCACACACACTGTTCGTACACATCATGTACCGAACTCCGGAGGCCTCGACGGACCTTACCCGGCCACAAACATCGTTCGTACACATTATGTACCGAACTCCAGAGGCCTCGTCAGACCCTACCTGGATCACACACCTTGTTCGTACACATCATGTACCGAACTCCAGAGGCCTCTTCAGACCCTACCTGGATCACACACCTTGTTCGTACACATCATGTACCGAACTCCAAAGGCCCCGTCAGACCCTACCTGGAACACACACACACATTGACACGACACAATTCATAATCATCAAATGTCAAGCCATTCCACATTACACCGAAATGCATAATCAAGTATGTAAACCAAAACAAAACAAATATCATAATCATCACAACAACTCAACAATGACCAATCACGCCCGGCACAAACTTAGATGATTTGCACATCCAACACAATTCCATGATGTTAACTAAGTGAAGATATTATCGTTACCATCAATCGTTCATAATAATCAATTCATACAAAGCACATTCGCTAAGATAAATCAATTCATCATAACCATAACACGACGTCCCTATTCACAAGACACAATTCGTATAGTAAAATACTTGCTTTAATAACCGCTGCCAAATACTCCGAAGAACATGGTTCGACCGGGAAGCTCGGACCCCAAAGAAGGCAACGAATGGAAAGGTTCCGACTCGAGTTCTTAACAAGAATTTTGTCCCTAAGTCATACCAATGATAAATCAACAATCGTACGATGGATAATAATCACACAACGCCCAATCCCCCCTCTAAGACCTTTTGTCGGACACCTTCAAGTCGTCGACTAAGAACTCGACCAAAACAATGAATCGATACGATCCAACCATGTAATAACATGGGAAATGATATGATACATCTAAATAATCATCAATCCATCACAATCCTAAGTTAAATCGGATTAAGCGGATGAAAACAACCAAAATATCCAAATTCCCCAAAACTAGGTTTCTAGAAAATCTGACCTGATTTGCTCGATCAAAGGATGTTATAGGATGAATGATTGATGATATGAACTCCAAGACTTCATGGATTAATTGTCCAACAACATGGCTCCATGATAAACACACATCCATCCACAAAAGGGAAGAAAACGAGTGAGGAAAATGATGAAAACCCTGTCTGGAGGGCCTTAAATAGGGTGTCTGTCGGCCGCCTTACGTACGTAATCGACCATGGCTTACGTACGTAACCGGCCATGGCCTAACTCACTGCCCAGAAATGTCGGCAGTGTTACGTACGTAACCGGACTTACGTACGTAACTTCCGGACCCTTCCAGCCGTAACTCGTCCAGGGCTGGCCTGGCCCCAACATGCCCGGCCATGACTCGGTCGGGGCAAACTCCGACGGCCCGGACGACCCCGAAACCCAAACCTGAATACGAATCGAAGATACGGTTACGAAGAACTCGCAAATACGGATTCGAGCACTAAGAGAACACACGATTCCGACCACTCGAAGGCTCGAAATTTGACAACGGAATGTAATTACCCCAAACTTTGGG
Organism: Orobanche coerulescens; assembly: GCA_033398695.1. Lineage (NCBI taxonomy): Eukaryota > Viridiplantae > Streptophyta > Magnoliopsida > Lamiales > Orobanchaceae > Orobanche > Orobanche coerulescens. Next base: position 101,211,118 of record CM065805.1, read on the forward strand.
AAATTACGAAAATGGCCCAAAACGTCCGAAATACACGATACACGATCGAAACACCAAACCAAGGCTCACAACATGAATAATAACATTAAATGAACTTGCGAGGAACTCGAAACAATAGTTTCGGACGATATTTGCAAGAATCGAACTCAAGTGCGGAAAAGCCGCTTAAGAACATGAAACTCAACAAAACGATACCGAAACGAACTCGGACGTCAAAAAGTGCAGAATTAAATATTCTCAAAATGACGAAACGGTCATGTGGGATTCGTCAAAACAGACTTCCGCCAAAAAAAGAAAATTACCGGAAATCGAAATTGTGGATATTACACGATGTGGGACCCACGACACTGTAATATTCCTGGAGGCTCAGGGAGTGTTACAGAATATGGTATCAGAGCTTAGGCTGTGAAAACCTAGGCTGTCGGGTCGAGTCGAGTCATGTTTGTATCATGTCATTCGAGTTGTCGGTTGACAAGTATTAGAGCCCGGGGTTTTTGTTGTTCACTCGGGCTTGTGTGTTATGTGGTTTACCGGTGTGATACTATGGTTGTTTTAAATTTATATAATTGATATTAACGTGATTCTTTGGAATGATATGTTGTATAGCCAAACTGATTTTGCAAAATGTCTGTTTTGGAAAAATACCTTTATCGAGTATATTTCTAAAGTTGAGACATGCCAGTATCACGGGGAATCGTCAGCTCCACGATCTGTAAGTATTTGGATATTTGATTTGCATTGAGGTTATTTGCAGTTACAAGTTGATGTAATTTGAGAAATCTTCGGAAAAATATTACTTGTTTCATTATGAGGTAGAAGAATATAATGGTTGGGACATAACCGACGATCTTGAGAAACTATGATTATGGAAAATCAATGGGTAGGGTAAACTTGAGAAGCAGAGTTGTGAATTGTTGACAGGAACATATGGTTATTGCTAGTTCACTTTAGGATGTATGATACTATTTCTGAACATTTGGAAATGATACTTTTCAAAATGATATATTTTGAATAAACTATTTTCCTCGCTAATGTGAAAATGTATTTTCCATAAAATTTATTTTGAGAAACAGTATTGTTGTTAAAAAAATTGTGCCTTAAAACAGGTTTTATCATAGCATAGTTGAGGTAATCCAGGATGGAATAATGGTCGATGTACGTAGCGAGTCACCTGTCGAAAAGAGCGATTTTAACAAAGTCTATACAATAAGATTTTGGATTCTATGGTGTGGTTTTCCGACCGAATGTCAGTAGAATTGGTGAGGAGGCGGATTGGTATACAGGAGTATGGATGTAGTCAATCATTTGCATAATTTTATTTTATTTAATCGTGTGTATTCAAACAAAATTGTCATGGAGTACTTGACATAAGCGAGCCAGTTTAAGTTTTCAAAAATTAATTTATTATAGACTTACAAAAATATATGTTTTGAATTTTGAAATTCTTGAAAGAACTTTCAAAAATGGACTTTTATTGGCAAGATTATATGATTTCAAAGCCGTTTTGAAAACGTGATTGATATACGCACAAATTTAATGCATAATGCATATCATGATGAAGTTCTTAGTAAGACTCGTAAGTTGGATAACCATCAATATGGTACGATAAAAAGAGATTTGAATTTCAGCATTATAGCTTGGATTATCCAGGGATAGTCGGTTGGTTGATCAGATAAGAGAAATATGCTGCGAATTGTAGATTCAGTACAGATTATGGGTTTTGTGAATATCGGGAATGTGTTATGTGGCTCAATCGGTGCGGTAGTGCTGTGGCTTTTGGTTTAGTGATTTTTGACTTCTGAGTCAACTGATTTTTTGTATGTGGTACTTTGAGTGATTTCTTAGTGAAGTATGGATTTGGGGATTGAATATGCGTCTGATGCGAATGAAGACGAAGAAACTGTACGCTGGTGTTGTATGCGTGTGTAATGTGCGGCTTCTCATGGGAAGTGAAAGCCGGCAGTACAGGCACGTGTCAAGGAGCGGCTTCTATCAGGCTCCTAAGCAAAGAAGACATGAAACCCCAAATTTCATATCGAACTGATAACGATTCTGAAGTGATTATGGAGTTAGCAATTTTTGAGATATTTCTTTTTAAATTGCCATAGTTGCGGTATTGGTATTTTGTTGGTATGTGTCGAGGCTTGTATCCATTGTGTTTGTATCTGTATTGAGGCTTTGAAAACGGAGTCGTATGCTAGTATCACGGGAGATCATCGACTTCATGGACCTGTAATTATAATGTTTTGGTTATTCAATTGTGACAATGATTGCTTACCGTTGATTTTGGATTTTCTAGTTTGGGCACTTGTTTGTGAAAGAATGGCAAGTTTCAAGGATGAAACTTATTTTAACGAGGGTAGTATGTAATATCCTGAATTTTATAAAAATATTTTATCGTGACCTTGTTGGAAAATTGGTAATGTGATTTTCATTGGTAATAGACATAATATTGAGTAAACGAGAGCAAGGCGTCAGGTAGTATTTTCTAATATCATCGAAATAATTATTGGTAAGAATGTGACGGTGGCCATCATTGTATTCTCCGATAAATTATTCAATGAAAATTAAAGAAAATTATCCGGATTAAAAATGAGCTTCTGGATTTAATTGGATGTATCGGAGATGAGTTTGTGGTCTTCGACAATTCAAAATAAGAAAGGAGCACCAAAAGTATGAATAGAAATAATAATGTTGGATATTTTCTCGGAAGTGTCATGGACAAGTATCAACTTTAAAAAATCAACATGGACTTTTGGGAAGTTCAAAAATTCTGAGAATATATCATATAGAATTCATTTAGCTTTCTAATGGTTCAAACAGCGAGCCAATCGGAGTCCGAAAGAAGAAGTTATGATCGAATTAGCGGAAGACTGCCAGCTGCCGTGCACCATGCGTCACTGCGTGCGTCAGCGCCCGACAGGCTTCTGGGAATCCCGTGCGAGCGAGGCAATGGCCGTCACGCATGATGCCTAGTCATGATTCTGTTTTGACTGCTAGCGGTTTTTGAACCCATAAATAACGCACTTACCTTTAATATTCTCTCATACCATTTGTCAATATCTATAGAAAATTATACACCTCTTAAAGTACGTCTTTTTATATCCTAGTGTTGAGATTTTTAAGTCCTCCAAAACACTCAAACACCTAGAGAATCTGAGCAGCCCAGTCTAGGAGACGTCCGGTGGTTGTTTGACAAAATTCCCCAGAGATTATGTGAATTCCAGGCTATGTTGCCATCTTTGAACACGATTATCTCACAATCGGTAAGTTATTTTACGAATACATCTCAAGCAGTTTGTAAATAAAATACATATAAGTATAAATGTTGTTTATACCATAACTATTGAGAGTTGATCGAGTTGCTTATTTTGAATATGTATATCTTTCCTATCAGTCATTTCCAACAACATTTCTTTTGAAAGTTGATCGAGTTGCCTATTTCGAAAATATATATATTTTAACATGAAGGTTATTTTCCGATGACATGTATTTTATAACTGAGTGACAGAGATAAATAATTCAGTTTTTATTTTGATATTTCCAGCCATTGAAATTATTGTATTTATCCAAATATAATCGATTCAACCCTACTTTCATATAATACAAATCCGTATCGGACGGATTGAATCCTTTATAATTGTGTTCAAGACTGGAAAACTTAATAAAGATGATTAATATCATAGTATGATTCTTTACATCCATATTTCGGTATTCATGATCGCAAAGCTTTAATTGACACTTGTAGTGTATACAACTGCATGGCATTAATGCACACTAGCAGACTGAGCTAACGTACGCTAATTGGAATATTTAGCGTGTGTAAATCTTAAAGTATTACGTATGTAAAGTATGTTTTGGATATTAGCGCACGCTACATAATCTGAATAAATTACATTAAGTCAACAAAGAGCGTACGTAAATTGTATAGTGGATTATGAGTTGGATTGTTTGGATTTGTGTTTAATCGAGATATTGTGGAACCATGGGTTTGTTGATTGTTATCGAACTTATTGTTTATCGATTTTTGCAATAGACATGAGAATTGACCGTAGATTAGAATCGTGTGTTGCGGTCGAGTTCGAGGATGTCCGTGAATTGCTTTAGTAGGAGTCAAGGAGCTCGTAGACGAAGGCAAGAAAATTGGTAACGGCTTCACTATCGTTGTATCGATATCGAGCAAGTTATTACATGCTCGGTTTATAATTTTTAATGAATGTTTTCAGTTTCATTCGTTTATAATTCATATAGAATTGAATATAACTTTGAATTATGAAGATTTGGATTGTATGTTGTTTTCCGGTTAGGAGTTAAATCATAAGGTATATGATTTACATTCGTTATTGTTATATTTGAGTAATGAGAACACGTTTGGCAAAAACGAGGATATAAATTATCTACAGTCTACGATATTTTGGGTGATGAATATTGAGGATAATCGTTGGTGATGGTTTTCGACATCGAGACTGTTCTCGAATGATTCAGGGTAAGTACTCTAATCATTTTTATCGTTTAGTATTGATCATGTCATGACGCATTTGTGTATAGTCGTTGTCATGCATTTGTGTGTTGTTGTCATGCATTTGTGTGTCATAGTTGTTTGTCCACCACGTGTTGGTCCGAAGGGGTCATCTTGGGATCTATACTCTGTGCGTTGGATCGTTGGATGGGTTTACCACCACATCTTGGTCCGACGGGATCAGCATGGGCATCTATGCTGTGCGCGCTAGATCGTTGGATTACCATGAGTATGTTGAGGTTGACATGTTGTGTCATGCATTGTTAGTCTTCTCATAGGAGAGGCTTGTTGTTGTTGTCTTGTTGAGCATATTGATATTGTTATATGAGTATGCATTTGTAGGTCTTGTGTTAGGACCATGTCTGCATATTATTTTAATTTGATCTCGAATTAGACTGGCGTGATTCATCGTGGTCTTGCATATCTCGAGGTATGTTCTGTATTTCCTTCTTGGTACTTGTCTTTTGATTGGCAACCGATTATCATGTTGAGATTTGATGGTATTATCCAATAGAATTGGTTGGTCAGAGCTAGTATATTTCGTATTGGTGAGTTATGATGATGTTTTGAGAAATCTTGGGTGTTGCTTGGAATACAGTACAAATGTTTGTGTATGAGGTCATTGTCTTATTGAGATTACGAGATGTGGACTATGGTAAGGATTAGTTTGATGAGGATTATCACGAGTTGGTAAAGTTCTGACGGTAAGATTACGTTGGTAGTAATCATACTTTGTAATTTCATTGATATGTAATTATTGATGTCATGTGATCATTATCATTGTTGAGTATTAGGGATGACCCTCTTGTGGGCCTCATTTTTAGGTACTCGGACATGAGCATGTAGTGGTCATGAAGAGATGAGCTTCCCGGATGATACTGGCTATGGCGTGTGTTTGAGAATCGAGTACTTTGTCTAGTTGTTATTTTCCGCTGCAAAAGTATTTTTAGTTGTTTGTTATGTCCGCCGCGAGTGTGTTTTGATATGGCTTTCTAGTATTTTATGAACTTGGGTTTATTTTGGAAAACCGATTTCCTAAACTATTTTGTCGGTACGTATAAGCGGTGACTTAATTTATACTTTGAGACTGTTGAGTTTTGACATTTTGGCCTGGTATTTTCAAATGAGATCTTACGACGGTATTTGATAAATGGATTTTATATAGTCTTTTAATACTTTTAAAATATATTACCTTCATCGACGCTTGGGCCTATTTGAAATGTTTGTGAAAATGTCTTTTAGCCTTATGGGTTCAGGTGTGGGATCCACTGTGCTGTAATATTTCTGGATGGCTCTGGGGGTGTTACAGAAGCCGTCAATTCATGCCATACAAATGGAGGTATTGGACATCATGCTCGTTTTTATATAGGTGGTTTAAGACATATTCTGATGGCTACATATGCTCCAGTAGAGTATGTGGTTTAAGACTATGCCACTCTGTCCATTTCTCATTAGACTAGGGGGCGAAGAGAGGTGGGGGTCGCAGATACTCCTAGTAATGAGAGTGGTAAGCCTCGAGTCTATGAAATGAAAAAGGTTGATGATCCCAAGGCCCATATGATTACAAGTACACTCGATATTCTTTCTCAGCCTGCATGTACTCTTTTTGATACTGGTCCTTCGCATTCCTTTATTTCTATGCTGTTTAGGTGGTGGCATTAGGTGCGGATGTCCTTGCAATGCCCTCAGTGGCTGGTGTTGACCATGGTGGTTTGGTCTCTCTCCCTATTGCTGCTTAGGACAATTCCTCATGATATGGCCTTTCTGACCACACGTGTAACAACTTATAGTGCCCAAGAGACAGGCACCATAATGCTGCTTGTTACACTTGGGACATACGGGGTTTGCAACTCGTCCCAGATTATTGCCTCTCTGAGCAAGAACCATCTGTCGTCCATAATTGTTGCCTCATTGAGCCTGAGGCTGTCCATGAGGTATATTTCCCTGCCACACCTTCTGTAACACCCCCAATCCACTCAGGGATATTACACGCCGTAGGCCCTCTCCTCGAGGATCTACCAGGCTGATAACTAAAATCAAACATCTAAACATCGCCTTTAAGGCTAAAATGACTCAGTAGACCGACTTGGTCTTTCAATAATAACATACAACTCAATTCCGAACACATACCCACGCAGGGGTCAAAATACAATAAACTCCCGTACAACGGGGAAAAGATACTGCAGCGGAAAAGAAAATACAACTAGACCAAAACGACATCAACAGATCCTCGTGTGATTAGTATCGTTCATCTTTCATCATCCTTCGTGCCGACCCTGTGCTATGCTCCAAAACCTGAATGCAAAAATAGACATCCACCCCCGAATACTGGGGTTTAGCAAAACTCCACTGTTTTGCTAGTGCAAGTACAAGTGCAAAAATACGAGCCATACAATACAAGTTCCAAGAACAATAATAATCAGGAATCCTCAAAGATCCAAACGTAAAGAAAAGTACTTCCCGAGGCAAGAGTTTGGGTAAACATTTCCAAAACCGAAAGATCGCAAATAAGGGAAACAATTTACAAAACAGTTCAAAATGCCATCGAGAGTTTTAATAGAAAACAATTTAGGATTATAAAATCCTTCTCTTTCCAAAAATCAATAGGGTCACAGCCCAAATGTTTTGTTTTCACAAATAAAAAACCGACAATAACTCACAGGGCCAGAGCCCAACATCACGTGTCCTCGACGGACATAAAATCAACAAAACATAATCGCACACGCGCATCGCCTACGACCGGGACGAAGCCACAAATCCCACTCAAGGCCTCGAAGGACCCTCCCGAGCTGGCTAGCGAAACAAATCACACACATCTCACGGTTGGATCAATCGCTTGTTGCATCCTGGCCGCATGATCGCATGCCATGTGCCACCGTAGATTATCTCAGGCTCTCACGGTTGGATCAATCACTTGTTGCATCCTGACCACATGATCACGTGCCATGTGTCACCGTAGACCTTCAACCGTATCCACACATTCACACAAATAACATATCACATCAAGGATATTCAAACAATTCACCCAGAGCATCAAACACTTAGCAAAACACCACGTCAAACCACAATGCACCGAAATGAAACAATATACGTCCACACGCAAATACCAAGTGCAACATCAACACCAAACATATCCATAGAGTTCACATAGTCATTCTCAAACCACACCATTCACAAAACACACGCGTTTTGAAAGCAAGCCTTTAACAAGGCTAAACCGAATCTTTTGAAAACTCATTTCAAACAATCAAACAACCACATAAAGACGATCACCAATTATCATATTCACAAAACAAGAATAGTATGGACAAGGTACTTGCCTCGAAATCACGATCGCAATAAGACGACGGATAGGACGCGGTCGAATAGCCCCGAACCCCCGAACAATATCAAGAATGTGATAGCACCACGAGTATTACGAGAATAACACCACATGAATCATCAATCACCAAACGGGATTCAACATCGGAATCCTCGAACACCTATAAACCTCCTAAGGAACAATAACACATGGTTACGACGAGAATCAAGGCCAAAACAACGGAAATCCCAACAAACTATCGAAGGAAACTCATTGGGACATTTAATCGAACATTAAATGTTCAAGACCCTTCAAGAACAAAGAAATCACCCTCGGTCGAACGAACCAAAGATACGAGTATCCAATCCATAGAACAAGTTCAAAACAACGTTTATACAACAATTAATTGATCAAAAACGGATTGGAATCGAAATCAAAAAGGAAAATCCCCAAATCTACAAAAAAACAAGGGTTCAAGCCAAAATACCTTGATTTGGATGAAGGATTCAAGTAGAGGTCGAAAATCTACAACAAGACTTGATGTGGATGATCTCTACAAGTTTGGGAGCACTCAAATCGCCCAAAAATCGCCCACAAATCGCCCTAGATGGAAGGAGGAAGAAGAGAGGAGAAAAATGAAGTTTTCTCCTCGAAAATCTGCTAAAAACGCAGAAAGCCCGTGTGCCGCGGCACAGATGAGTGTGCCGCGCCCAGGCCACGAAACGCCCAGGAATCAGCTTAGTGCCGCGGCACAGCTGAAGTGTGCCGCGGCACACAAGATGTTCCACTCCAACACGAAAAAGGCACATCGTATAGTCTTAGATATTTCGACCATAACTCCCTCGTCTGGACTCCGATTGACTCACCGTTTGAACCATTGGAAAGCTAACTTGATGCTCTATAATATTACAAAGATTCAGAATTTTTGGAGTTTCCAAGAATTAATGGTGACTTTACAAAGTCGAACTCCCACGTGAAAAAGTCGATTAAGGACACGGAACTCAACAAAATGACACCGAAACGAACTCGGATGACAAAAAGTGCAGAATTAATCATTCTCGGAATGACGAAACGGTCATGATAGAGTTGTCAAAACGAACTTCCTCAGAAAAAAGAAAATTACCGAAATTCGAAATTGCGGATATTACATTCTACCCTCCTTAAAAGAAGTTTCGTCCCGAAAATTAAAACAAGTAGGGGGGAGCAATATACCCGCCAGGAAAACTCGACGAGATACACAAAAATAGAAAACTCGCGCCCAACGGCGAAACACTGCAAGAAACGCAAAGAGACATACAGCGTGAAAACACGCTCCACGACGACCAACACAACGTCGCCGTTAGGGATACAATAAAACCAACAAATGACAAGCGTCATCAAACGGATGATATAGCCAAGTCAATTATCCGACAATCACAAAACACAACGAACGAAAGTCAGTATGATTGACCAACCCAACGGTACATCAATCGAAACGCGAGCCAATCGCTGAACTAATACGGAATTCCACCGCCCAAGGGTTGGAAGATCGAAAACGAGACTAATTTCCCGAACTTAAGGGAATTACGAAGGAGTCTGAACGCTCAACAATCGCGAAACGAGATCAACAAAAACCGAACAATCAAACGATCGAACCACAAAGATCGAGACAACAAAAATCGAACGATCATGTTCGAATCACGAAGAACAATAAAAATTCAAACAACAACTCCAAGGTTCACATCTCGACTCGAGACAATATATGATCCGGTGAAAACAACAACATATGCATTCACATAAGATCCACACGAGAGGGAATAGACATTGACAAGTCACAACGACAAACGAGTTATTCAAACAATACCACGCTCGTTCGATCAACAAAAGCAAGGGGCGGACAAGCTCGTAAAATGTCAACGAACATAAACGAGTCGGCAGAGTCGAAAATACGAAGTTCTAACTCCGCTCCACTGCGTTTAATAGCAGTAGTAGAAGCTAAAGATGTTTCTTCCGAACTAGGTTCACAAGAATCGAACCGAACTCGGAAAAGTCACAAATGATAACCAGAGCGACCCAAAACAAGATCACAACTCATTCGAACGATGAAACCGAAATACGTAACAAGTTCGCATAAAGATTTGACGAACACGAGCGAATCGATAGACTTGAGAAAGAGGAAATGAAGAAGTCCAAAACAATACGGGTATTACATTCGACCTCTTATAAAAGAAGGTCGTCCCCGCTACTCACAATAACGAAATCAAGGAGACGACACAACAGCAATCGACGAAACATCCTTCAAAGGCCTCTCAAAGCCGATTCGATATCTGTCTTTGAGCGCGAACTCCAAAAGTCTCGGTAGCCAATTCGCAAAATCAATTCGTGTCCTCGAGTCCACACTCGAAATGTGTTACTGACGAGAAGGACAATTTGCACGTACATTCCCCCGGCACATCACGGTTGAAATGCCTCGGCTCGGCATACCGAAAATACAAATGCTAGATACAATGGAACATAACACCGCAAAACAACATACCGGAGATGCCAACTCAGCACAACGAGGAATCATAACACATATCATATATAACGATTACCATCGTAAAGTAATACACACACAAACACTACAACAACGACGGTATCGTTCGGCGACCTCAACGGCCCGAACGATAACCAGCACATAATTACAAACATCATGAAACAATCACACATGTGCATAAACGCACAAAAATCCAAGGTTTAACAACCCACACTCGTGCGAAAACACGCAAATCACCACGAGGTGATAAACAGTAAACACCAGTTCACACCTCTCACAGAGGGCTAGTACAACAAATGCGTGGCAACGCCTCGACATTCATGCCACCAATTCGATCATACTCGGGAGTAACATCATAACGACAAAGCAAACATCATACATACATATCCAGCCCTCAAACGGGAATGGATAGGTTTTTAAAATGAAAACATCCTTTTGAAAATAATTTAGAAAAATGCCGGTTGATCTTGAGTATCACCTTTCAAGAAAAAGTACAAACGTGAAACATCGTTATCGAGACTTTGGAGAACCATATCGCATTTGATAAAAATGAGGACACTTTCTCTTAGTGAAAACTTTCAGAATATTCGACCCTCGGGTCTAAATAAAAGTGTTTCTAAAACATTGAAAATATCTCAAAACATTTTGGTCCTCGAGGCGAAAAATTTTGAAATATATTGTGGCACTGGATGTACCACAAGAAAATAACTCATTTGAAAAAATATGTCTCAAATTTATTTCTATGATACTCTCGTTTTCGATAATTATTCACTGCCAAATTGGTGGATGCCATTAAGGCTAGAATGCACAATTATTTCAGGTAATAACACGGAACATGCTATCGCTGGGGGTCGCGCGTCGGAACCCAAGGCTTAAAACCTTTTAGAAAAATGCCAAACAGGCTGATGACGGTAATACATCAAAAACTCACATAAGCCATTTACAAAATGCTAAATACCGTCATAAGAATTTCGCCAAAATGATCAAGGCCATAATGCCAAAACTCGGTTAAGGGAATCGGTTTTCGAAATAAAACTCGGTCGGTAAAATACCGAAAGTCATTACAAAAGAACTCACGCAGCGGATAAAAGAAATACAGTTCAACATGCACAATCCAACAACACTACTCCTCATATGAACGAAATATGAGAGTCAAATAACCACATATCACGAAATCAAAATCCATAAGAGGATTCCGTCACTTAACAAATAATCATAAAAATAGCTCGTGTCACACGAGGCACAACACAAAGAAGGGAGACTTACATTCACAGGTCGCACGAAGATGATGATCGCCCACGATACTAATCACGACCAACAAACTGCACGACGCGTCGCGACACGACTTAGTCGGACATAATCCGACAAGACAAAACTCAACAGACACCACTGACCCGACAGCCTAGGTTTCCACAACCTATGCTCCGATACCATTTATGTAACACCCCCAATCCACTCAGGGATATTACACGCCGTAGGCCCTCTCCTCGAGGATCTACCAGGCTGATAACTAAAATCAAACATCTAAACATCGCCTTTAAGGCTAAAATGACTCAAGAGACCGACTTGGTCTTTCAATAATAACATACAACTCAATTCCAAACACATACCCACACAGGGTCAAAATACAATAAACTCCCGTACAACGGGGAAAAGATCTTGCGGCGGAAAAGAAAATACAACTAGACCAAAACGACATCAACAGATCCTCGTGTGATTAGTATCGTTCATCTTTCATCATCCTTCGTGCCGACCCCGTGCTATGCTCCAAAACCCGAATGCAAAATAGACATCCACCCCCGAATACTCGGGGTTAGCAAACTCCACTGTTTTGCTAGTGCAAGTACAAGTGCAAAAATACGAGCCATACAATACAAGTTCCAAGAACAATAATAATCAGGAATCCTCAAAGATCCAAACGTAAAGAAAAGTACTTCCCGAGGCAAGAGTTTGGGTAAACATTTCCAAAACCGAAAGATCGCAAATAAGGGAAACAATTTACAAAACAGTTCAAAATGCCATCGAGAGTTTTAATAGAAAACAATTTAGGATTATAAAATCATTCTCTTTCCAAAAATCAATAGGGTCACAGCCTAAATGTTTTGTTTTCACAAATAAAAAACCGACAATAATTCACAGGGCCAGAGCCCAACATCACGTGTCCTCGACGGACATAAAATCAACAAAACATAATCGCACACGCGCATCGCCTAGGACCGGGACGAAGCCACAAATCCCACTCGAGGCCTCGAAGGACCCTCCCGAGCTATCTAGCGAAACAAATCACACACATCTCACGGTTGGATCAATCGCTTGTTGCATCCTGGCCGCATGATCGCATGCCATGTGCCACCGTAGATTATCTCAGGCTCTCACGGTTGGATCAATCACTTGTTGCATCCTGACCACATGATCACGTGCCATGTGTCACCGTAGACCTTCAACCGTATCCACACATTCACACAAATAACATATCACATCAAGGATATTCAAACAATTCACCCAGAGCATCAAACACTTAGCAAAACACCACGTCAAACCACAATGCACCGAAATGAAACAATATACGTCCACACGCAAATACCAAGTGCAACATCAACACCAAACATATCCATAGAGTTCACATAGTCATTCTCAAACCACACCATTCACAAAACACACGCGTTTTGAAAGCAAGCCTTTAACAAGGCTAAACCGAATCTTTTGAAAACTCATTTCAAACAATCAAACAACCACATAAAGACGATCACCAATTATCATATTCACAAAACAAGAATAGCATGGACAAGGTACTTGCCTCGAAATCACGATCGCAATAAGACGACGGATAGGACGCGGTCGAATAGCCCCGAACCCCCGAACAATATCAAGAATGTGATAGCACCACGAGTATTACGAGAATAACACCACACGAATCATCAATCACCAAACGGGATTCAACATCGGAATCCTTGAACACCTATAAACCTCCGGAAGGAACAATAACACATGGATACGACGAGAATCAAGGCCAAAACAACGGAAATCCCAACAAACTATCGAAGGGAAACTCATTGGGACATTTAATAGAACATTAAATGTTCAAGACCCTTCAAGAACAAAGAAATCACCCCTCGGGTTGAACGAACCAAAGATACGAGTATCCAATCCATAGAACAAGTTCAAAACAACGTTTATACAACAATTAATTGATCAAAAACGGATTGGAATCGAAATCAAAAAGGAAAATCCCCAAATCTACAAAAACAAGGGTTCAAGCCAAAATACCTTGATTTGGATGAAGGATTCAAGTAGAGGTCGAAAATCTACAACAAGACTTGAGGTGGATGATCTCTACAAGTTTGGGAGCACTCAAATCGCCCAAAAATCGCCCACAAATCGCCCTAGATGGAAGGAGGAAGAAGAGAGGAGAAAATGAAGTTTTCTCTCGAAAATCTGCTAAAAACGCAGAAGCCCGTGTGTGCCGCGGCACAGATGAGTGTGCCGCGCCCAGTGGCCACGAAACGCCCAGAATCAGCTTAGTGCCGCGGCACAGCTGAAGTGTGCCGCGGCACACAGTACAGCCCCCTCCAACACGAAAAAAGCACATCGTATAGTCTTAGCTATTTCGATCATAACTCCCTCGTCTGGACTCCGATTGACTCACCGTTTGAACCATTGGAAAGCTAACTTGATGCTATATAATATTGCAAAGATTCAGAATTTTTGGAGTTTCCAAGAATTAATGGTGACTTTACAAAGTCGAACTCCCACGTGAAAAAGTCGATTAAGGACACGGAACTCAATAAAACGACACCGAAACGAACTCGGATGACAAAAGGTGCAGAATTAATCATTCTCGTAATGACGAAACGGTCATGATAGAGTTGTCAAAACGAACTTCCTCAGAAAAAAAGAAAATTACCGAAATTCAAAATTGCGGATATTACACCTTCTTGTTATCCTGGTTGTTCCCACTGTGGTTGTTATTGCCACAATTGTTTCGTCCTTTTCACTTACGCTTCCCCTTATATTCGTAGGAATTTGTCTGAATGGGTAGTGGTGTAATTGTGGGTGCCTGTTTCTCTTTTGGCATTGCTGCCTCGATATCCAGAGCTCTATTCAGTGATTCAGTGTAGCTCAGCCTTCCATGGCTAGCCAAGGACATGCCTATCTCATGCCTCAGTCCTGATTTAATTTCCCTGCCATCTTCTCATCAGTATCACCTTAGTCTGGAGCATACCTTGATAACTCACAAAACATTCTATCGTACTCGGTCACTGACATCCTCCCTTACTTCAGATTATAGAACTCAGCTTCTTTCTTGACCTTGAAGGTTTTTGGAACATACTTGTCATACAATGCTTTCTTGAATCCTCCCAAGAGTAGTTTTCTAGTTGCTCAACCGTCAAGATATTCCTGCGTGCTTCCCACCAGAAGTCTGCAGATCCAGTGAGTTGGAAGAGCACACAAGAAATACGCTCTTGGTTGGTACACCTTAGGAAGTTAAAATTCATTCCATAGCTCTAACCCAAAGCTAAGCATCGCTCGGGTTTCCTGACCTATTGAAAATAGGCGGATTCTGCTTGAGGAAAACCTCTTCAATAGCCCGTTGGGGTGGAGCAGGTGGTGGTGAAGGGTCACGTTCATGCCCTCCTCTTCTTCTTCCCTTCTGGGTGGCATTCTGTGGTTCATATAATCATCACTGGTTCATCCTCATTGGTCAATAACTATCATTATACTTGATCATTGAAAGGAGTTTGACTACATAATCATAACGCATAAACACATACTCGTAGATAACTCTCGTGGCAAGGTCGAGAAAGAGATCAGAAATAACAATATCATACTCGTGAGAAGAAAAGCCCATGAAGGGTCAAAATGTATAACAATATATCATATGCATTATAATATAACAATTGTCTTCAACGAGGTCTTACTGACTATCAAGCTATACAAGTTGATCTAGGCTACCTACCTACACACATACCAAAATACGGGATGCTTTAACAAGTAGATTTGCCGTCAACAAAATTAAAAAGTGCTAGACATCGGAACGACATATATAAGCAAAAGAAGTGATGTTCTGCACATGAAATACAAAATAAATGGCTAGCATCATCCTGAACTATCTCAAGTCACCCTCGACTCGGAGGTCGAGCTGTCTTCCTTGGAAAACTCCTCCGGATCCTTTTCCAGATCTTCTTCTGACTCCTCATCTGTAACTCGAGAGACTGCAATAGAATCTTCAATGACTCTATGATTCTTTGGAAGAAGTAGATGAGCATCGTCTGCGATCGGTCGTAGGTGTACTAGATCGATGACTGGCATAGGTCGAAGTGGCGAATACGTCCTCCTGAGAATAAAAAGCTCGGTCCTCATGTCCCTGCGACGAGGTAGTGAGGTCCCTGCCTCTAGGTCTAACCCACCTTGAGTATGAGGCGGTGCAGCAAGAACGACCTAGATGGGTAGAGGTGTAGCTGGCCTCTCTGGCAAAGCTCCCCTAGCATATGGTCGATACACGCAAGCTCCAGGGGGAGGTGCACAGTGTTGGAGTTACTGAGTGGTGATCTGGATAGAAAAGGCCACGAAATCTTCGGATGGTACTAAAGTGGGCTCATGCAAAAAGCTATAATACCATGAGACTGCAGCATACCACTCCTTCCACTCGATTGGAAGTCGATAACGCGCTGAATGCCTCATAGTTTGAGACACCATGAGGAGCAGCTAGGCACCAGGTCGCCTAGAGGTCTGCCATACACTGGGCTATGGTGGCTCATGTACCTCGATACGTGCTGTGGAAAGCCACTACAAGGTCGCACGTTGTCTGACTTCTCCTTGCTAACTTCTGCGGCGGCATCTTTGTGGTCACCATCCTATGAAGAAGGTATACTTATAATACATCAACGTCTAAACATAATAGAACAACTCTACTAAAGGGTTCTCAGATGAAGAATATACATCTCATCCTAAGTTATCGACTCGAACTCTGGACTCTGAGAAACACCTAACATAGAAAAAAATACTCTCTAACGGGGTACATTATGAAAGTTATTTGGGTCCCGCCATAAATGGACATCCCGATAGAAAATAACCATACTCGTATTACTCATACGTATGTGATATTCGTTGGAGGCGTCACTGCATCATTGATCCTCGTTATTACATCGTCATTGTTCGCCCTTCACATTCGTGCATATGATGAAATACTTAAGGCGCATAAGTTTTCGTTCGCGTAATAGAAGACTCTAAGGAATTTTCTAGGTTCTCATGTTTCATGTTTCTTCATCGGCAATAATTCATGCGAAATCGTAAAATAAAAATTCATATATTACATGATTCGTCATACATATATTGTTCCATACATGTTCATAATTAACATCTCATAAAAGCTCGTAAAGAGATACATTTTTTGTGGCAAAAGAAGTTTGAATCATAAAGACTAGTAAATCATTTACCTTACTCTTTAGTTGACCATAACGTGATACAGTATTGAGTTGACAATTGATTTTTATATCAGTTTAGAGAATCGAACTAAACTTCACTTGAAATAACATAGACTCAGAGTGAATGGACTTCTCCGATACCATTCTGTCACGGTCCCTTATCCCCAAGGACGGTACAGCCAGGGCGTGACCCGGTATAGGAATTAAGAAGCGGGGAAGAAATTGGGAAACATACGTTTCATAAAAAATAGGGGTGGACTTTCACAAATAACATATCAAGGCATCATGAAGGGGAATCAATCCCATGGAAATGACTTAGAATTCAAGGTAAGAATATATAGTAATAATATTAGCCATGAAGTTTAGGAAAGGCTTCATGGTACATTACAAACGACATGACTTAGAAAGCAAAATCATAAAGAGTGTTTGTAGCGGAAAAACATGATTGGTTACACATATGAAGATATGTAACCAGGGCTTATCATCATTTGTAGACAAAAGACTTCCACTCAACACCCTCTGTCACATCCCCTGCTCAACCTGCACATTTTAAAAGATATACATGGCTGAGTACAATGTACTCTGTGAACATATTGCCAAATGATAAAACATGCTTTCGTGCTTGTTATCATGCATAAAAGCAGTAACAAACGGGGGTTTTAAGAAAAAGCCATGTTTACTAGATTATTTCATTGCATATATCATCAGATTCACCATATTACATAATTTACGCCGGGGAAGGTGGCTACCTCCCGCGAATGTTACTCCCCAAGATCGGCCACTCCGAAGAGAGCTCACAATCCCAAGTATTGTGTTCACTAACCCTGGCCAACAATCTTTGTCTAGCTCAGGATCCGATCATTTCATAGGTTGGCAATCCAACAGTGATAGGTTCATAAGAATCCACATAAAAGTTTTTATGCATCATAATCATTTGAAATTATAGTTTGCTTGTAAAACATTTCATAAAAATAGAGCAAAGCACAAATCATTTTTCTATAGAAAGCCCACCTGGAAAAGTAATAAACATAAGAAAAATGATTCGCGGATCTTCCTTTATGCTACAATCTTCTGCTCCACCTTTCATCATAAACAACTAAGTTTAATGGTTGATCGAGCTTAATGAAGTCTAACGGACAACAAACTCGATCTACATGTTTGGACTTTAGGGTTTTTGCAATCGACTTAAGTTTAATAATAAAAGTTATGGTTCTATTAGAAAATCCGACTGACCATATATATAAAGATACTAACAACAGTAACCAACACTCTATTCCGTTACACATTCCTTGGTTCGAAAACCATCATCAAACACTTAACATAATCAAAAACATAATGTGCACAAAGGCTGTAAAGAATTAGAATTTTGAAATTTCACAGTAAGAACTGGATAGTGTATCTTATACCATTGGAAAGCCACTGAACTCTAGTTTATATCCATTTTACGGATCTCAAAAATATTAACCTTGGAAAAAGTTATGGCCATTTATGTGAAGTGTATCTAAACTGCCAATTTCCAGCGAAAATGGGAAAATCATCATATTAATCTAGATCTCGTTTCTAGCAACAAAACCCCTAAACATGTAAATTCTAACCATGCATATCATACTTATAACACATATAGGAGTCGAAATACAAGCATGCTTCTGGACACTACGAACTCCATCTCATAATATTTTCTTTTTAAAAAAATGACTACTAACACATTTTCCAACATCATCAAATATCAAGCATCATCAACATCAAACATCATCAAATATCTAGCAACACATTTAATCCATACTCATGTTGGTCCTAACATGAAAATGACCTAAACATGGGTTAAAATGACTCGGGTATTGTATGTTTGTCGTATACTTAAATTAGCGTGTCGAACTTACAACTTAAAGTCGGAGAAAAGTTTTGTGATTTACGGAACGGGAATTATCTGAGAAAATTACTTGACATATAATATACCAGAAAACTCAAAAAGTAAACTTTCAAAAATTATGCTCGCAACTTAAAAGTAGTTTATGTAGAAGGCGACGGAATCACGATTCTGTCTATCGAAACAAAAATTAAATTCAAAAGAGAATCCCAACCAGATAACCGAACATCCAATTTCTGAATTAAAAACATGTAAATAGATCTAAACTTATCCCATTAGTCAAAATTTTATTACTTAGGAATCCAAAAGCCCTAATGTCGCACTTGAGGTTACAATAAATCATGCATTTAAAAGATTGGGGCATTACGTATACTTGGATGTGTATTTTAATTGTGGGTTGCTCGTTGGACCTGTTGTTGATGGTGATTTTTGTGATGTTGTTTGTGCATTTTGTGGTGTAATTTAATATGTATTTGTGATGTCTGTTATGATGTTGATTGTGTATATAAGTGGAAAAAATGATTGCTGAGCCGAGATTAGCCATCTAGGGATGTCCGACGGGGCGTATAGGGTTTTGTACCCTGGGGGCGGAACACGGATAATCATCGGATCATCCATATGAGTGAGAAAGGTTGTATTGTTCACCCAGGGATGCCTGATGTGGAATATGGGGATTTGTACCTTGAGAGGCGGATCGCGAACATGAGGTTATCCACCTAGGAATGTCCGACTGGGCATACAGGGTTTCGTACCCTGAGGGGCAGAACACGGATCACCATTGATTGTTGTTGAAGTGAATGTTGAGTCGAGATTTGCCACCTAGGGATGTCCAATGGGGCATATAAGGTTTCGTGCCTTGAGGGGCGGAACACGGATAGTCACCGGAGTGACATGAAACTATTTTCAGTTGATGAACCCCCAATAATTAATATGATGTAATAAAAGATATTCTGAAATACTAAATTGTTTTGAAGTTAAGTATCTCGAAAGGATGTTATACGGAAAATGGCTTTGGGTTGAAATGGGTGGTTTATAACTAAGGACTTGAGGTCCAAAAAGGTTTTCCGTTTTATAAACTTGTAATGTGAAATGATATTTGGGCTTATACCCTAATATTTTGAAATGGTTTATAACTTCGGACCTGAAACCTTAAAAGGCTTTTCCATTTTGTAAAGTGTCCGAGATGATGACTCGTCCTCAAAAGACTTGAGTTGTTTTCTAAATATTATACCCTCTTGGGAACTTCTCTTAATATTTTTGTTGTTTATCTATGACTAATATTTGTATGGTATATTTTGTATGATTAGGATACTTGTGCTAGCAAATTCGAATTGCTAGCCCCTTAAATGGGGGAAATACGTTTCATACATTTCAGGTATGCTTAGTTCGAGGAAGCAGTCACATGGTTGGTATGGAAGATGACAACCTACGATAATAATCAATTGGAGTTAGAATTCTTTATATTATTGAGTTGTATCCCTTTTCTACTACTGTATAATGACCCCCTGTGGCTATATGATGTAATTTGTTTAGGTTGTGTTACTCATGTCTTAGGTGTGACCTCGTCGGTCCGTGTATTTGTAGTTTTCGACATTATCAGTCTGTATTGTTATGTAGCTTGACCATGGCCAGTCAAACATCATATTGTCTATTGCAGTGTCTAGCCTGGTAGATCCTTGTGAGGAGGTTCTATAGCGTGTGAAATTCCCAAGATACGGAATCTCGGTAACACATCCAAGGTACTCGACCTGGAAAACACATCCAAAAATCATATACTTAACACCGTGAACACATGCCCCGTCATCTCACGGTTGGATCAATCGCTTGTTGTCTCCTGACCACATGATCACAAGTCATGTGTCATCGTAGGTTTTCTCATACCACTGTGATCACTTGCCAATCATCTCACGGTTGGATCAATCACTTGTTGTCTCCTGATCACATGATCACAAGCCATGTGTCACCTTAGGTATCCTGAGGCTCTCACGGTTTGATCAATCACTTGTTGCATCCTGACCATATGATCACATGCCATGTGTCACCGTAGACCCTGTCCATATTCACACATTCACACACATAACACAGTACGCCAAGGATATCCAAACAGTTCACCCAAAAGGCAACAAACACATAGTACGACACAATTGTCAAATCACAACATACCGAAATGAGATAATATATGGATATATATATATATATATATATATATCTTATCAAAGAACAACAACAACACCAAGCGTATTCATAGGGTTCACTTAACCATTCACGAAACACACCATTGACAAAACACACATGTTTTGAAAGTGAGCCCTCAACGAGGCTAAACCGAATCTTTTGAAAGTTCCTTTCATACAACCAAACAAACATACCAAGACGATCAACAATCATCATATCCACAAAACAAGAATGTAAGAACAAGGTACTTGCCTCGAATAACCACAAACGCGGAGAATCGACCGAAGTAGGTTGGCATGAACCGACTATGAACTCGCCGACTCCGCCGAATGCTAACCCGCGACAATAAATTATGAACGACAAAAACCACAATGAAAATGAATTCCATAGTACGACCCAAAGCCGCTGAATTGAAGGAATAAACGATGAAAGTTCGAGGGTTTTTTCCAAAACGGCTAAACATGAAAACGGAATTCCAAACCGAAATATGGATATACAATCCATAGGATATGTTTAACAACGTTATTTAACAACAATCAGTTTATCAAAATCGGATGGAAAACAAAATCAAGAACAAAACTCCCAAAAAGTCAACTCTAGGGAATCAAGAAAAATACCTTGATTCGGCGAAGAACAATGGATATATGATGTTATAATCACCTAGGATACTCCAATACACCTTTGGATTGAGCAAAATAGGCCAAGATAGCGAACCCTGGTCGCCCTTGACTTACTCCCACGGAGAGAAGAGGAAATCAGGGTGAAAATGAAAATAATGATTGTTGTCCAGTTTATATACTGGACAGCTTAGCGTGCGCTAATCCTACCCGATTAGCGTGCGCTATCAAAGCATCAGAACAAAGTTCTGCCAAAATGTACAATTAGCATGCGCTAACCACAAAAGTTAGCGTGCGCTAACGAGACCTACAGACCCAGTCCCCTAGCTTCTGGACTGCCTCGAACTACCAGTCAGCGTGCGCTACCAAACCCGTAGCGTGCGCTAACTACTGCACCTTAGCGCGTGCTAACCACCTGCCCTTAGCGTGTGCTAACGGGCCTGAATCCAACTACTGACCTCTGACCCTAATGCTCGATAGTGTACGCTAAGGAGATCTCTTAGCGTGTGCTAACGCACCTAGAACTACATCAGTAGTGCTCTCAAAGCTGGTTACAATAACGGACTCCTCCGATCGAAATACCAAGTTCAAGATACGCACGGAAAGCTCCAGAATAAGATCATACTAAGAGCTTGAGCTACAGTCAAGCTCACACGCGACCATGAAAAAGGGTCAAGACAACAAATACGAATGCGGATACCCACAACTTTGGGAAATTACATAATGGCCCAAAACGCCCGAAAATCACGATACGTGATCGAATAACCAAATCGAAGTTCACAACACATCTAACAAAGTTAAACAGACTTACGGGAAACTCGAAACAATAGTTTCGAACGAGATTCGCAAGAATCAAACTCAAGTGCGGAAAAGTCGCTAAGAAGCACGGAACTCAACAAAACAACACCGAAAACAAACTCGGATATATAAAAATGTAGAATTAATCATTCTCAGAATGACGAAACGGTCACAAGTGAGCCGTTAAAATGGACTTCTGCCAAAAAAAGAAATTTACTGAAAATTGAAATCGCGGATATTACATACTACCCTCCTTAAAAGAAATTTTGTCCCAAAACTTAAAATAAGTCGGGAGAAGCAATATCCCACCAGGAAAATCTCAACGAGATACACAAGAACTGCGTAACTTCAGCCCATTAGTGAAACGTTACAAGAAACGCAAAGAAACATACGGCGTGAAAACACGCTCAACAACAAACATTACAATGCCACAAGCAGAGACATAATAAAACCAACAAGTGCCAAGTATCACCAAACAGATAACACAATCAAGTCAATTATCCGAACAATCACAAAACACAAGGCACCTATTACAAGAAAACACGCACAGTCGAAAATAGAAAATAAACACACAATGATCTGCAAGGATAACCACAAAGAATTCGGACCACGCTGAAATTCTCAAAATCCACACTAGACATCTCTGTGTCCTTTCATAGCAGAGACAGAATCTCAGTCCCCAAACCTCTCAGCTACCGTCTCGCAAAACAGCTGACCAACGGTGAACGACAATTCTTCGCGGTATGGCCCGCTCGACTACAGTTATAACATGTCTTCATGGTGCTCACATTACTCACTGCAAGGGTACTACTCCTCAGATCACGCGATCGAGGAACCTTCTTTGGATGACGACACGAAGTCCCAGCCTCAGGGCCCCCACTCTGTTGATTTCCTGAAAAGTTCCTGATAGCTTTCTATTTCTTCGACTCTGACATATGCTCAGTCGATGATACGGATAGCTCGTAGGCTAATGCCCTATTCTGATACTCTCTCAATGAAGTATGGGTGAGACCCTCCATGTACTGATGAATCTCCGGCTTCATTCGCCTAATAAAATGACAGATCTTATCTTCCTCTGTCCTTACCTGATCCTGCACATAGTTGAGCTATTTGCTAAAATCAATAATAGCTTGAGACAGCTGTACATATTGCGGTTTCGCCAAAAAGAATTCATTAATCCTCTGATTTCTGATCGGTTCCGGACAGAACTCATCTATCATGAATCTCTAGAACTCTACCCACGTGACAACACGATCTCAAGGCTTAACAGCCTCCCACTAGTTAGCATCATCTTTGTCGAGAAGATACTGAGCGACCGACACTTTACGTTCTTCTGGACAATCAACTACCTCGAATATCTTTTCCAACTGGAAAAGCCAACTATCCCAACACAATGCATTTGCGGCACCAGCAAAACGAGGGGGATTCATACTGTTGGAACAATATCTTTTAGATCATTTTGATGATGTGTTATTAAAACCAAAATTTACTTAAAACATATTTTCTCTTCAGTTAACGTACGTAACACAAACCATATTAACGTACGTAACATTCACAGTTGTCTGCAAGATTTTTAGTACAGTTAACGTACGTAACTCATCTATTATAACGTATGTAACACTCACTGTTTTCGTAAGTTTTTCTGTACAGGTAACGTACGTAACCGGAGTTATCTAACGTACGTAATGCTTGAATTATTCTGACCGTTGGAAAAGCCACTAGACGTTGCAACAAGTCGTCTCAATCAACGGATCTTTGACCAGAATATTACATACGTAACCATGAGGTTCATAACGTACGTAACACATTCTATCATATCTCACTGGACAGTTTCTTCACTTTCATTACGGCCGCTATTCGGAACATATAACGTACGTAGCGTTCATAACGTACGTAACCATCAGCATATAACGTACGTAATTAGTTATACTGTTCCAACGGGAATATAAGCTCAAGAAGGATATAAATAGCCAACTTCATGGAGATTGAAGAAATACAAGCATTCAGAGCCTACTAGCATACTCAAGCAATATCAAGCAAACATTTTGAGAGATATACTTATTCTAGATTGTGATACGACAAGATTTGTTCTATAATTTCCAATCTTCATTCTTGTATCAAAGAGCGATATATTGTGGAAGTCGAGTTTCTACTCGCATTTGTTTTGTGTATAAGTTATCTTGTACCCAGAAAAATAAGAGTGTTTTTGTGAGGTTGTTCTTGAGCCCGGAAATCAAGAAATTGTATGAAGTTGGCACTAAACTAGAAAGTGCAATTCTAAGTTCTAAGAAAAGTCCTAGTCGATAAAACTAGGTAGGGGACGTAGGCTTTGTTAATAGCTGAACCTCTCGAACAAATTCTTATGTTCTTTCTTTTCCGCATTCTAATTACTCCGATATTTTGCTTCCGCACAAAAAGAGTTCAATACTCTTATCCGCACTATTCAACCCCCCCTTCTAGTGGCGGTACCAATCTAACAATTGGTATCGGAGCGGTCTCTTTATCACCGGATTAACACCCGCTATAGAAAAGATCCAGAAATGGCCTTTATTCACTCCTCCCTTGAAGGCAACCCTCTCAATCGCCCACCCTTCTTCGATGGTTCGAACTTTATGACATGGAAAAAGAAGATGTCCATTTTCATCCGAGCTCACGATATTGAAATATGGAAGGTCATTGCCCTTGGACCTACCATTCCTAAGAAGACGGATGGCTCTCTCAAAAGTTTCGAAGAGTACAACGATGCCGACAGGAAGAACGATCACTTCAATAGTAAAGCCACTCAATTGCTTTACTGTGCTCTCAATCCAGAAGATCACAACAGAATTTCTTCCTGCGAGATGGCAAAAGAAATCTAGAAAATGTTAGAGATCACCCATGAAGGTACAAGTCAAGTTAAGGAAACCAAAATCAATATGCTTCTTCACGATTATGAACTCTTCACCATGAAAGAAGAAGAAAGCATCACCACTATGCTTGACCGTTTCTCGGAAATCACTAATGGGCTAGCTTCATTCGGGAAACCGATATCAAGTAGTGATAAAGCCAAGAAAATCCTTCGGTCTCTACCTAGAGAATGGGACGCTACTGTTACGGCTATCATGGAGTCGAAAGACCTCAATACCATAGAATTCAGCGCTCTCATCAGATCTCTCATCAATTATGAGATTGTCATTAAATCTCGTAGTTCAAAACCAAAACCTAAGGAGAGAGAAAGGACAATCGCTTTCAAAGCCAAAGAAGAAAGCGACCTAGAAGATGAACCTATCGAAGAAGAGGGCGAAGAAACCGCCTTTTATGCCAAAAACATAAAGAAATTCAAAAATCTTCTACAAAGGTGCCGGAGAGATATCAAGAAAGAATCAAGGGATGAATCCAAAAAGACTCACTTCCCTCAAAACAAAAAGTTCGACAACACTTGTCGAAGGTGCGGCGTTCCAGGCCATTTGGCAAAAGATTGTCGTGCTGCTGCTCCAATAAGTTCATCAAAACCACCTCATGAAAAGTTCAAAAAGAAGGAAGTTTATGTCGCCACATGGAGCGATGATGATGAGGATGATGAACCACAAGTCCAAACCAATCTTGCTCTAATGGCCCGCGCATCCGAAGATAGTGACGAAGAAGTCGAGGTTAGTGATTCTCATGAAGAACTACTTGATGCTTTTGAATCCCTAAATAATGAATACGAAAAGGCTTGCAATAGCAATAAAGATTTGAAAAAGAAAATAAAACTTCTTGAAATTGAAAATGCTAAATTATTGAAAAACAAGGAAGTTTCTATTGATCATACAAATTGTTTGGAAACTGAGAAAATTCTGAAAGATGAATTGCACAAAACTCAGAAAGAATTAAAACTTTATGTCAGAAAATTTTCATGTGGTAATGACAAATTCGAGCAACTATTATTTGGTCAAAAATTTTCTCTTTCAAAACAAGGACTTGGATATAATTCATTTCCAATGAAAAAGTCCATAGAAATTACCACAAAAGATTAGGACACTTTAAAAACGGGAATTCCATCATGTCCAAAATGTTTAAAACCTAGACATACCGAAACTTACTATCGTAATTTTAGACGTACTATAAGGGTTAAGCAAATTTGGGTACCAAAAGGGACCATTGTTAAAAATCAAGTTTTTGTATCTAACTCCTCAGGAACCAAATTAGCCTGGGTACCTATAAAACGGAAGAAAATTGTTTTTGTAGGTACAAGCAAGGAAGACAACATTATCAAATAAATGGTATGTTGATAGTGGATGTTCAAATCACATGAGTGGAAATGAACACCTCTTCACGGAGCTGAAAAAGGAAGATTGTGGCTGTGTTACCTTCGGCGATAATAAAAAGGGCCAAATAAAAGGGACAGGTAAAATTGGTAAGAAACCTTTACCTACTATTGAAAATGTTCTATTTGTTGATGGACTTTGCCATAATCTTCTGAGTGTTTCCCAACTTTGTGACACCGGTCTTAAACTGATTTTTGAAATTACCCATTGCACGGCAATGAGAAAAGACCAAATCGTTTTTATTGGATTGCGTTATGGGAATATTTACATTGTCGATCTCCAAGATGAATCTTCCTTCAACGAAGAATGTCTATTTTCGTACGATGAAAATGCCGTTGTTTGGCACCGAAAATTGGGACATGCCTCTTTACCACTTCTTTCAAAATTGGCCAAAAATGATATTGTTCGTGGTCTACCAAAATTGAATTTTAGAAAAGACCACATTTGTGAGGCCTATATGAAAGGTAAACATGCAAGAGGCTCGTTTTGTAACACCCCAAACTAGGCGGATATTATAGTGCCGTGAATCCCCGACTGGGACCCACCAGGCGAATGAAAATGATGAATTAAATAATAGAATTGTAGTACCGAACCACATTATATTACCAAATACTCTGATGAGGAGTTTAAGTACAACACACCAGGACAATACCGAATACTAGTATATTTGATATGAAGATAAAATACACGACACTGAATGAAACGGAGTATCCAAATGAAAGTCTGCAGCGGAAAATAAAGGACAATAACATGAATAACTGAAAGATCGGGGCCCCCTACTAGTATCACTGGGACTCCTCGCCATCAACATGCTATTCCCGTGCTTTTGCCTTGCCATGACCTGAAAAATAAAATCCCCAGCCGGGGTCAGTTACACAGAACAACAATCCTCATGGGTTGAAAATACACAATCATGATTATATCTGAAGTTATGAATTATCCTGTCGAAACATACGCAATCAAACATGCTATATGAATCAACTAACAGTACGGCTCAAAGGGTGGTACCACATTACGCCCGGGATGGAAATGTGTCCGTGCACAAGCCACCAATGAGTATCGATCGAATACACGTGTGGTCTTGTACCTAATCAGTCTCACGAGATGATATGACTCGTGTGCACAGTCCAATGTGAGGCCAACAACCAACACACGACTTAAACGTGCCCGACATGAAAATCCAACACATACCAACCGGCACGCCAGTATGACCCGGAATGCCACGATATAACAAAAGTGACATAGAAAATGAATAATGACTCACCGAGGTGGAATGGTAGTGAAATAAATGACAGCTCAATGAAATGATTGGAACCGTCGTTCCTTATGACTGAAGTGATTAATTGATAATAACAAGTTTGATACGGTTAATACATTGATGAATGAGTTATGATTATGAATGAACAACAACAAAAGGGATGAATATCCTTTTAACCGAGTAAGAATTAACTTACCAACACCGGTGACAATTATCCTTCCACGAACAACGTCCTAATTGAGATATCGGTCGCTCGAACAACCTTGAATAATTTAATTACCAACAATAAGTTCAATATACGAATCAAACACGAATATAACGAACTCAAAACGCCAATACGACTAAACCAAGTCCATTGAGGCATTAAATCAAACACGTTGCGTCCAAACTCTGATTGTTTACAATCAAACCTCAATATACCAATATCAAATCCCCCAAGAAGTGTTTCAAACCAACAAAACATCTTCAATATGATTAATAATCCAAAACGAATATCCAAAAACATGATTAGAACGACAATTAATCGAAAACCCCCAATTTCAACTCGATATTCAAAGTGTTCTTGAATAATCCCTCAATAATCCAATGAATCCTTATACAAACTCATAATCATATACATATCCCTTCATATAACATGATTATAACGTTTAAAACATCATATATCAACACAAAATCGAAATCCAAGGTGTTGAAGAATATTACCTTTGAAGATCCAAACACTTCGATCCGATGAAAACGTGTTAAATCGACTATCCAAGCTTCCTAACGAAATAAGATGATGAAATCCGAAAACACAAGTGATTGATGATGACAAAATATCTCCCTCAAGCTCTCTCTCTCGGACAAGATGAAGAAAATGAGAAAAAATGAGGAAAAGTGTCCCGGCCAAACCTTAA
The DNA here is from genome assembly GCA_033398695.1 of Orobanche coerulescens. NCBI lineage: Eukaryota > Viridiplantae > Streptophyta > Magnoliopsida > Lamiales > Orobanchaceae > Orobanche > Orobanche coerulescens. Next base: position 101,239,775 of record CM065805.1, read on the forward strand.
ATACTGTCGGAAGTTACGGCCGTAACTCGGCCCTCTTACGGCTGTAACATTCCAAGTCAACTTACTACGGCCAGAATCGCCAACTCAGACGGCCGTAACTTCGGCCGTCGAAAGTCGCTGACAGACTTACGATCAGAATCACATCGAGTTACGGGCGTAACCTGCCTTCGTCGAAAACATCCGCCGACATCCTTACGGCCGTACCCGCACATCTTACAGCCGTAACTCGGATGATACGGCCGTATCCGGCCAAACTTACGGGCGTAACCCTCCTTCGTCAAAAATGACCAGGCATCCCGTCACAGACGGTCAGATCTCGGCCAAGCCTTACGGCCAGACTGCCGCTCGACTTACGGCCGTATGCCGCAACCCTTACGGCCGTAAGTCACCCTTGGTCGACAACACCGAAATTTACGAACACCACTTACGGCCGTATCCAACCCTCCTTACGGCCGTAACTCGCCTTCGCCAAAATGCCCGGGCACTTCAGACCACGTACGGCCAGAATCGCCAGCCTTACGGCCGTACCCGCTGAACTTACGGCCGTATCCCGGAACCTTACGGCCGTAACTCAATGCTGGCCAAGGTGAATAAATCCGATAACTCCGATTCCTCGCTACGACTGATGAATGATCCGACATACCATACGAATGTGAAAGTGAACAAGTCTAACACGAGCCAAAGATGGTACTCCCAGTACAAGGCTATCAATCACAATGAAAATGATAATACTCCCGTCTCGATCTAAAAACGGAGATAAAATAACGATCGGTAACTGATATACGATTACAACATGCCAACAGTGAACGCAAATGAGTGATTCATAAATGATGAGTGATTATTAATGAGTGAAAATTCCTGAGTGACAATTACAGACTAATAATTACTGAATGAAAATGAATGAATTACAACCGGGTATTACATACTCCCCCCCTTAAAAAGAGTTTCGTCCCCGAAACTAAGGGTCAAAAAACTCGGGATAACTCTCCCGCATACTCTCCTCGGTTTCCCAAGTGGCCTCTTCGACTCTGTTTCTGGACCACTGAATCTTGACCAAAGGGATCATCTTGTTCCTCAACTGTTTGATTCGCCGCTCCAACACTCGTACAGGACGTTCCTCGTACGAATGATCATCCGCGATCTCGATTTCGTCGAACTGAAGTATGTGACTCGGGTCGGCAACATACTTCCGCAACTGAGAGACGTGAAACACATTATGAATTCGGCTCAAAGCGGAGGTAAAGCCAATCGATAAGCTAACTCGCCTACTCGATCCAAAATTTCAAACGGTCCAATGAATCTCGGACTCAACTTCCCCCGTTTTCCGAAACGAAAGATACCTCGACTCGGGGATACCTTGACCAAAACATGGTCACCCGTCTCGAACTCTAGTGATCGACGACGATTATCTGCATATGATTTCTGTCGACTCTGAGCTGTCAACATACGACTCTTGATCAAAGCTACCTGCTCCCGGGCGGCTATAAGCATATCGGGCTCGGTGCCGATTGATTCTGACAAGTCATCCCAACACAAAGGAGATCGACAACGACGACCGTACAAGGCCTCGTAAGGTGCCATCTTAATGGAGGCATGCCAACTATTATTATACGTGAACTCGATCAGTGGTAGTTGGGCTTCCCAATCGTCCTTCCAATCGAGGATGCATGCCCTCAACATGTCCTCTAATGTCTGTATAGTCCTCTCTGATTGTCCGTCGGACTGAGGATGGAAGGCAGTACTGAGATTGAGCTGAGTTCCCATAGCACGATGAACTGATTTCCAAAAATTAGACACAAATCGTCCGTCACGATCGGAAATGATACTCTTAGGAGTACCGTGCAGTCTCACTATCTCCTTGATGAACAACTGAGCCAGTCTCTCGGGACCCCACGTATCCTTGATCTCAAGTAAATGAGCTGATTTAGTTAAGCGGTCCACAATCACCCAGATCGTATTCAAGCCACGACGACTCATCGGCAAACTCGTGATGAAATCCATAGAAATGTCTTCCCACTTCCACTCTGGAATAGGGAGAGGTTTCAACATACCTGCCGGTCGCTGATGTTCAATCTTGACTTGTTGACAGGTTAAGCATCTAGAAACAAATTCTGCGACTTCTCGCTTCATATTACTTCACCAGTAATTTTGTTTCACGTCCTTGTACATCTTGCTGGATCCCGGATGAACAGAATAAGGGGTAGCATGAGGTTCTCTCAAAATCGAGTTTTTCAACTCGTCATTCGTCGGTACGCACAACCGATTCTTAAATCTCAAAAGTCCATCCTCGTGAACCACGAATCCAGGGGCTTTCCCCTGAGCCACATCCTAACGGATGCGCAACAATGCTGGGTCTGAACCCTGATTTTCCCTAATTTTCTCCTCAAGAGACGATGAAATCTCTACATACAAAGGTGTCCCTGAATTCGCTGAAGCCAGACCTCGATCTCGGGTCTAAGGAATTCCTGTTGAAGCTCCTTCTGAACTGTTAAATGAGCAAGCATCTGCTCCTGCACGGACTTACGACTCAAGGCGTCGGCGACAACGTTCGCCTTGCCCGGGTGGTAAAGGATCTCGATATCATAATCTTTGATTAATTCTAACCACCGTCTCTGTCGCATATTTAACTCCTTCTGAGTAAATATATACTTTAAACTCTTATGATCGGTGAATATCTGACAGGTGATGCCATAAGGTAACGACGCCAAATTTCCAACGCGAAAACCACGGCTGCTAGCCCCAGCCGTGGGTTGGATAATTAACCAGCTAATCCGAGGAAACTTCGGATTTACTTAACATCTTTCGGAGGTTGCCAATCTCGGATAGCCTCCGTCTTCTGAGGGTCGACACGAACTCTGGCAGATGAAATTACATGCCCGAGAAAAGTCACTTCGGACATCCAGAACTCACATTCAGAAAACTTTCCATAAAGTTGCTCGCGTCTTAGCACGTCGAGAACCTGATGAAGACGTACCTCGTGTTCCTATCGATCACGAGAATAAATCAAAATGTCAACGAGGAAGACAACAACAAACTGATCCAAAAAGTCGATGAAAACCCGTTTCATCAACTCCACGAATACCGCAGGTGCATTAGTTAGCCCGAACGGTATAACTACGGACTCGTAATGACCATAGCGTGTACGAAGCACCGTCCTTGTGATACCCGCCTCTTGAGTTCGCAGTTGATGATATCCAGATCTTAAGTCGACCTTGGAACATATTGAAGCTCCCTGGAGTTGATCTAAAAGATCATCAATACGGGGTAAGGGGTACTAATCTTGATCATCACCCTGGTCAACTCCTGATAATTAATACACACACGAGACGAGCCATCCTTCTCCTTGACAAATCACACTGGTACTCCTCACGGGGACGCAATCGGTCGGAGATAACCTTTCTCGAACTATTCCTCAAGTTGAATCTTCAACTCCTGCATTCTGGTCGGGGCCATCCGATACGGTGCCTTTGATAGAGGGGACGTACCGGCTCCAACTCACTCCTGAACTCCACTACTCTATGTGAAGGCAACCAGATAACTCGTCTGGAAATACATCGTCAATCGATGACAATGATACCACAAATGATTGAACATTTTGATTGCCCTAGAATGGTCAATCGATAAAAAGTGATACAATGAATGATTGAACAACTCGATTGCCTTAGAAAGGCCAATCGATGAAAATGAGAATGAATGATTGAATAGCTCGATTGCCTTAGAAAGGCCAATCGATGAAAATGACGCAATGAATGATTGAATAACTCGATTGCCTTAGAAAGGTCAATCGATGAAAATGATACAATGAATGATTGAATAACTCGATTGCCTTAGAAAGGCCAATCGATGAAAATGACACAATGAATGATTGAATAGCTCGATTGCCTTAGAAAGGCCAATCGATGAAAATGATGCAATGAATGATTGAATAACTCGATTGCCTTAGAAAGGTCAATCGATGAAAATGATACAATGAATGATCGAATGACTCGATTGCCCTAGAAAGGTCAATCGATGAAAATGATGCAATGAATGATTGAATAGATCGATTGCGGAATCTCTCTGCTTCCGCCATAATAATAATTCTACTGGAACAACGGGGATTACTTCTCTGAAGCACACATTTGACAACCAACGACGGAAAGATAGCGACCAAACGCTAACAAACACTAAGGATAGTATCAAAACGATCAAACCAACTAATATCGAAAATTACATCGTCCTAAGATAAAATTCACCACGATTAGGTCCATCAACCAATCGCGGTCACTAAGCTTACTTCGGTATGATTTCCGAAAATTCTTCCATCGTCAGGTAGACCGATGGTATGAGGTCCACAAGCAATAGGACTATCCTAAAATAAGTCTATTAAAACATGATTCGAAAATGAATGAATGCGGTGCACCAGTATCCAAAAGGTACACACAGGTTGAAATAAAATTACGAGTATACCTGAGGTCATTCGGGCTACCGGATCGTCGATCCTCCTCATCACATGAATTTGGGACTTGCCGGCCCCCGAACCGGACGCTCCCGTCTGATAAATATGAGCCCCAACTCTATTTGCTTCCATTGTCTTAAACGATGTTGACAAAGCAGTCTGATTCTGAAACGCTGATTGCTTCGGGGCCTGAGATGCCGCCGGAGCCGAATTGGAGTCCTTTCGGCAAAAACGGGCCTTATGCCCAAAATTCCCACAATTATAGCACGCGATAGATGGTTTCAAACACTCAGTGCTGTAATGACCCGGCGTTCCACAATTGAAATAGGTGATGGCCGAACAGGCCGCTCGGGACTGAGATCCCGCACGATTTTGCGCCGCAGGAGGTCGCTCAGAAACGATAGGACTCACACGAGGCTTCTTGAAGGTTGACTGACCGCCTTCGGATTGATTACGCTTCGTTGATTTCTTGTTGACAGATGAAGGTTGTTGTTCAGCACTTTCTTTAGCAGCTGGCTCATACGGGAGAGTTCTCTCGATTAATCCGGCCAGAGTGGCGCAATGATGATTGAGCAATTGCACATGGGTTATCATGGCCTGCATAAAAGTGAGTGGATCAACCCGAACATCTTCTGATCGAGCCGAATCCTGGGCACGATTTCCCGACAGCGAGTGATTAATTCCCAGGTTTCGGCCCACACCGCGGCCTCTCCCCGTGCATCCCCTGACAGCTCTCCCCATACTGAAGTAGGAAGGTCGCATAATGATTATATTTCCCGCATGATTAGCACGTTATGATTATGTCATGAGATGATGAAAATGAGTATACATTCTCTAACTTAGTGATTATATGAATGATTTACTGAAGTTACATGATTATCTGATGAAATTCTTAAAATGATTATCTTGAATAACTTAACAAGATTGATAATATGATCATCCAGATCGACAACTGAGTAATGAAATGAATTGAGTAATTAATGAGTTAACATGATCGTCCTGATCATTAACTGAGTAAAGAAATGAATTAAGTGATTAATGAGTTAACATGATCGTCCTAATCACAATGAATGATGATGTTTGAGGATTATTAATTGATGAATGATGAATGAATGACTATTGCCAGAAATTATACCATGGCGTTAGAAATCTTACAGTTCTTTCGGTCTGATTGGCTCGGCATTTGCATAGGTCACACGTGACGCGAAAGTCCAATGATACTAGTCTGATGACGATGATTTCAAATGAGACATGACTCGGAAGGTAGTATTCAAAACCACGCTCCGATACCAACTCTGTAACACCCCAAACTAGGCGGATATTACAATGCCGTGAATCCCCGACTGGGACCCACCAGGCGAATGAAAATGATGAATTAAATAATATAATTGTAGTACCGAACCACATTATATTACCAAATACTCCGATGAGGAGTTTAAGTACAACACACCAGGACAATACCGAATACTAGTATATTTTATATGAAGATAAAATACACGACACTGAATGAAACGGAGTATCCAAATGAAAGTCTGCAGCGGAAAATAAAGGACAATAACATGAATAACTGAAAGATCGGGGCCCCCTACTAGTATCACTGGGACTCCTCGCCATCAACATGCTATTCCCGTGCTTTTGCCTTGCCATGACCTGAAAAATAAAATCCTCAAATGGGTCACATACGTAACAACAATCCTCATGGGTTGAAAATACACAATCATGATTATTTCTGAAGTTATGAATTATCCTGTCGAAACATACGCAATCAAAAATGCTATATGAATCAACTAACAGTACGGCTCAAAGGGTGGTACCACACTACGCCCGGGATGGAAATGTGTCCGTGCACAAGCCACCAACGAGTATCGATCGAATACACGTGTGGTCTTGTACCTAATCAGTCTCACGAGACGATATGACTCGTGTGCACAGTCCAATGTGAGGCCAACAACCAACACACGACTTAAACGTGCCCGACATGAAAATCCAACACATACCAACCGGCATGCCAGTATGACCCGGAATGCCACGATATAACAAAAGTGACATCGAAAATGAATAATGACTCACCGAGGTGGAATGGTAGTGAAATAAATGACAGTTTAATGAAATGATCGGAACCGTCGTTCCTTATGAATGAAGTGATTAATTGACAATAACAAGTTTGATACGGTTAATACACTGATGAATGAGTTATGATTATGAATGAACAACAACAAAAGGGATGAATATCCTTTTAACCGAGTAAGAATTAACTTACCAACACCGGTGACAATTATCCTTCCACGAACAACGTCCTAATTGAGATATCGGTCGCTCGAACAACCTTGAATAATTCAATTACCAACAATCCGTTCAACATACGAATCAAACACGAATATAACGAACTCAAAATGCCAATACGACTAAACCAAGTCTATTGAGGCATTAAATCAAACACGTTGCGTCCAAACTCCGATTGTTTACAATCAAACCTCAATATACCAATATCAAATCCCCCAAGAAGTGTTTCAAACCAACAAAACATCTTCAATACGATTAATAATCTAAAACGAATATCCAAAAACGTGATTATAACGACAATTAATCGAAAACCCCCAATTTCAACTCGATATTCAAAGTGTTCTTGAATAATCCCTCAATAATCCAATGAATCCTTATACAAACTCATAATCATATACATATCCCTTCATATAACATGATTATAACGTCCAAAACATCATATCTCAACACAAAATCAAAATCCAAGGTGTTGAAGAATATTACCTTTGAAGATCCAAACACTTCGATCCGATGAAAACGTGTTAAATCGACTATCCAAGCTTCCCAACGAAATAAGATGATGAAATCCGAAAACACAAGTGATTGGTGATGACAAAATATCTCCCTCAAGCTCTCTCTCTCTCGGACAAGATGAAGGAAATGAGAAAAAATGAGGAAAAGTGTCCTACCAAACCTTAACACGCTGTGGTTACGGCCGTAACTCGACCCTATTACGGCCGTAACATTCCAAGTCAACGGCCTTTCGCCATAACTACCAACTCAGACGGCCGTAACTCGGCTTCGTCCGAAAGCTCGCGACAGACTTACACCAGAATCACATCGAAGTTACGGCGTAACCCGCCTTCGCCGAAAACATCCGCCGACATCCTTACGGCCGTATTCGCACACTTTACGGCCGTAACTCGATGATACGGCCGTATCCGCCAAACTTACGGCGTAACCCGCCTTCGTCAAAAATGACCAGCATCCTCGTCAGCAGACGGCCAGATCCGGCCAAGCCTTACGGCCATACTCGCCGACTTACGGCCGTATGCCGCAACCCTTACTGGCCGTAAGTCACCCTTGGTCGACAACACCCGAAATTTACGAACACCACTTACGGCCGTATCCAACCCTCCTTACGGCCGTAACTCGCCTTCGGCCAAAATGCCCGGGCACTGCTGGACCACGTACGGCCGTCAGAATCGCCAGCCTTACGGCCGTACCTGCTGAACTTACGGCCGTATCCCGGAACCTTACGGCCGTAACTCAATGCTGGCCAAGGTGAATAAATCCGATAACTCCGATTCCTCGCTATGACTGATGAATGATCCGACATACCATACGAATGTGAAAGTGAACAAGTCTAACACGAGCCAAAGATGGTACTCCCAGTACAAGGCTATCAATCACAATGAAAATGATAATACTCCCGTCTCGATCTAAAAACGGAGATAAAATGACGATCGGTAACTGATATACGATTACAACATGCCAACAGTGAACGCAAATGAGTGATTCATAAATGATGAGTGATTATTAATGATTGAAAATTACTGAGTGACAATTACAGACTGATAATTACTGAATGAAAATGAATGAATTACAACCAGGTATTACACGTTTAAACCAAAAATGAAAATTTCCACTAGTCGCATTCTTGAATTAATTCATATGGATTTAATTGGTCCATCTCGACATGCCAGTCTAACAGGTAAACTTAATACTTTAGTTATTGTCGATGATTTTTCAAGATTTACTTGGGTAAAATTCTTAGCCAATAAAGATGATGCTTTTAACGAGTTTGTTAACTGGTGTAAGGTTACCCAGAAGGAAAAAGAATTACCAGTTATCGCCATTCGAACCGATCATGGTGGAGAATTTGATTCTAATCTCTTTGAAGATTGGTGCGATAAATATGGTATTGGGCACAACTTTTCGGCACCTCGGACACCTCAACAAAATGGAGTTGTCGAGAGGAAGAATCGCTCTCTAGAAGAAATGAGCTCAACAATGCTCAATGAGTATGGTCTTCCTAAATACTTTTGGGCCGAAACCGTTAACACCGCTTGTTATGTTATTAATCGTGTCCATCTCAGGAGGAACAAAATGATGACTCCTTATGAGATTTTTAAAGGTAAAAAGCCCAATTTATCTTATTTTCATCCATTTGGTGGTAAAGTGTTTATTCATAATAATGGTAAGGATAATTTGGGTAAATTCGATTCAAAATTAGATATTGGCATATTTCTTGGTTATTCGACTAATAGTAAAGTGTATCGTGTATTTAATTGTAGAAGAGGTTCGGTAGAAGAATCTATTCATGTATAATTCGATGATACAGTTTTACCCCCGAGAAAGGTTGTTTTTGATGATGATGCAGGTATGATTCCAGCTAACGAAGTATCCGATGTATCAAAGGAGTTGGAGAATATCGACGTAAGCTCGGACAAACAGGAGGAAAATACTTACAACCTTCCTAAAGATTGGGCAAATGTGAAAGACCATCCGATGGAACAAATTCTCGGAAAAATCGATGAAGGTGTACGAACTAGGAGAAATATAAATGATTGTATTAACAATATTGCATTTATTTCTCTTACAGAACCAAAGAATATCGATGAGGCCATTAATGATGAGAATTGGGATATTGCTATGCAAGAAGAGCTAAACCAATTCGAAAGAAATAATGTTTGGGAATTAGTTCTGGCACCGGTAGACAAATCAATCATTGGTACCAAATGGGTTCATAAAATCAAAACCGATGATGATGGTCTCCCTATTAAAAATAAATCGAGATTGGTCGCCCAAGGCTATAATCAAGAAGAAGGTTTGGATTATGAAGAAACTTTCGCTCCTGTTACTCGTCTTGAAGCTATTCATCTTCTCTGTGCCTTTGCCGCATACAAGAAGATCAAACTCCATCAAATGGATGTAAAAAGTGCGTTCCTAAATGGAATCATCCAGGAGGAAGTGTATGTCAGGCAACCGCCAGGTTTTGAAGACTATGATCATCCGGATCATGTATACAAGCTCCATAAAGCTCTCTATGGATTAAAACAAGCTCCGAGAGCATTGTATGATCGTCTAAGCTCTTTTCTTATCTCAAATGGTTATAAAAGAGGTAATGTTGATAATACTCTATTCATTAAGGTCTTAAGTGATGATATGTTAATTTGTCAAATTTATGTGGACGATATTGTTTTTGGTGCAACTAACGAAACTCATCCAAAGAATTTTCAAATCTTATGAAGGAGAGTTCAAATGAGCATGATGGGAGAGTTGAAAAACTTTCTCGGACTCCAAATTAGGCAACTCAATGACGGAATATTCATTCACCAATCCAAGTACGTCAATGAGCTTCTAAAGAAATTTAAGATGGAAGATTGCAAAGAAATATCCACTCCTATGTCTTCCACTCTTAAACTCGATAAATATGAAAAAGGTAAATCTGTTGACCAAAAACAGTATCGAGGTATGATCGGATCTTTACTTTACTTAACTGCATCTAGACCTGATATAATGTTTGCTACTTGTCTATGTGCTCGTTTTCAAGCAAACCCTAAAGAATCTCATCTCATTGCATGTAAACGGATTTTTCGATATTTAAAATATACTGCTGGTTTAGGCCTATGGTATCCTTCTAGCATTGATTTTCAACTTTTTGCATATAGTGATGCCGATTTCGTTGGATGTAAAATTGATAGAAAAAGCACCACCGGAACTTGTCATTTTATGAGTTCATGTTTAATTTCATGGGGAAGTAAGAAACAGACTAGTGTCGCTACTTCCACAGCTGAAGCAGAATATGTGGCTGCGGGAAGTGCATGTGCACAAGTCCTTTGGATCAAAAATCAATTACTTGATTATGGCATTGAACTTAAGAATACTCCTATTTTTTGTGACAATACAAGTGCCATTAATTTAAGTAAAAACCCCATTTTGCATAGTAGGACAAAACACATCGAAATTCGTCACCATTTTATTCGTGACCATGTCCAAAACGGGAATATTCGTCTCCAATTTGTTGGTACTAATGAACAATTGGCGGATATTTTTACAAAATCATTACCCGAAGAGGCTTTCAACTTTATTCGCATAAATTTAGGAATGGGTCATGCTGATCATTTTTAAATATTGCATACTCATAGTCACATTAAATGGTCATTTAAATCGGGACATCATCGAAAGGAAAAGACTATTCATTTGGTTATGCTTACGTACGGTAGGAGCGGTCCATTACGTACGTAATAGGACCTTACGTACGTTCATGGTGTTACGTTACGTACGTAACGAAACGCAGGATTCAGTCCAGAGAGTTCAGGTTTTTACGCTACGTACGTTACATAAGGGATATAACGTACGTAATCCGTCGTTGACCCTAACATATATAAACCCATTTCGACCGTCCCCTTTTCACTCCTTTCAATCCCTAGCGACGTCGACGAAGAAATTCCTTCAAAATCTACCTAAACTTCAAGTTCATCCATCAAACCTTCACTTTTCGACCGATACAATCTTCATGGCATCCAGAACCGGAAAGAAGAGAAGAGGAGAAACCTCCCAATCATCCTCCATGGCTTCCGGCGATCCATCATTTCGGAATGCTCAAGCCATGAAAGTTTTCAACGAAATCCTTATCGACGAAGAGGTAACTCCGAGTTACCACTTTGATTTCGAATCTCTGAACTGTGCTGGTGTTGCTATCGAAGAATTCTTCGATATGCTTGGGATAAATCGGTTCGTTAGTCTTGCTAGACCAATATATGTGGACTGTGTAAAAGAGTTTTATGCAAATTTTTTTGTCACGTATGATGCCGACGGACTTGCTGTAGTTAACTCTCTTGTGCGTGGTAAACCAATATCCTTTGATGCCGCGAAACTTTCGGAGATTTTTGGTCTCCCTAATGAGGGTTTTCGATGCAAAGGAGAGTTTGCTCCTCCGGATGAAGTCATTGACAACTTCTCCGATGATGAAAGCTATGGTGTTCATGAGTCCAAAGTCCGTGATTTTTTGTCGGACAAAGCCGTTCTAAATGTTCATCCCGGGCGGTTTGAAAACAATGACTTTGGGATAAACATCTGTTTGCTTCACGATGCTATCACTCGTTGTCTTATGCCTAAAGTTAATGCTCAGCTTCGACTTGTGAATATCGATATGGAGATCATTTATCATGTGTGGAAGGATCACCATGTCAACTTCGCGTCTATTGTGCTAAAATGGTTCGTGGAAAAGGGTCAAATTTTCCACAAAAAGAGCTACGCGAAAGTTGATCGACAGAGAAAATCGGGAATGCCGTTTGGATCAATCTTAACTGAAATTTTTGAGAAAGCAGGAGTTGATTTGTCTGGGGTCCATGGGGTTCCGATTCCTAGGGGGAGCCTCATCACCGAGGGGACGTTACGGACGATGAGGTATCTACGCACGAGAAATCGTGGATGGATATACTTTGCGTATATCAAGGATGATGATCGGCTCATAGATGGGGGTACTCTTCCGAGACTGGAGGAGAGGATCACATCCAGGGGGATCGAGCATACTAGACCTCGTCCTTCATCTCAGTTGGTTCCTCCCATCCTCGTCCAGAATCCTCTTCATCCCAGATGGCTTCTCGGATGGATAGGCTCGAGAAAGATATGAGCGACATCAAGATCATGGTCAAGAACATCTGCACGCATTTTGGGATACCGCCGACACCTCCGGATGCGGACCTTGACTAGTCGGGCTATCCTTTCTGATGATGATGTTTCCTATTTTATTAAAAAACCAAACATTTCACTCTCATGTTTCTATTTCGTCTGTAATAACTATCTCTGTTTTTATGCCTCATTTTGGTTAATCGTTGACTTGGATTCTATTGATTATTATGCGTATCATTGATTTCTCTTGCAGGATCTCTCAACTTTTTGTTAATGACAAAAAGGGGGAGAATAATATGTATTCGTTTTTTAAATCAACTTTTGAAATAACCCGTGCGCGTTTTCAGGGGGAGCATATTAATTTTTACAGTGCTCGTGTTCAGGGGGAGCCTTATTAAAATCATGTTTTCAAAAACTCACATACGTAAATTTTGTCATCATCAAAAAGGGGGAGATTGTTGGAACAATATCTTTTAGATCATTTTGATGATGTGTTATTAAAACCAAAATTTACTTAAAACATATTTTCTCTTCAGTTAACGTACGTAACACAAACCATATTAACGTTCGTAACATTCACAATTGCCTGCAAGATTTTTAGTACAGTTAACGTACGTAACTCATCTATTATAACGTACGTAACACTCACTGTTTTCGTAAGTTTTTCTGTACAGGTAACGTACATAACCGGAGTTATCTAACGTACGTAATGCTTGAATTATTCTGACCGTTGGAAAAGCCACTAGCCGTTGCAACAAGTCCTCTCAATCAACGGATCTTTGACCAGAATATTACGTACGTAACCATGAGGTTCATAACGTACGTAACGCATTCTATCATATCTCACTGGACAGTTTCTTCACTTTCATTACGGTCGCTATTCGGAACATATAACGTACGTAGCGTTCATAACGTACGTAACCATCAGCATATAACGTACGTATTTAGTTATACTGTTCCAACGGGAATATAAGCTAAAGAAGGCTATAAATAGCCAACTTCATGGAGATTGAAGAAATACAAGCATTCAGAGCCTACTAGCATACTCAAGCAATATCAAGCAAACATTTTGAGAGATATACTTATTCTAGATTGTGATACGAGAAGATTTGTTCTATAATTTCCAATCTTCATTCTTGTATCAAAGAGCGATATATTGTGTAAGTCGAGTTTCTACTCGCATTTGTTTTGTGTATAGGTTATCTTGTACCCAGAAAAACAAGAGTGTTTTTGTGAGGTTGTTCTTGAGCCCGGAAATCAAGAAATTGTAAGAAGTTGGCACTAAACTAGAAAGTGCAATTCTAAGTTCTAAGAAAAGTCCTAGTCGATAAAACTAGGTAGGGGACGTAGGCTTTGTTAATAGCCGAACCTCTTTAACAAATTCTTGTGTTCTTTCTTTTCCGCATTCTAATTACTCCGATATTTTGCTTCCGCACAAAAAGAGTTCAATACTCTTATCCGCACTATTCAACCCCCCCTTCTAGTGGCGGTACCAATCTAACACATACGAACCGCTTATCGTAGCCACTGATTTGCACCAATGTTCTAGGTTACATCGGTATTACGTTGAATTGCTTGAGTCAATTGAGTCATCTGTGCATCTACATGCTGCAAAATAGTAGCAACATCGATACCAACACCATCACCGGCAGCATGATCCTGATCACGCATCCGGTCGCCATGGCCACGACCTCTGTCTCTTGTTTGAGTCGTTTGCAATTAGATCATGTTACCGATTGTGAGCCTTATGTAATTGGTCTACCCGATGGTAGAAGAATTATTGGGAATCGTGAAGTACAGAACTGTCCGATTCACATGAACGATCGTGAGTGGTTGTCCAAATTGATTGTGGTTGATTTACCTAAAGATGATGTAATCTTGGATATCGAATGGATGGATCATCATGATGCCATGCTTAGCATCCATAAATGGATAGTGACCGTCACATCCGATGATGGCGTTGAGTGTACTTTTCAGGGTGATAACCCTAGTCATTCTGGTAAAGTCATCAGCGCTATGAAGGCGGTGAAATTACTGAATCAGGGATGTGTTGGCTATTGGTGTTACATGACCAAGACAACTGACCGACCAGTCGAATTAGTTGATATTCCGGTAGTTCGAGACTATCCATATGTATTTCCAGAAGAGCTTCCAGGACTACCCCCACAGCGAGAGGTAGAATTCACCATCGAGTTGGAGCCAGGGACGTCCCCGCTTTCGAAAGCACCGTATCGTATGGCCCCAACTGAGATGCAGGAGTTGAAGAGACAGCTTGGGGAGTTAACTGAGAAAGGCTATGTCTGACCCAGTGCGTCCTTTTGGGGAGCACCAGTGTTATTCGTACGAAAGAAAGATGGATCGCTGTGTTTGTGTATTGATTACCGTG